>JAYEVJ010000256.1:0-348823 GCA_036346265.1 Melocanna baccifera
TTTAAGATATCAATGCTTTTCTTTTGGAGTGTTTGGCACAACACATCAGTGATCTTCATAATCTTTTCCATCAAGTGCAGAATAAACACAAAATCAAATGTGACAATGATTCGTAAGGCACCACTAGCATCTCCCTGAGAATACTTCGAAACTGAATGATCATTAGTGTACTGATCTAGTGATCTTACCCACTCATGACTCATCAATCACAAGACCTTCACCAACAAATAACAATACGGGACCAGTGTCCTCTGGACAGACTGCCTCAGTGCGTTAGAAAGGTTGTGTATAGAGAGCTGTAGCCTGTAGAAAGGTTAGTAGTTATATACTTATATGACAATGCATATAACACGGACTACCTGACTGCGAACAGTATATAGGAAGATCCTGGCCGAGTGAGTGACATTACCATTTACCGGAGCCTCAGTGCGTGCAGCGTGCCTCAAGCAGTTCTGGCCTCAAGGCTGCAGCGGCAAGATCCTGGCCGAGTGGCCGGCGTCCGGCGAGAATCGAGATGGACAGGGACCGAAGATGGAGCTGCCGCTCGACCAGTCCTGCGCCCAGCGCCCGGTGGCAAGATCTTGGGAGGAATGATGCTGCCAGCCTGCCACCAATGTGGAGTTCTCGCCTAATAGTAATATGAAGTGTCAACAGTCCTGACTCCTGAGCGTCAAGAACTCAAGCGTCACTGCGTACTAGTTACTAGGCCTAATAGTAATTGCCTAATTAGTTGGCAGTTGGCACTAATTGAGCTGCATAATTAAGTGCACTAGTAGAAGGTTGAGGGTGCCAGGCCCCCTCTCTCTCCGCCATCGAGCAGTACCCAGCAGGAGGTGAACGGGCTGCTTCAATTCTTCTTTCACTGCATGACGTGTCTAATGGTAATGATCTATGATCTCTTACTCGCATAACTTTCTAGTTTATATGGTAAAAATTTTATTTTGGGCAAGTGTAGTCTACCACAGAACCCAACAAGTGATATCGAGCCATCATATATAGTTTTTATTTGAATTGGTCGCATGAAGTTGATATGCGGTAATAGTATATTTGATCTATTACTGGACTGGTACATTAACCTAGATGATTCATATGGATGGACTAGTTTGGGTGTTGGTTGATGAGATCAATCGGCTTTAGCATTAGAAGATATGTTCGTGAGAGATCGATCGGTTTCGGTTGTGCCTATTCATAGTCGCATCGCATGTTACCCTTACCGGTCGGGACTCGCCATCGGATAAGTTGTGATGCACAGCCGTGTAGGGCCAACCGATCGACATTGTCACTATTGCCGATGAGTGCGCTTGATCAATGGAAATCGAGTCAATTAGATTAGTTCGGAATTGGGTTAATATGGTTAATCCGATAAAATTTTCAAGGGTGTATTCATGTCCGAAAAATCATTGGCGCATTATAAGTATTGTGCATTCATATCACGCGATAGAATTGAATTCTTTGAGAAACTTGCTTTGAATACTATGGCCCAATATGTATGTGATGCATGTATGATTTAATCATGGCATGTGTGTCATGCTAAATTATAGCTATATGCTATATACTATTGTATAGGCCTCACGCGTCGACTTGTGATGCTTGATATTTTATATGTAATTCATTACTAGCTTTTAAGAGTAATAGCTTAGTAGATGCATATGTTGACTTCAAGCGGATGGCTCTGTGAATAGAAAGTGTGATGATGTTGATTGCCATACTAAGGGTCATACCATCTCACAGTTTAATTTGATTTTCTGTGAATGTTTTATATATTCTTGTTATACTATTATTTATGTTATTATTACCTTGGGTGGTTTAACATGATAGAATAGTATCTCTCTAGAAAAATTAAATAAATTTTTTATGTCATTGTAATTGTTACACCTATCAAGATTTTGATCACTTACCAAAATTTTGGTCATTAATTGGTAGGTCCACTAAAGTAAAGTGCCATTAATTATCTTAATAAGATAGGGAAGTGTTGGACATGTTCATGTATAATATTAGTTTAACTTGATTAGGCTATGAAAATAGTTTTAGGCTTAGGGGTGTAGCCAGCCGCTAGCTGGGCCTCGAGCACAGTTCACTGGAATTTTGATCTGGTGCAGCGCGTACTAATGTTGCTACAATGTTACACAGTAAAAAATTTTGATGTAGGCCTTCAGCCATTGCCCCGGTGGCCTGAGACGTAACTCTACCTCTGGGGTATGGTGTTGAGGCTGAGACATGTTGATGTCATTCAACAAACAATAGTTACATGCGATATAATTAGTAAGGAGTTGCTTACCTACATTGCTAGGTTTCTAGCAGCGATGCCAAAGCTCGCTAGAACTTAGTGAAACATAGATCTTGACTTACTATATGTTATTTCAGGGAACTTGGTTTTTAAACATATAGTGATAATATCTTTTGTTAAATTATTTAATAAAAGATTTTGCATTAACGCAGTGCTGAAATTTTGTATATACATTTTATGTTATAGATAATACCATTATCTACTTCATCCGCACCCACTTTTAACATGCGATTTATTCTCAAGAAAGAAAAACTAAGTGGAACAGATTTTATTGACTACTATCGCAATTTGAGAATTGTTCTCAAGCAAGAAAAGAAGAGATATATTCTAGAGGTTCCATATCCTGATGAACTAGCTGAAAATGCTACTCGTGTTGAAAAGAATGACTATGAGAAATAAAGCAATGACTCATTTGAATTATTACAACATTTTTGAATATCTGATGAAGAGAATTTAGTGGTCAACTAAGTATCTTGTTGACTTTGAAAAGTCAAAAACATCACTCTTTTAGGTCAAGTGGTCGACTAGTTGTGAGAGACGTCGATAAGACAAGCCTTTGGTTGGCGATCGATTGGTCGAGGTGTCGCGATCGGCCGGCTGTGGTTGGCATCATACTAGCCTTGGAGGTTTGGAGCGAGAGTTGGTTTGAGTTGAGTTAGTTGAGTGTGGGCATGGCTTGGGAGCCGTTACTTGTGTGCACAGGGGTTTAAGGTCTGGTGTTAGGGGTTAGGATTAGTAGCTTAGGGGCATACATGTTGCATGGTGTATTATATGAATTAATTGTGTCAATTGATAATTTTATGTATTGTCGAGTGCTATGTGATGGTTTGCATGTTGTTGTTGGTTGTAAGACTCGAACTACATCATGATGAGGCGTATACGACTAGGACTAAGCTAGAAGAACTTAGGTTCAAAGCAATCAAGAGATCGAGACTAGGCTCGGGAGAAGCCAAGATCCAAACGATTAAGCCGCGGAAGATGTGCAAGGCTAGCGGAGTGGTTACAATCTAGGACGATGAGAAATCAAAGCGGTAGCTATCGGTAGTGGACATGACAGGCAATAATAAGATGGATTAGGATTAAGCTCAGGGAGGAGTTGAGGTCCAAAATAGTCAGGGAAGCCAGGTGTCATCATAATGCGAGAAAAGGCACGTAGCGCGCCAAGTGACTTGAGTCCGTTTACATGAAAGGACAATTTGGTAGGATCCGAACACGTGAAAGGCTTGGCAACAAGTCATTAGAACCACATGGACTTGAAGATGAAGCACGTGATAACTTCAAGGCAAAGGAAGCACAAAGTTTAGAGGAAGGCGGTAGAGAGACATTTTGGTAAATTACTCAATACGAGAAAAGTGACAGTGTATGAAACTGCGGTGGTGGCCTAAGTAGTTTAGGTCATGGATACGCTAAAAATGCTAAATGAATCAAGTGTTGATTCACTAACGGATTAATGGGTGTGTGCACTCTGAGAAGTGTCCAAGTGTAAGTGTAAAAACTAATATGATGTTAGGTTAATTAATTAACCCATGTAAGAGTGGATAAAACCAAACTAGAGTGTTGGTTAGGGTTTCTCTTGTGAGTCTCCATATATAAGGAGAGGGAGTTGTGGCTAGGGTTAAGGTTTTTTTAGAGAGTTCATGCCTAGCCTTTAGAGGAGTTAGGGTTCATAGAGACAAGCTTGTAGAAGATGTGAGAGAAATTTGTGGTTGAGTTTTTTTATCATTCTTAGGCTTTGTATATAGGTAGGGAGTGGCTGTAAACATTCCTCTCCTAGTATCAATAGAGATCAAAATTCGTCGAAATCTTTCTCTCTTTGCTCAAGTGATGAAATCTTGACTTGGTTTGGTTTTTTGTGCTTCTCCTTTCCTTCTTGGTCTTTCTTTGTGACAGGGACATGTAAAGTGATGAAGATGTCTCTTGGATACGATATCTCATCTATCTAGGAACTTGTTATTTGCATGTTCTTATGTTTGCCTGGTTTTGGCTTCAAATAGGGTGATTTTGGGGTTTGATCTTGTAGACATTTTGACTTATGTTTGTGCTATGATCTAACTTATTATAACATGTGAGAACCCATTCAAGATCATCTAAATCATTAAGAACTCACGAGCAACAACATATCGAGGCTTCCCTCTTTTGTCTAGGTTTAGTGTAACCTTTTTGAAACGAAAAAAGGCAGAAACTTTGGCAATGATTTTCTTGATTATTAATTGAAATAGGTTCTTAGCATCCTAGAGAAGGTGCATACCAAATTTCAAATGATTTGGAGTCTTGGTTTGATAGTTGACTTAATTTGTGGTTTTAACCCAGTTTTGGTGCAGCAGAGATTCAAGAGCTAAAAGATCCCAATTTTCTTAAATTCTTTCAAGATCTTTGGTTAGGATAGGTTCTTAAAGTTATGATCTAGCCTTGGTTCAAATCTTTTGAAGTTGTGGGCCAAAAGTTTCATCGATTTTTGGATTTAAAATAGTACGGAAAATCTGTTCAGTCTTGAAAAAGACGTCAGACTGCCAACTAACTAGAGGTCATACCACTAAGCGGTGAGACCACCAACTAGCTAGCGGTCAGACCACCCTCGCTTAGCAGTCAAACCACCGGGGCTTGTTGAGGTATGTTTCGCTCGGTTTTTCTTAGATTTCTTCTTGTGGGTGATTGGTCTCTGATTTTCATTGCTTCTCGTAACTATTGGAGTGAAGAGTTTTGTTTTCATCTTTTGGGGAAATAATTTGGAAATGCTTTTAGTCATGTTGGCTCCTATTCACCCCTCTCTAGTCATTGTTCTTAGTCCTAATTTTTTAGGGTACCTTCTTTCAAGCACTCATGGTCACAACAAGCACATAATATGTTTATGTATCCATCGATTTGCATCCAATAATTATTTACACATTTTGTTTTGCAGTATCGGTATGGCAATAGAGGGGATGAATGCTGCATTCAAAATTTTTTCCCAAGTATTCGTCGATCTTTACTTCAATAGTTATGAGAAATTATGAAAATCATAAATGAATCACCACGTGAAAAAAATCATAGCGAAAACTAAGCAAAATGATCCTCGATGTGCTCAATAGTTAGATGGATGAACAGGACCAGCTTAGATTGCTACGATAAAATCAGCATGGGAATACTAAAACAACAATATTTCAAAAACAAAAAAACTTGAAACTTTTGATCCGTAGATCCAAATAACATAAAACTTTGTATGCACCTTCTCTAGGATACATGAACATATTCCAACTAACGATTGAGAAAATTATTGTCAAATTTGTGACCATTTTCAATTTAAAGGAATGTTGCACTAAAATCGGGCAAAAACTAAAAACGGTGAATATGATTTACTCGTGGGTGAATGATGGCTATAGATGTATTTTCACATATCACAGAAGAAAAACACCAAAGAAATTAAGGTAAAAACAACTAGATTAAGAAATTACTTGGAGAGGCCAAATTAAGAAAAACCAAGTAACTTCAATAACTTGCTAAATCTGATGTCTAAATCGATAGGGTTTGATTTCTATGGAGCATCTCCATCACTAATTCATCCTTGATATCCAACAAGATAAAGGAGGGGAGAGAGGAGATCAAAAGCCAACCAAATCAAGAGCAAATCGACTAAAACAAGAAGGAACCATGAGAGATGAACAAAATTAATATATTGCTATTTGGGGAAAAAGATTTTATAGTCACTCCACTTGGAGGACAGGAGAGCACACCACAATACTTACACTTCTCCAACTTTAACCCTAGAACTGTAGGCTTCAATGAGCAAGGTTGGACGGTTAACTAGTTAGTCTCTATCCCAACCCAATAAATAGATAGGCCAACCAGCCCCTCTAACCCTAATAGATACTATCCATTTAGCACATATGAGAAAACTTGTTAACCTCACACAATATGGGTTTTACTCACACTACACTTATGCACGTTTTTCAAAGCACATAAACCTGAATCCGCTAAGTTCTTAGCATTTGATCTACTTAATCATCTCAGCTCCTTGACTTAAACTGTCTTTCCATGTGCCACTCAAACACTATAGTTTTGATCCAAGTTAGTTTTTTGTATTTTGGTTAACTTACCAAAGTACTCTTTCTTAACCTAGTCTTCATCTTGCCTTACAAGCAATCATCATATTTGCCACATATAGATGCACCATTGCCTTGCCACGCGTCGGCAAGTCTCTTCCGTTCTAGTTCCACCGGACCACACCTCACTTGAACTAATCGAGCCACATGGCGCAACCCATCATCCGAACTTACCTTCAACATTTCTCTTTTTTTTCGTGTCATATTTGAGTTCAGCCATCCCACCTAGCATTCTTGATCATTTTATGCTTCAGCTCCTTCATGAGCGTAACCTCGATTCTTACCGTTGATCATAGTTGACTCTAAGCGACTCTACATATAATCTAAAGACAAAAAAAATTATTTTCAGCACAAGTGTTTTACAACTTAAGCCGCGTTAGCTTAAATATGCGTGTGTCGATTATGGGTTGATGGGACCATATGTGTGCGTATTATATACGAACACGTTGTGTGTCGATATTGAACATTTCCAAGACAATGGTTGGGGACACTTCACTCCGGTCAATAATCCAACGACTTGGACGGACCAGGTCGTTGCATCTCATCTCCGTCCGAACTACTAATGATTAACATCGCTTACATGGCATCCACGCAGCTAAAACACACATGCGCGAGATCGGAAATCGCTTTCTCTACTTTTGCCTCCTATGGGCAGAGAACATGGCCGACAGTCCAAGGGAGGCGTCAGCGTCAGCGACAAGCTTATATGCTGGCTAGTGCGCGAGATCGGAAATTGCTTCGCAGTGCGGTGTTAGCGCCTACGGCAAACAACAACCGATGTATATATTTTGGCGTTTTCGCCCATCCAATCATCAAGTGGGAAACTAGACAGGAGGTAGAGCTCTACGAAACCTGGGTGGTTCCACATAAATTACGGTGCTATCCTAACCAAAGGCATGTGGAACAGCAGAGAAGTACATCTATCATCTAGATACGTTGAGAAATCTCATATCATATTATTATTAAGATCAGCGTACCTTCCGATTATGAGCAATTATCTTATTTCATTTTCTCGCTTTCAGGCAGAATGACATAAAAAGAGAGAGCAGAGAATACCATTCCGTTCGACCGTGTCCTTCGTACATCCGTGTCTATTTTGCATTTGATTTGACTGACCAACACGCATTTGCAAGTATTGCTTCGCCACGCGGCGTCGATCCTTATGGCCATCATGCAACACGTAACTCGAGAGATAGCTAAAAGAAATGGTTTTATTCTTGGATCTTTTATAGTCGGCGATTGATCTTTGATCCTCGTAACTATTAGAGCAAAGAGATTTATTTTCATCTTTTGAGAAAATAATTTAAAAAACCTCTTAGTCATGTTGGCTCTTATTTACCCATATCTAGTTGCCGTTCTCAGCACTATAATTCTAGGGCACCTTCTTCTTTCAAGTACTCATGGTCACAACAAGCACATAATATGTCTATGTATCCATCGATTTGCAATCAATAATTATTTACATATTTTATTTTGTAGCATTGGTACGATAAAAGAGGGGGTGAATAATGCCTTCGAATTTTTTTTCAAGTATTTATCAATCTTCATTGCAATATCTATAAGAAGTTGTGATGATCAGAGATCAATCGCCACACAAAAAATCCTAGCAAAAACTGAGTAAAACGACCCTCGATGTGCCTAGTAGTTAGACCGGATCAATAGTACCCGGTCACACTACTACAGTAAAACTATCACGAGAATAGTAAAAAAAATACTATTTCAAAATCAAAAATCAATGAAACTTTTAATCCGTAGAACCAACTAATATGAAACTTGGCATGCATCTTTTCTAAGATATCACGAACCTATTCCCCAAATAACGATTGAGAAAAAATCATTGTCAAAATTGGACCTTTTTCAATTTAAAGGAAGATTGCACCAAAATAGGGTAAAAACAAAAAAATAGTAAATATAACTTGCTCCTAGGTAGATGATAGCTATAGATGTATTTCCATATATCACAGCAAGCAAAAATACCAAAAAAATCGAGGCAAAATAATTGATTCAAGAAATCATTTAGAGATGCTAAATTAAGCAAAAACCGGATAACTTCAAGAACTTTTCAAGCCTAATACCTAGATGGATGGGGATTGATTTATATAAAACATCTCAATCACTAACTCATTCTAGACATCTAGTAAGATCAGGAAGGAGGGAGATATCAAAACTAACCAAATCAAAAGCAAATAAACGAAAGCAAAAGGATCCAGGAGAGATAAACAAAATTAATATATTGACCACGTGTAGATGCACCATTGACGTCTCATGTGTTGCAAGTTTTTTGTTGGTTCCACTGCACCACACATCACTTGATTAACCAAGCACATGGTGCAACCCGTCGCTTAAACTTCACTTCAATATTTTCTACCTTTCTCGTGCTATGCTTGAGTTTAGCTATCTCACCCGGTATTCTTAATCATTTTGGGCCTCAGATCCTCTATGTACATAGCCTTGATTCCTGTCATTGAATATGGTTGACTCCAAGCGATCCTATACCTCTAAATATAAGAAAATCGTTTTTGAGTACAAGTTCTTCATAATTTGATCCATATTAATTGAAACATGCATCATATAACATATATATACTAATCTAGATCAAACCAAAACATATTTGGACCAAATTTTCTAAATACTCAAAATCGATCGAGCTAAAGACAGATCTGCCGATCAAACCGTCTATCCTAGTCAGCCTAACCACTGGTAATGGCCAGTCTTTTAATCAAGTACTCGTCTTTTTGTCCTGTAATAAATGTTTCTGCTCGCGTGCTTCCTGGGCCTAAGGTTGAGGCGACCATATGTGTGCGTGTTATATACGAACACGCATGTGTCGACATTGAACATTTCCAAGAAGATGATTGGGGACAGTTTACTCCGGTCAATAATCCAACGACGACCTGGACGGACCAGGTCGTTGCATCTCGTCTCCGTCCGAACAACTAATGATTAACCTCGTTAACAAGGCATCCTTGCATGCAGCATTTAATTGCTAAGAACTGTTCCATCGCTTTCTCTACTTTTGCTTTCCGTCATTCCATCCATTTGATATTTTAATATTATATATAATAAAGAAGAAAATATTGATTTTATTTCTCAATACTTATCATATGTGATCAAAATTTTATTCCCCATATGCTTTTTAATAGAAATATTTTTATAGCAAATAGTAAAATAGCATTACATAGCATTTTTTATTTATCACCATCGTTTTTTTTTCATTATTAAAATATTTATCCATCTTACATACTCATGATACACTCATATAGCTTATATCTGTCAGTGTCAAGGATGACTCACTGCACAACACCAAGTCGGTCAAGTCCATCATCAATACTAAACCCGCTAATAATCGCAATGATTATCCATCACAAGCTCACAGGAGCGAATAAAACTTGTTCCCATCACAAGCTCACAGGAGCGAATAATCAAACCATGTGCGTGCGCCATAAAACTTGTTTCCCCCTGCAACCCTCACTCGCTCCTCCAGCTCCGGCGGCGACATGCTCCTCATCGACGGCGAGCCCGCCATAAAAAAAATAGTTGCTTACACGCAGCATTTAATTATTAAGAACGGTTCCATCGCTTTCTCTACTTTTGCTGTCTATCATTCCATCCATGCATGCAGCATTTAATTATTAAGAGATGTCGGTAAATTGCTTCGCAGTGCGCGTGTACTGGCCCCTACGGGCTACGGCAAACAATAATCCATCATGTATATATTTTGGCGTTTTCGCCCATCCGATCATCAAGTGAGTACTACGAAGAGCTTTCGTCCATCAGGTGGATTCTTTTAATTTTATAGTTTATAGTTTAAATATTTAAATTTTAATTATTCATAAGAGCTAATACGCACAAGAAAATAGTCTCATATAATTTTGATCAATACTGCTGAACTCAATATAGTTTTTTACTACAATTTTTTTATTGATTTACTGTAATCCATATAAGCATAAACCGATTGACTGAGAGTGAAAAAAACCGTCTCCGTCCAACCAATCAAGTGAGGAAAGTAGATAAGCGGTGGGGGCACTTGGACTGTTCTTGCTAGGAATATCATATCACTCATCCATTGACTCGGGTCAACCAAGTCAATGCGGGGATTCTTCCTGACCAGTTCACACAAATTATGCACTGTTTGACCTGAATTAAGGGTGGAGCAATACAACAATACACTCGTTTCTTCCTTTTTTTAGATGAATCACCGATGATTCCATTAACCTGAGGCATGAGCTAAATCACCGACAGTTGCAACGAGTACAAATTCAGGGAAATGGACACTTGTTTCATTTCACATAGCATAGTTCTGGAAGAAGTTAGTTACTTATAGCTGTCTTTTGTCTTTACGGCCGAGAAGCTATTTTCGCCTTTTTTTGGTGGCTATTTGCTAAAGTGTGGAAGACAGTTGAAATATCTAAAATACTCTTAAGGTTTTGAAGACATTTTTCTATGCTGATTTAGTATATATACGATTGTTTTTATTCTTTTGCAGAAATATTAATGAACCAACTTAATTGTACTAAGTTCTGACGATGGCGGAACCAAGATTTAGTGCGCGCCTAGGCTAGACTCTAACAATCTAAAACTAACATCAATTTATGTCCACATCACGGCATAATAAAACTACATCACAAATGCATCATTGATATGAAACTTGAGTTCAATACTAAAACATAAAACATAATTAAAAACATGGCAAAACATAAACAATATAATATAATAGAAATATAATGCGTACCTAAATAATGAAGATTTGCTCTCTATGCTATCCTACTATTTTTCATTAATAATTGGACATAAACAGAACCTACAAAATAATGTTCAAGGACATTTAGTAACACAGAATAAGATCATGTGGGTACAAGTAAAGTTAATGTCAACAACTTGAAGCCTACCAGGCCGTAGGCACTATATCACCAGACTGTTCGCTCAGTGGCACAATTTTCCTTCCTTTGCATGACTTGCACAATTCCTAACAACATAATAACATTGTAATCACGAGCTCACAGCAATTAACCAGAAGCTAGACACTGTACAGAAAGCATATAGTGGACAAGCATAACTGCAACACTCAAATACAAATCCTATTTCATATAGAACAACAGGGCTCAAAAAATGTATCCCTTAGAATCTTGGCTGATTCGATTCACATATCTAGTATCAGACAACAGACCTGAGATGCAATCAATAATTGCCTAGATCCCAAGTCATAAATGGCAAGATTCAAAAGGGCTCATAACCATCAGCCTTCATGTCATGTACTAGCAAGTAGCAATGTATGATAGTCAAATTTGGATAGACAAATAAGCGCACTAATAATATATGAATGAATATATCCCAATAAATAGATAGCAATGTGCTGGAGGAAGAACTAAAAAATCCTGAGCCCCTGCAAGCTAGACAAGTTTTGGGTTTGGTTCCAAGAGGTACACAGTTCCATCTGAAAAAAATCTCTCATCAATTTTTTTTTAAAAAAACATTCAAAGATATCATTGCTTCAAATATGTAGTTAGTAAATATAAGTGCATCTACATACTTGCACGTTTCACATGTTACAAAAGTCTGAAAATTGATTGTTCGTGCATCCTTGAACCGCTTCCATAAATGATAATTCAAGCGCAACTGCAAAATGGAATACATGAAATTCGATTGAGTGGAACTATAATGGGAAAAAAAACGAGTGTAGAAATAACCTTAACATCGTGTCCGCCAATAAATTCTCTGTCTCTGAAGATGTTTCTAAAGAACTTCAGCTCTTCTTCAGCCCCGTCCGCGTGTTTAGCCTCGTTCACTACTTCACTTCACGCACGTGTTCAGGTTCAGGTGTTCAGCCCCGTCCGGCCGTCCGCACTTCTTCTTCAGCCCTTGGCGGCTCGACCGTCGGCCTCGAGGCCTCGCCCCTTGGCTCATCTGCGCTCGAGGAGGCGGAGCCGGCCGGGCACGAACACGAGGCGAAAAGTGCGGAGGCGCGAGCGAGGTCAAGGAGGAGGCGGAACCCGAGCTGAGGCGCGACCACGCGAGGCTAGGGGGGCGGCCGGCACAACTGTGCAGGCGAGGGCGGACCGGCGGAGGGCAGGTGAGCGCCAAGCGAGCGCAGAGAGGCGCAAGCACGAGTCACGGCGGCGGCCGATTGAGAATTTTGTCTCGTGGCAAGTGTGGAGATTAGGGTTTCAGGTAAGGGGGCATAGTACTTGGGAGTTTGCTGGGCCTCGGGCTATAGCCCACCCAGCCCGAGGCCGAGCTCTGCCCTTGGTTACAGCAATTAAGCAACATTTTGCAACTACCAAAATTTTCAACAATGCAATACTACCCACAAAAGGTGCAACATCCACTATCACATCCAAATGGTGAACTTAATTCTTCACAAAATCTTTTCCATTGGCAAAACAGATACATGGTCAATTTCACCCTCTCTGGTCTCCGTATGCAACTCAATTTACAATTAGGCACTGAAACATGCGTGTTTCATAAAATTAGATCCATTTAGACAATCAGCAGCTCCAGAACTTGACCTTTGCAATAATGAATTCAACATATCTATACAACTCAATTTGCACTTGATCACAAGATCTAAATCTTGCATGTACTTTGTATATGACACAAGAATCTGAATTTACAGACTGCTAACTATGCTGTCAGCCATCAAATTAGCTTTAGCACCTAAAAACTACAATGTCTAAGCAACAAGATATTGCCTACAAGAGCAATAGAATGCCTACAAGAGCAATAGAAGCCAAGCAGTTCATCGCGTCACTGCCGATGCCGACTCTCCATGTGTACAATCATTGTTTTAGCTGTAGCTACAAGAACACAAAACATATGCAAGATCAAATATGTGCATAAGTGTCGGGACCGAATTTCTAAATACAAATTCTCTATGTATTTTAGCACTAGTTCCAAATAAAAAGTTAGTGCACATAGTTGAGACAATGATGATATTATATCCATAAGATAAATCACAATCGTAATTAAATACCATAGCATATCATCCTTATAGCCACTTGTTACAATAGCGATCGCACGACCTTCAGTTTACAGTAGCAGAAACAAAAGTAAATAAGAAAAAGCTCATCACCTTACCACACGTACGAAACCGGGGGAACACACCTTAGTACTCCGGTTGTCCTTTTGTCAAATCCGCAAGCGGTGGGGCACGGGGAAAGATAGCGGAAAGAAACGGCTTTATTCTCCATCCAACCAATCTAGTGAATAAAGTAGATAGCGTTGGGGCATTGGGACTATTCTAGCTAGGGAATATCCATACTCATCCATTGACTCCGGTCAACCAAGTCGATGCGGGGATTCTTCCTGACCATTTCACACAAATCATGGCACTATTTGACCTGGATCAAGGGTGGAGCAATGCAACAATACACTCGTTTCTTTCTTTCTTTTAGATGAAACACCATTAGCCTGAGGCACGAGAAAAATCGTCAGCCACTGCAACGAGTACAAATTCTGGGAAATGGACACTCTTTTCATTTTGCATTGCGTAGTTTGTGCTGAAAAAAAAATACAGAGCATATTCTAACGACTATGATCCTGTTTGGGGAGCTGTAACTTTTGCCATAAGCTGCCTTCTTACTTTTTGGCTGAAAAGCATTTGTAGCTGATGACTGTAGTTTTCTTGAGAAGCCGTTTGCCAGCCAGGCTTTTTCTTGGGTTGGTTGGCTGTTTTAACTGTGAGTTAAGGCTTTGCCAGCCAGGCTTTTTCTGTGTTGATTTATCTTAAATATAATTTTTTATTCTTTTTGCAGAAATGTTGAAGCAACAACTTAATTGTATTAAGTTACAGATAATTGAGCAACATTTTGTAACTGCCAAAATTTTCAGCAATGTCATACTACCCACAAAAGGTGCAACATCCACTATCACATCCAAATGGCGTCTTCACAAAATCTTTAACATTGGCCAATCGGATACATGGTCAATTTCACCATCTCTAGTCTTTGGATGCAACTCAATTTACAACTAGGCATGAAACATGTGCGTTTCCGAAAATTACATCCATTTAGACAATTAGCAGCTCTAGAACTTGACCTTTGCAATAATAAATTCAACATATCTATTACAACTCAATTTGCAATTGATCACAAAGATCTGAATTTTGCATGTATTGTATATATCACACAAGAATATGAATTTACGAACTCCTAACTACGCTGTCAGCCATGAATTTAGCTTTAGCACCTAAAAACAACAATGTCTGACAACAAGATGCTGCCTACAAAGAGCAATAGAAATGAAGCAGTTCATCGCCCCACTACCGATGCCAACTCTCCATGTGTACAGGCGTTGTTTTAGCTACAACTACAAGAATAAGAAACACATGCAATATCATATACGTGCATAAGAAAATGCATAAGTGTCGGGACCGAATTTCTAAATACGAACCTTCTGTGTATTTTTGCACCCTTCTGTGTATTTTTGCACTATTTCCAGATCAAAACTAGTGCATATAATATGAACCCTTTGAATATCAGAGTACCAACCTTATAGCTACTTATTACAATAGCCGTCACATGACCTTAGAGTTTACATCAGCATAAACAGAAATAAATCAGAATAAAGCCCATCACTTCACCATAGACAAATGACTGGGGGAACATTCCTTGCAGTGTTTGCTAACGTTTCCATAAATGCTACTGTACTTTGCTTGGCCGTGTTTTAATCGGCCGGCGCAGGGACATGGCGGCTCGGTTGAACTCCATGCGAGCAGAAAATAGAGCAGCAGCAGTGCAAGACAGGGAGAAGTACAGAGAGAGGAAGAAGAGATGGGCCGACTCGGTTGGCCAGGGGCTCGGCCTGGGAGAAAAGTGAATTGACAAAAGAAATGGATTGGGAGATAAATTTCATATTCAAAATTTGAAATTGGAAGTTAAATTTCAATTTGGGTTTTCATAAATAAATTTGTATTTGATTTATTTTTGAAGTGTTTCTCTGTATTTTTTGTTGAAGTTTAAATTTTTAGAGATAATTCAACTGAATTTGGATTTTGAGAGTAAAATTTGAAGTTAAATTAAAATTTGGATTTAAAGTTAAAATTTACATCTGGATTTATTTTGGATATATTTTTTCTGGAGCTTGAATTTAAATTAAACTTTGGTTTTAGTTTTTAATTTTCATTTAGATTTCTTTTCGGGAGATCTTTTTGGGATTTGAATTGGATCTTGAATTTCAAGGTTTGGATTTTGAATTTGGAATTGGATATTGTTCTCGAATTTAGGATTACACAAAAAACCAAATAAAACGCAAATGATTTAAAATAACTAATTTGAAATTAATTTTACAGAAAGCCGAAATTTGGGATGTTACAGGAAAACACTGACAAAAAATATACTGAGAAATTTTTTCTTGCCATACACCTTGTGATCGTAACTATTCATATATGACAGAATATTGAAATTGAAATCAATAAGGTGAATCATTTGCAGGGCCTACTCATATAGGCTTTTGTCTTTAGCTTATAAATAGTAACAACTTATAGAGAAATATACAGAGAGAGATACTCACGTGTGATTTTGGCTAATATAAATAAAGTTACTGTAGTGTTTACTACAATCGACTAGCAGACCCCGTTTTGAAAAGATAATTCATTTGAAAGCTAGGTACTGTAGAATAGCTATTTACTATAGAAAAGCAGTTTTAGAAGTCAATACGGTCAGGGCAGCTTAGTTCATGATTACGTCAATTCCACACTGATGATTGATGAAAATTGAAAATTAATTCCCATTTGTTCATCCATGCAAATATTTAGCATCAAACGTTGATTAAAGAGACCGAACCTAAGTAGTAGTTGTCAATTTTTTTATCAATCTTTTATCCAATTATTTCCAAATACCAAATAAAACCCATAGATCTGAGACGGAGGGAGTTTTGGGAGGAGAAATTACATTGACGGTGGCGGCACCATTCAGGACTAGCCGGGAGACCGCAGTGCTCGAGATTGGAGGGAGGAGGCGATGTCCGGATCTAGCAGGGAAGCAACGGTGGTGCTCAGGTTTCGAGAGAGGAGGGACTTGGAGGGAGGCAGCGACGTCCCGACATAGCAATGAGGAGGTGCACGACGGTGCTCGGGTCCATACTCTGGAGGGTGGTGGTGGCGTTTGGTCTGGCGGGTAGGCAGAGGAGAGGGGACGGAGAGATGGTGGCGATGGGGCGAGGGTTGGGGGAGCGATGGGGACATCGAAGGAGATGAACCTAGGGGCATCGGTGAACCCAACTTGCTAGTGCGGTCCGGTTAGGGGCATTGCGTCGAGTCGCCCTAGGGCGAAGAACAAAGGGGATCGAGCGATTGGAGTCGTGAGGGTGATGCAAATGAACGGGAAGGCTGTTTTTACATGGTGGCATTTAGTGAATAATTTGCACCAATTTTTAGTGGCAAAGTCCCAAGTTCAACCCACCGAAAACACCTCAAGCCTAGCTTTTGCCTTATAGTACAAACTAGCTTTTGGCTTCCACCTAAAGCTGCTTCGAAGCAAGGCTGTTTGTGGAAGCAGAAATTGGCTTTAAGCCCTCCAAACAGGACCTATATTTTACAACATTGACCCTATGAGGGAAAAGGCCCATGTGAAAGAGACCCCAGCAGCCGAAAATCACCAGCCCGTCAGCCAGGATCTGGTCGAGGCGGCACTCCACCGGCCGGCGGCTGCAGCCAAGCGTTTAGCTTTGCGATCAGAAAATGCCGCCCCGCGTGCTAGTGAAGTAGGCCCACAGCGTGGCCCGGAGTTCAGTTCAGCATGCCACGAGCCCATGGCTACGAAATGGTGGTGGACGAGCGCGCGAGCACTCCGTCTCACGCGCCCGCGTACGGCGTGTACTGGTGTGGAATAAGCGACAACCCGGCTCGGCCGCGTGGGTCGTTCCGCACGCACGATGGCACGAGGCCGTGAAGCACGGCGCCGAGGCTGTGCTTGGCCGGGCAGGCTGGCAGTCGAAGCGGTGGCTGTTTCCCCTTTGCTCACCGTCCTCGGACCTGATTCCAGCCGCGCAACTCAAGTGAGCCGTCCCAGTTCCTTTCTTCATTACACATTTCTCTTAATAAAGATGTGCACGTGTTTAAATAGCAATGAACGGTATACAGTCACTGCTCAAGGTTCTCCAGTTTCTTTTGTATCCTTCGAAGCGAACTGCCACATCTTTGATTGTCAAAGGCATTTCTTATACCTATGTTTTTTTTTAATTCAAATTTCTTCTACCTATGTTGAATGGTTTTGGGAATGTATAACCCTCCAAGATGGAAATACTCCCTATATCATGCAATATTAGTCCAAACCAGGGTTCAGTTTTCCGGCGGTTACCGGCTGGGTCCGGGATTTAAAAAACCGAAAATCCCGTGTACATGCATATTAAATACTGCACGCATGCTGCGCATGCCTCATAGCCTTCTTAACCTTCCGAATGCTACATGCACATTAAATCCCGTGTGCATGCTGTGCATGCGCATTAACCTTCCGCATGCATGCCTCTTAACCTTCCGCATGCATGTATGCGCATTAAAAACCGGAAATCCCGTGTGTATGCCTCTTAACCTTCCGCATGTATGCATGTGCATGTCTCTTGAAGTCCTGTGCCGCATTAAAAACCGGAAATTCCGTGTGCATACGCATTAACCTTTCCCATGCATGCCTTTTAACCTTCCGCATGCATGCATGCGTATTAAAACCTGAAATCCGTGTACATGCCTCTTAACCTTTCGCATGCATGCATATGCATGCGCATTAAAGAGCAGATGTTAAGTAGCTCAAATCGGTGCTCTCCGCTCCGGTTTTTCGGTTTCCGACCGTTCTTGGTCCCCTCCGCTCCTTCAAAATTTTCATTTGCCAAAATTTAACCGGTTTTTAACCGGTTTTCGTAATCGGTCGGTAATCGGCGGTTCCGTACGCCCGGCGGCGGGATTTGGCCCGATTCGGTTTTCGATCCTTGGTCCAAACTCACCATACGCATAGACAAACAAATCATTAAATCTAAAAGTATTAATATTATTTGACTATAAATATACATCCTTTTAAATGTCATACTATAACGACTCGGCCACCTTTTCTACATTAAAGCAGAAATATAAAGTGGAATTATTATATAACTACACTTTTATTTTTTTAATGAATTTATATTGTGAGATACCGCTTCCCAAGACAATAAATTGTTTTATAGAACGAAGGAGTGGTACGGTTCCCAAGAGAACATAAGACTGAGAAAACCACAAATTAAAATACTCCATCTGTTTACTATATTTGCCCATGTCCTTGGTAGTATCCATTTGACAATATTTAATTTATCAATTGAGTAAATCAAGAGTATAGTTATTATATTGTTTTAACTCTGTACCCCTAATAAAATACTTTGGAACATGTTAACTGGTTGTGGTATACCATTTAATAGAGATATATATGATCATTTCTTATTAATTTATTTTTAGATTTAGTGCTTTCTTGTCTGTGCATAAGGTTGGCTATGGTGAAATATAGTGAAATGGATGGAACAATGACTATCAGTACGGAAATAATTGACACAACGTATTTTGTACCAGAATTAGCCCTACTGGGTTTAAACTATAAATAGAGATGTATTGTACCATGTAAAATAGATATGATAATTAATAAAGACTACTTTGGTGTTTTTTTCTTATTGGTGTCTTCTGTGATTGATCTATTATTCTTAGCTATTGATTATGTAGATTGCGTTACCATGCATCTACTCCTCCATCGATTTCTTAACTTGGAGAATAGTCATTCACCTTTATGGACTACACAATCCTCGCAGGCTAGATTTTTTTCGTCACTTGTTGATACGCCTCACAGAGTCACAGGGTGGCAAACGGCTGCACACTAAACTGAACTTGTGTCAGTTAGGTAGCCCTTTCATGCTCTTCTCCTATAGTCTTCCCTGGGGCTTGATGTCTCGATAGGTCTGAGACGCGCCGGGAGAACGAGGGACATGTTAGGCATGCAACCTTCAATTTAGAAGTCAATGGCCCGCCAAATCCGTAATTTCATGAGCGTGGTTGGCAACCTCTGTTGTGTCGTGGACAGTGGCACCACGTAAGTCCCATGAGGGAGAGGAGCTTGGCATCAAAACTGGTAGTGGCACGGCTTGTGTATAGGCACCATGGATGAAGCAGATCTTGAACACCTTGCGCAGTAGATGGCGCTATAAACATTTTACGGTTGTTTGTATGAGCACCATCATGTGGGCTAGCATCAGGAAGGGTGGGACATGGTACATGAATGTTCGCAACTGTATTGATATGCCTGCGTACTGCTATATCCTTGCATGCATGCCTAACAGAGGGCTAACGATGATCGCGGTGTCTTTGCAACCGACATTATGATTCCAATGAGAGACATAATAGCTTGGTTGGTTAGCAGTATGCATACTGACAGCTTGGCTGCATCAGTAATGTTTATTGCAGCCTATGGATGATTCTAGCGCGTTCGCGGCCTCATTGCTTGGCAATGGCGCTCGTCGCATGGACTCCGCGTTGAGCGAACTGTCCATCCATATCGGGCCATTGTTTCACCATGTGAACTGTAGAGTGAATATTAGATTGACAGCATATGCATGGAACGAGCGCACTGAAGTGATAGCACGCTAAACCACCAAGCCGGCCGTTAGAGCCAGGCACGTCGCAGAGACGTGGCCCCAAAACCAATCACCGGTGTATGCCCAGAAATTGCCAGTGAAGTTGAACGGCGATACGGTATTTAAATTCTCGAATCAATACTCATCAAATCGTGAAGCCGAGATGTACATGTCGTCGCACAAAATTAGTGCAATCCCCATCAGATGAGGCAACTGAGAGTTTGCGACCACGGTCGCTTACAACTGCGTCAGATCGATGATGGCAGATTGACCTTATCTGATTGCGAACAGCAGGTTGTTCCCAGCGGGTCGACCATGATAGGTCAAGCACGGCGGATCGGCCCCAACACGTCAAGCACGGAAAACTGACTGCACGACCGTGGCAGAATGACCACAGCTTGGCCGAGCCCGGCAAAAACGATCTCTGCT
Organism: Melocanna baccifera; assembly: GCA_036346265.1. Lineage (NCBI taxonomy): Eukaryota > Viridiplantae > Streptophyta > Magnoliopsida > Poales > Poaceae > Melocanna > Melocanna baccifera. The sequence continues at coordinate 20,371 of JAYEVJ010000256.1, forward strand.
GAACGACCACGGCAGAACGACTATGACAGTCGAGCGCAGTAAAAACGACCACTACCGGTCGACCACACCTCGGAGAACCAACAGAGCTTCGCCGAATGAAAGTAGGGTATGATTGTAATTAAAAGCTTGGCCTCTCAGTAACACCGGTTGGTGGGACCCTTATGAAGGAGAGACACTTGCACCGTGGCTCGTTCATGGGCAACGTCAAGAGTTTCGAGGTATGTACGTGACTCCTTGAGGCATTGATGGCTTTAATCTTCAAGCGGAAATGCATATGCCAACATTGCGGTAGTGAACGCGACAGCTATGGTGACAATGTGCCTGATGTGGTGATTCTTTGTATTGCAATTCGGCATGATGGATATGTAGCGTACTTTGTGGATGTTGGCCTAGTACAACAGCTCATCAAAGCCGAGTGTCGTGTATCAAAATCAACTTTTTTTTTTACTTCGATGGAGCTCTTAAGCATGTCATGCTTCGGATACTCACCTGCGCAGATTAGCATAAAAAGGATGAATAAAACCAAGCGTTACCTTTTTTATTTCCCGAGTCTCACATCGATAGTGGACTCAGCTCACATACGTGAGTGCTGAGGCGGATGTTTATGCCGTAGGTAGAGAATTACTCCTTAAACCATTGCCGATGACTTGTGCCAGGGTCCGAAGAGTCATGCTCCCTGGATGATGGCAGGTCGACGCATGAGGTCCATAACGTCCCTTCCCCAGGCATCGAATGGCCAAAAGGGAACAGTCGGGTGAAGAGGAGCAAGCGGTATAAGCTTAAAAAAAATCGCCGTGAATCTGGCAGCCATGACATGATTTGGCCACCTTGAGGCAATCAGCCATGATGCTGGGCCAATAGTATCTTGTGGGCTGAATACTATGGTATATCTTTGGCCCACTTTGATGCCCGCCACAGACTATGTTCTTCCCGTAACGCTTGATCAGCTTCACTTGTAGACGTAAGAAGGGAGGTGAAGTTGAAGTTGGCGCCTTTTACTTGATCATTAGGCGGGCTCCCATGTTCGAAGCAGTCAGGGAATGGCTTATACACCAGTCATTTTCACCGGTGACAGTCTTTGTACTCCACCAGGAATAAGTTCAAGGACAGCCGGAGGGAGCCACCTCTCTTCAATGGTTACTAGTGCGGATTCGCCTTCCATGAGGATGAGTGCCACTGCTAGCTTGTTAATTTAAAGCGTCCGCCGGAACACTCCTACTGTGCGGCACATGGTCAAAACCACAGACAAAGCCTTGGTTGAAACTTCGAGTCGATGCAGCCATTGTCGAAGTACCGAGTCGATCCAGCGGTCGTAGCTATGATGTACCGATCATAGCTATAACTGAGATAAACCAAGGTAAGTCGTGTCCTTTGATCATGTTGAACTCAGTTTGTAATCTATTATTTAATTATTTTATTTTAAATTACATTGCATTACTACTTTATTACAAAACCTTGTACTTGGTAGTTATTGCCCCAGTTGACTACATCCCTCCTTGATAATTCTGAACACCATGATGCCATTGTCACCGTAGGATTGGGTAATTTAATAGTGATGCTATGCTATTTATCACAGGGGTTTCACGATTAGAATGCTTAGTCCTGCTTATTTTCACGAAAGGGTTTATCATCGCATGAGAATAATTAATTTGACATAATGAAATATGAAACCGTGGTTGGTGCCACTGTTATAAAATTTATGCCATGACATTGGTGTGTCATTGGCGTGGTGATACAAACTTGATTTTCACTCGGGCGAGTGATCGTGCAGTAAAGGGGGAAGTACAGGTTCACTTCGTGGGATGTGGTAGTCTCGTCCGGGTAGACTTAAGGACTTAACTTTGTGTGTCATTGATCTGAGCTTTATCATGCAAACCACATATCTAGTATGGGATAGACCTGACTGATTAATTTAGGATATTTCAACTTTAATCTTGCCATTGTGATGAACATGGTTGCTGATTTCCATCTGGCGCAAGGGGGGTGTGATACGAAACCCTAGCGGGCGGAATTAGGTTGGAATTGAACTTTGTAAATGTCTTGTTGTGATTTCCTTAGCACGAAGCTAATCACATCGTGTGGGTACAGTTGTGCAACCTCTGCAGAGTGTAAAACTATTCGAATAGTCATGTCCCCGGTCATGGACAATGCTCGGTGATTTCACACAAGGGGTAGTGATTTCATTTAAACTTATGGTTTATGGTTGGTTAGTAAACAGGTAGTTCACTTTTGGCTTAGCTCGTGGATGGGATGTCCACAAGTGGTTTACTTCAATTCCATTGATTATTTAATATTATTTTTTTCCGTTAAAGTTCACTTTCAATCTATTTATCATATTTATCTTGAAATGTCTTTTATACAAATTAACCTTTCAGCCTTCTATTGGTAAGTGTTGCTTACTATATTGCATTCATTTGTTATAAACGACTTGCTGAATACCAATGTACTCACGGTTTTATGTCTATGTTGTTCAGTTGAGGAGGAGGAGTGTTATCAGCAGGAGGTTCCAGAAAGAGGATACTTCAGCGACTTCACGGATTAGGACTTCATTCTCCACTTGATAGCCTGTGGGCATGTCGATTGGCTGCTACGCTTATTTTTGAATTTCCACTGCTAGATTTGAAGCCCTTCCAGCTAGAGATATTTTAAGGTTGGCCATAAGGTCGTACCTTTGAGTTTTATTATTATTTGAGATTTTTCTTTATTTTAGCGTGTGTATGGTTGTGATTACATCTATGTTTGACTGTGTGCACTAGTGTGATCCTAAACTAGTGCAATTTACCCAGAGAGTCCGAATTTGTATATTCGAGTCTCGACAATGACTTTCACATGGTGCCATAATCCCTGATTTCTGAGATCAGATTCCTGATTTGATTGCCAAAACTTTCCTTCCAAACCTTTGCTTTCCATATCAGAGAAGATCTATTGAGAAGAGCTTCCATAAAATGGAGATAACGGTGTATATATCTTTCTGTTGCAAACATGGTACGCTAAGAACAAATCATTTCGTTCCATCTCGATGCATAAGTTGTCGTTCATGAGCCATGCACCCGGCCACACGTCGCATACTCATCCTTATTTTGCGGATTGATGACACGTGGTGAGCACGAATAGACGGCCGCCAGCGTGCAGCCAACACAAGGCGTAGCGTAGCCGTAAAACATACAAAAAAGCGGGGTCTTTATCCTCCCTAAAATAAATCTCTGATTTTGCTTTGGGCTTAGCATATTTGCACAAAAACTCATGAAACAGTTGGTTGGTAGACTCGTCTAGTAGACTGTATTATTGTAGCCCGTATGTGAACTCGTGGAATTCACTTATAAGCTCACTCTGTAATTTATCATGTTCATCTGAACGTACCTTCCTACCTCATTGTCGGATCCCAAGTTTAGCAAGCCCAGATCCTTTATGATTCCACCACACTATTTTCTAGATCAATAGATAATACTCACAAATACATCACTAAACATCAAGTACATATTATGCGGAAGCGTAATTAATATAGTATTAAGTTACACATGGGCCGATTAGGTTGAAATCATTGAAAAGCAGCAATGGAAGCGGAAACTCCACATAGGTGGGATCATCAGGACACGCCCACAGGTAGTCAACTGGAGTTCACGACCTGATTCTTGGCCTCTTCATCTACCAGCTCTATTGATCCCTTTAAAGCACCGTAGGACTTGATTTTCGTGCTAACTGAATAATTTTAATTGAGCAACAGTGAGTACAAAAGTACTTAGCAAGTCATCACACAGGATGCAATAATCATAGATGCAAAGCTGTCTAGCGAGGCTTGAGGTTCTTTTAGTTGCTAAAGGCATTATTTTGAAAGTACAATAAATAGGAAAGCTCCTGAGATTTAGCAGTTTAACTAAATCAGATTTTCTAAAGTTGTTTGAGAGAATGCAATAATAATAGTAGCACAAGTTACATCTACCTTTTGCAGTGCATGATTACCTCCACCGAATGCTAGTTTTGATTATAATCACCACTGGAATACATTCCCTCCAGGAAAAGCCAAAGTGAGGGTTACATCCACCCGATGAGTTTTCATCTCACCCATAAAAGTTTTTAATTCGAACAGTTTGTACTTTGCAGATACTATACATCTTTACTCATAAGAGACAATCGACCCGATAGCCCTACACGATTTCCTAATCATGTAGATCGATGGATCGTCACCAGCTTTCGTAGCTACCTCACCCCATTGCCAGTCCACCCTATATGAGCTTGTCCCACAGGTAGTGGGTCTCATAAGTTGTGCAAGAAGTCATACCCCAACACCTAGACCAGTTGGACTACGACGTTTCCATAGATCTAGTGCACGGGTACACATTCACTTTAAAAGGTGTCCCATTCATGCCAGACATTGGTCTACGCTTGCACTACTGCACTCCCCCACCGATGGAATGACTCCGAGGTCTTGTAATCCTATTTGGCCCAATTGCACTTTGCAGACTTGTGGTTACACTGTTTTACATGTGGAAGCTATCATAGGATTAAGTCATTAATTTATCTAGATGATTCATACCACAGACCACAATTTCTCATGCAACATCGGCCCCAACCTGTCTTACCATCCGCCCAAATAGGTATAGCAAGTTTTTATAATTTTGAGAAGCATAAACTAAGCTGTCACAAATTACTAGTCACTTACATCCTATAATTGTCCCAAAACTAGATTTCGTGTTTAAAGACTGATGATTAGGGCAAACTAGTGCCCTAGACTTAACAAGACTTAGCATGGTATTTAAATATGACTTATAACTATCAAAGTTATTAATATTACCTAGGGTGACAAGGTTCAGGTATCTCAAGTGTCAAGGATGGCATATTAATATTAATATATCATTAAGTAAGCATATAGCTACCTTAAGCTTTGACATACATTTGCATAGCAAAGTAAGCATGTACTTTGATAATTTAAAGGAACATAATTTTGCATAAAACATAGGATCAATATGATCAAAGTGATGACTTGCCTTGCTCTATTTACCATGGCCCTAATCTTAGCCTAAGCCTTCTCAGTCAGTAGTCTTGAATCATTGGTCTTTGTCTCTTACCTGAATCTTGATCCTGCGCTTGAGCTTGTCTCCTCTTCGTGACCCCAGCTTCTAATTACGCGATAAACAACTGACAAACCAAATAAATCCAAAGAACCAATAAAGTCCAAATAAGTTTAATTGAGCTTAATTATAATTTGCTATGATTGAGGATCTGAGTGAAGATTTGATGAGTTGCGGATAGACACAGAGTCAAACGAATTTTTGAGTGGAAGCGAAGTGACAGAGTACTTCGCCAGGAAGGGTATAAAAGGAGGATTGATGTTGAAGGAGTACCCACGAGAATATTCCATTTTAGATTGGAGCATGGCTAGACATAGCCGATTGCAAGATACCAAAGCTCAATCTTTTAATTTTAATCACTTCTTTAATGAATTTATATTTATTAAGGAAGTCCATAGGTTTGGCAAGACCTACGAATAGATGGGAGAGTTTTAAGCGGGATCTGAGTATTATTTATCGAGTGTGTCAACAACTTAGTGATTTTAGGATGCGGGTTTTCGCATGTGATGTAAATAATTTTAATTGGTCAAATTAACTTGATGGTTGGAGATGCAATATTATCTGAGATTGCAGCCGCCATATTCATTAAGCCATTAATTTATAATAACTTAGTTAAGATATGGAGTTGGTCATTTAATCAATTATTATTGTGAACAAAGTTGTTTATTTTGGGGATTAGTACATTTGGTAAAGATGACCAACGGTTCACATTTTATGGGATAAGGAGTTGGTATTTTAACTGGGTGCTCCTTTTTAAGATTGCATTGATTTATCGAGGTATCAATTATTCTCAAGTATTATTGGTGAATTTAAGTCCTGAGATAACGGCCGGATGATTATCAAATTAGGCAAAATTATATTTTGCAGGATTCTTAAAGATGTTATTTGCACATGAAATATTTTTATGCATCTTTTGCAAGGTTTGGATTTAAGATAAATACCAATGGTTTACGATTCATTTTTAAAGTCATCTGAATGATGATTAGGTTTGAGATAAAGATTAAATTAATAGCACATTAATTTTGAGGATTAATAATGCCTAAGCAAGGTCACTTTTAATCCAGGGTGTGTATTTACGATTTGAATATTTGTGGCTCACTATTCCAATTAATTACCTAAATTAGTTAAGCATTGTTTGGAAAGAGCCCTCATGGCTTCTGACACATAGAAATATTTTTTGATTAAACTTACATGGCTGAAACATTAATTATTCTCATAAGAAGATTAATTTGTTAGTCCTTACCGGCATGAAATTAGCCCAAGAGCAAATTTCTTAATATTTTATGTTGCAAAATTTTGTTACACCAATTATTTTAATTTGTATTGATAAATTGAGATTAGGGGATGATGATATGATAACTATTATTATTTTGGACCACAGGACCTTGAAAGGATCCATGAATAATATTTGAGTTTCAGTGAGTATTAAATATCATCTTTTTATTGATGCCTTTTAATAATTAGATTTAAAATAAAAAAAATTCCAGGCATATTAGTTACTCATACATGATAATTAATCCAAGATTAAATCTTTAATAATCTTACTTTGCAAAATACTTTATTTCACTTCCCTAATTAAACTCTTATCTCCATATTTAACTGAATTTATGCTAATTACTCAAATCTCACATAATTATTTCCTAGTTGAAAATTTTAGTTTATATCATTTGTGAGTTATTAATTTTGGTCTTATAGGAATTATAGTTAGCAAGGCCACACCGCGAGATGTTGCAAGACGCCTACCGACAAGTAGGAATACCAGCGTGAAGTGGCATGCGCCTTGTTGTTGTGTGCTATCATGTTTTAACTTCATTTGCAAACTATAACTTTATTTGTAGTGCTGTCATATTGTAACTTCATTTGCAAACAATAACTTTGATTCGTAGTGCTTGCTATCATGTTGTAAGTTCATATGCTGTAACATCTTGATTTTTAGAGGATTTTTAAAAGCTTTTAAAATAAAAATAACCATTGGGATTTTTCTTTAATTAATTAAAGCTTAATCAGAATTTTCAAAATTAAAAAGATTTAATATGAATAAAATAAACAATAATTAATTTAAAACTTATTTTATTTAGGTTCTTTCTATTATAAGAAAGTTTTCTACATTTTATTAGATTTTTCGGAGTTTGTTTGAGCTGAATTTTGAATTCCAAAAAAAGAGAAAATCTCCCATTGGGTCAGCCATCCTAGGAGTGCTCCTAGGAGGGAGTGCTCCTAGGAGAGCACGCTTAACCCTGGAATTCTTATCACCCCATCTATCAAGTCATTTTTTTTCATGAATGGGAGTTTACCTTTCCTTTCCTTTATTCCTTAGCCTTATTTTCATCTTCTCCAAAACTCAGAAAACTATGATCAACACCATGAACAGCTCAAACTTCTTGTCTCACGGATAGAATCAGTGAGCGGGGAAGAACATAGGATGATCAAACCATGATCAACTGGAGAAGAAGCAGTGAGCGGGGAGCTATGGTGCATAGAATCTAAATTAACTTGGAGGGGGTAAGGTGGACATCCAGGAACATAGGATGACGCGCTAGCTTTTGGACGAAACCTGCCTGAGTAGCCAGGACATCGGTGGCGCACAGGCAAACTTGGAGAAGGAATGGGGGAAGAAGGGGAGGGGTGCAGGTGCAACGGGAGGCCGGAGCTGCTACTTATAGCCGGAGGGGAGTCACGGTCGAGCTGTTGCCTGAGACCGAAGCATAGGGCAACGGAAGGGGTGGCGACGCGAGCATGAGGTGACCGACATCGACGGGAGCAGAGTGTGGGCATGGTAGGGTGAGGCATAGAGCGAAGGGACAGGTGCACGATGTCATACTAGGAGGGAGGTCGGCCCTGTAATGCCCTGAACGTCGTTACGACGTCCCTGGGAATATTTAGCGGAATCGGGGAGTTTCCTGATTTTTCGGTGAAAAGCGGAAGGTGAAAATAAAATTACAGAATTATCCAAATTAAAAATAAAGAATTAAATAATTAAAAATAAGGGTTTTGAACTGTCCGGAGGGGTGGACCAGCTGGCCCAAAGGGGGCCGCACCCCAAACCCTAGCACCCCTTATAAAACCCCCCTCTCTTAGCCCCTCCCCCTTTCCCCACCTTTGTCCGCCACCCCCTCTTCCCCATTGTGCCTCCACCTCCTCCACAACCTGCTGCCCTGCTGCAAAGGACAAAAAATCAGAGAAGAGAAGGGAGAACGGAAGAAGAAGAGAGGGAAGAGAAGCAAGGGAGGAAGAGGAAGAGGAGAGGAGAAGAGGAGTGATTTCAAGGAATCACCTAGGTAACTTTTCTCCATCTTAAATCCTTCTATTTTTAGAGTAATTAGGGTTCTTGGCACGAGATTAGAAGGGATTAGCAAATTGATTAACCGATTAGTGATTTTCTGCTGTTTGCGTGTAGTTAGATTTGTGCAGCGTGGCTGTTTGCGTAGATTAGGGCATCGAAACGATTTTTTCTGCAGGTCTTCCCAAAAGGAAAGTTATAGAGAACGACGAGATCTATTTTCTAGAATATTTTTAGAAGTTTAGGCTGCGGGGTTTGGGCGCAACAGAGTCAAGAACATTGCTGTTCGGTAGAGGTGTAGTCCGAGACAGATTGCTGTTCGGGTGTAGATTCAAAGTAGTAGATGATTTTTATGATTTTGGCCACAATTATAAAAGTTGTGGGGAATTTTGTAGTCTAACTACTGTATAAAAATCATGAATTTTAGAGCTTTGTACAAAAGGTAATGACCGTTAGAAGTTTACTGGCCTGCTTGCTGAAACAGAGTATGTCCTCTGTTTTGCGCGTTAAATTACACCATTTTAACAGCAAAATAAAAATAAGTTATCTACTTGAAAATTGAAGGTATTTCAGTAAAGGTTCCAGAAATATCTCATTTGCTATGATAGGCATAATAGTTTTAGAGATACAAAAAATAACAAACAGCACCACTGCAGTGGGTAGTGCGTAGGATCGTCGAGCGGAGTAGGGATTGTCGGATTTAGGGATTTAGCGGCGTCTTTATCTTCTTAGTCGTGATTACCTTGCTTTAGAATTGTGCTGAGAAGTAATTTTTGGACAGGTGGTTTTGCTCCTGATCGCGCGTAATCGCTTCTCTTCAACGGTAGAGGCAAGTAAATGTAGCGGATGTGCTACTATTTAACTCGTTAATCATTCTACATTCACACTAGTTAATTCTCTTAATTTGAGATGTTATGCCATTGTTACATGCTTTCTTAATGTGGTCTGCGTGGTAGGAATTTAGCAATCAAATGGTTATGTCTTGATGAATTAATTGTGGTGATGTGGTATAGTTCATAATGAGATAAATATGGTGTGGTAATACGATGCACACTCTTATTTTGTTGGGTAAAGGTGCAGTGGATCATATACATTCATATGTATTTACATTGTAGATAGATCATTTGCATACCTATACAATTTATTATGGTTGAATTATTTGCAAATAAATACAACTTCTTAACTTTTATGTGGGATTAGCTAATGAGAGTCACTTGTGATATGAGGAATGTGGAGGTGGTCGTGGAATGGGGTTCACCCAACCCTTTTGTTGTGGTAGGAGTTGTGGTAGTGGCATGAGGGGTTCTCTTATGGTAACTGTTGTTAACAGTTGTGGGTGTGGGAATTAATAAAGTTAGTGGGGAAAATTATGTTAATTTTAAACTGATATTGGTAGTATTAGTGGTTGAGGATTTGAAATAGTCAAACGAGATTTATTTGCTAAAATTTTACATTGTTGGTAGTGATTTGGGTTAATGTTACAAAAGTGAAAATTGTGGAAAAATAAATGTTGATGCTTAAACCATTGTAGTTTAATTAGCTTGTTAAACAGTTTGCTTATTGAGATTTTTATCTCACTCTTGCTTTTCCCTTCGGTGATTTCGAGCATGCATGGGAAGGGTAGAGCGGCATATCACTGTCACACATCATATCATGTTTCATACTGTAATAATTAAGTGGAGTCTCTAGTTATTCATCTTTTCTCTCATTGTAGATCATTTATAATTAATAATGTTAGGCTATGGTTCGCTTTAATTGGTTAAAATTATTAGCAGTTGTTCTTTAATTAATAGTGTTCCATTATATTTGTTTTACTATGCTTCCGCTTAGCTTATCATGATTCAGGAATTGTCGTCAGTTTATGTTATCTTGTAAATTGGCTAGTTTGTGGAGTGCTTTAGTAGCATCCTAGGGTAATGTGGATCCTGGGTGTTACAGGCCGAGGAGGTGCAATCACGGCCGGGTGCGAATGCGGCGCGCGTGGTGCGGCGCAGGCGCGGTGTAAGGCCATGTGACAAGATGGCGAGGTGACTCGGCGGGCAAAGGGCGATGCATGGCGCGAGGACGGAGGCGGCGTGGTGCCGAACCATTGTGGGCTCAGGCCGTGCAGCATGGCGGAACAGAGAGGACGGCCTAGGCACCAGAAAGAGACAAGAGGGACGGAGCGAAAGAGAAGGGGCCTAGGTACAGTGAAGAAGAAAAGAGGAGGAGAAAAGGAATAATGCGGGCCCACTTAGAAGAGAGAGGGAAAGGAGAAAGAAAATGCCAACAAGGAAAAGAATTTAAATTTTAACTTTTGAATTTTGGCACACTGATACTTGAAAAGTTCACCACTTTGATTTTGATTTCGATTTACATTATTGATTCATGTCGAGGCCAAATTGTATTTGGAATTTGTCTAGGATTTGGATTTTGGGACTTTGACTCAGAAGTTTAGAATAAGATTTAAGTGTGGTTCTAGATCCCTTTTAAACTTTTGAGAATTAAAAAAAATCACACAAACTCGAAGAGCAAAAATTTGAAATTGAACTTGAATTTTGAATTTGTGCATAAGCTCAAAAGCTGCCCGAAAATGAGATGTTACACTCATATCTGGAAATGCAAACAATCAAAGCACAAAACCCACCCTTAATTACTCGTCGATGCAGCAGAGTAGAGCTTGCTGCTTGCCTGACATTTTACAAACATCTGCTCCTGATTGACAAACATTTTGTAACTATTTTCATTGGCGAGTTTTTTTTGAAGGAACGGAAGGGGCAGATCCTCTACCTTACATCCGTTATAAAAGGCAAATCGCCAAGAAACTGTAGAGTTTTGCGGAGACTAGATAACAAAAGGGAAGGAACCCCCTCCAAGAGCTCGAGGAACTGGTCTCATCACAACATCTGCTCCTGATTGACAATGCTGGTGCACTCAGCATTGAGCAGAGCCTCGACCTGTGTCGTTGCTGAACTATGCATGTAATTTACGATCATCGTATTAAAAGATTAATTAGCGATTGACTTGAATTATCACTGCGCTTAAATCCCATGTCTAGACCATTCTATGTTCGTTCGCAATTGGGAAAAGTTCCTCTCTTGATTGGAACAAGGTAGGGCTGTAAACGAGCTGAGTTCGAGCGAGCTTGGCTTTCTAGGCTCGAGCTCGATAAAAGCTCGAGTCGAGCTCGAGTTGGGGTTTGAGCCTAAACCTGGGCTCGAACTTGACTCAGTCTAAGCTCGAGTAGGCTCGAGCTCGACTCATTGAAGCTCGATAATAATTAAAATAATTTATTATGCACTAATTTTCAAAAATAAGAATGATTCGAGTTCGAGCTCGGCTCGGTGAAGCTTGATAACATTCAAAATAATTCAAATATATACTAATTTTCAGAAATAAGGAAAGCTTGAGCTTGAGTTCAAATTGAGTAAGCTCGGTAATAGCTAATATGTATCACTATTTAAGCTCGAATCGAGGCTCACGAACTATTTCAGCTCGGCTTGGTGAAGCTCGCGAGCTCGAAATCAAGCTTGAGTTCAGCTCGTTTAAAGCTCGAGCCAAGCTCGAACCAAGTCTAGAACAAGCCGAGCTTGAGTAGCTCGCAAGCCTTGAGCTTGAGTAGCTCGCGAGCCTCGAGCTTTTTTTACAGCCTTAAACAACGGTGGAGTCCATGCATGGCCGTCGGCTAGGGCTTTCAGTAAATATTTTCCTTTTGATATATATATATATATATATATATATATATATATATATATATATATATATATAGAAAAATACTAATTACCACATCAATAGGCTTCCTATATATATGTGTGTGTGTAGCCAATTCTGTATTCCCGAGAGTACATACTTCCACTTCAAATATACCACATAAACGAATATTTTATATTTATTTATCACTTCGGTATACTTAAATACTATCATAAGATACTCCAATGCGACTTGGTTAAAAATTTTTCATTAGAACCTTTTATTTTTGCATATATCTTTTTCCATACATAAAAGGAATATATACACAAATTATGCTTAAAAGTGGATTTTATGAAATTTTTCATAGAATTCACTTTGGAGTATATTGTATTCATTATTAGAGTATACTCAAATAGATAAATAAGTATAATAACATCATTAAAGCAGTATATTAGAAATAGAAGTACGTACTCCCAAGAGTATAGAACTATTTTCATATATATATATATATATATATATATATATGTATATGTATATATGTATGTATGTATGTATAAAAATAGTTCATAATCTTGGGTGTATATACTCCTACTTGTTAGATACTACTAAAATGATATTGTTATACCTATTTATTCTTTTAAGTATACTCTAATAATGATTGTAAGATACTCAAAAGTGAGTTACAAGACAATTTTCATCAAAATCCATTTTTATAGCATAATTTGTATATATATTCTTTTTATATATGAAAAGGGTATATAATAAAAGTAAAGGACTCCGATAAAATCTTTTCAACCAAATTATATTTAAGTATCTTAGAATTAGTATTTAAGTATACGAAAATCATAAATAAGTATAGCATATTCATTTAAGTGGTGTATTGGTAGTGGAAGTATGAGCTCCGAGAGTACTGGAAGCCTTTTAATATACCACTTAAACAACTATTTTATACCTCTTTATCATATTGGTATACTTAAATACCACTTTTAAGATACTCTAATGTGACTTAGTTGAAATTTTTTATGAGTCCTTTATTTTTGCTATATACATTTTTCAATGTATAAAAACGTACATACATAAATTATGCTATAAAAATGGACTTTTATGAAATTTTTCGTAGAACTCACTTTGAAGTATCTTATAATCATTATTAGAGTATACTCAAATAGATAAAGAGGTATAACAGCAAACAACTATTTTATACCTCTTTATCATTTTGGTATACTTAAATACCACTTTTAAGATACTCTAATGTGACTTAGTTGAAAATTTTTTATGAGAGCTCTTTATTTTTGCTATATACATTTTTCAATGTATAAAAAAGTACACACATAAATTATGGTATAAAAATAGATTTTTATGAAATTTTTCGTAGAACTCACTTTGAAGTATCTTATAATCATTATTAGAGTATGCTCAAATAGATAAAGAGATATAACAGCAAACAACTATTTTATACCTCTTTATCATTTTGGTATACTTAAATACCATTTTAAAGATATTTTAATGTGACTTGGTTGAAAATTTTTTATGAGAGCCCTTTATTTTTGCTATATACATTTTTCAATGTATAAAAACGTACATACATAAATTATGCTATAAAAATGGACTTTTATGAAATTTTTCGTAGAACTCACTTTGAAGTATCTTATAATCATTATTAGAGTATACTCAAATAGATAAAGAGGTATAACAGCAAACAACTATTTTATACCTCTTTATCATTTTGGTATACTTAAATACCACTTTTAAGATACTCTAATGTGACTTGGTTGAAAATTTTTTATGAGAGCTCTTTATTTTTGATATATACATTTTTCAATGTATAAAAAAGTACATACATAAATTATGCTATAAAAATAGACTTTTATGAAATTTTTCGTAGAACTCACTTTGAAGTATCTTATAATCATTATTAGAGTATGCTCAAATAGATAAAGAGGTATAACAGCAAACAACTATTTTATACCTCTTTATCATTTTGGTATACTTAAATACCATTTTTAAGATATTTTAATGTGACTTGGTTGAAAATTTTTTATGAGAGCCCTTTATTTTTGCTATGTACATTTTTCAATGTATAAAAAAGTACATACATAAATTATGCTATAAAAATGGACTTTTATGAAATTTTTCATAGAACTCACTTTGAAGTATTTTATAATCATTATTAGAGTATACTCAAATAGATAAAGAGGTATAACAGCAAACAACTATTTTATACCTCTTTATCATTTTGGTATACTTAAATACCACTTTTAAGATACTCTAATGTGACTTGGTTGAAAAATTTTCATGAGAGCCCTTTATTTTTTACTATATACATTTTTCAATGTATAAAAAAGTACATACATAAATTATGCTATAAAAATGGACTTTTATGAAATTTTTCATAGAATTCACTTTGAAGTATCTTATAATCATTATTTGAGTATACTCAAATAGATAAAGAGGTATAACCACACCGTTTAAAGGATATATTAGAAGTAGGAGTACACATTCCAACCATTTTCATATATATATATATATATATATATATATATATATATATATATATATATATATATATATATATATATATATATATATATATATATATATATATATATATATAAAATACTTTCTACATCCGGGTGCAATTACACCCACCTCTAATATACCACCTAAACGAACTTGAAATACTCATTTATCACTTTGGATATACTTATATACTAATTATAAGATACTTCAATGTGAACCACATAAAAAAATTGCAAGAGAGTCCATAGTTTTTAGCGTATTTTGTAAATACCTTCATATACGCACATAAAAAGTTGTATGTCTAAAAAAATGTACATACTATCTCTGAAAAATTGTTCATACCACTTAGATGATCTTAAATACTCGTATACTATACGTACATACTATCCGTTACGCGAGATACTCCCTACGTTATAAAAAATGATATAGAGTGTAATTACACCCAGATGTAGAAAAGAGACTCCTATATATATATATATATATATATATACACATATATATATATACATATATATATATATACATATATATATATATACATATAGGAAAAATACTTTCTACACCCGGGTGTAATTACACCCACCTCTAATATACCATCTAAACGAACTTGAAATACTCCTTTATCATCTTAGATATACTTGTATACTAATTATAAGATACTCTAATGTGAACCACATGAAAAAATTGCAAGAGAGTCCATAGTTTTTAGCGTATTTTGTAAATACCTTTATATACGTACATAAAAAGGAGTATGTTAAAAAAATCTACATACTACCTCTAAAAATTTGTTCATACCACCTAGATGGTCTTAAATACTCGTATACTGCACGTACATACCCTCCGTTACACGAGATACTCCCTACGGTATGAGATACGTCATAGGGTGTAATTACACCCGGGTGTAGAAAAGAGGTTTCCTATACATATATACATATATATACATATATATATACATATATATATATACATATATATACATATATATACATATATATACATATATATATATATATATACATATATATATATATATATAGGAAAGAAAAATACATTTTACACCTAGGTGTAATTACACCCACCTGTAATATGCCACCTAAACGAACTTGAAATACTCCTTTATCACTTTGGATATACTCGTATGGTAATTATAAGATACTCTAATGTGAACCACATGAAAAAATTGCAAAGGAGTCCATATTTTTTTGGCGCATTTTGTAAATACCTTCATATACGCATATAAAAAGGAGTATGTCAAAAAAATTTACATACCACCTCTAAAAAAGTATCCATACCACCTAGATGGTCTTAAATACTCGTATACTATACGTACATATCCTTCGTTATGCGAGATACTCTCTACGTTGTGAAATAATTACACCCGGGTGTAGAAAAGAGGCTTCATATATATATATATATATATATATATATATATATATATATATATATATATATATATATATATATATATATATATATATATATATAGTAACGTGTACTTCAAGTTTACCCTTGAGTTTATCATACTTCATCATATTTGGAGGTGTAATACATCTAAATCCTAACTAATCTAACCTATTAGACGAAGAAAAATGAACATCCATGTTAATTATGGGTACCGTAAAAGAGCTTGAAAATAAAGAACAGACCTTCGGAAACCATCTTGTTCCACTGCATCAACAGTACCACAGCAACCACCGCCGTGCATGCTCCCCCTGCTTACGTCTATTGCTTCTCTCTCCCTTCTTTCCATGATCTGGCCTAACTCTACAAACTCTTCGCTGCGCACCCGGAAGCAATGCCATACTTGCCGACTACGCTCGCACGAGAAGAGGAGATGCCCCATGCCCTCCTCTTGCCCACAGCCAAAAGGGCAGCCTGCCTCTTCCAGAGGCCCCATCTTCATCAGCCGCGACTTCGTCCGCACTCTGTCCTTGGCCATCAGCCACATCAACATTCTATGTTTCTTCCTTGCCGCATTTTCCCATACGTATGGCACCAGTGGATCCTTCACACCCGCTTCCATGAGTATGCTGTACAGCATTTTCACTAAGAACTCGCTGGTCGCCTCCATGATTGGCATCCTCATGTCCCGGGCACCATTTAGTTGTATCACCCCCCAATCGCTCGTCTACAGCCTGAGCTCTTGTTTTGCAGCCACAAATCTCAGAGGTCGAAGACGCAGGTCCCATCTCCCTCCACACCAACATCTTGCTACGGTGATCCATCCGTCGCATAAAAGTATAAGATGGGGAATTTTACCGCTATCTTGCCGATGGGTGCCAAGTATCCCACCAGAAGCTCGTCAGATCTCCAAACGCTGCAACCACTATCATCAAGACTCCTGTATTATTGTATCCGTTCCTTCACCTGCTTCCAAGCAAATGTAATATTTCTCCTCCTCTCCAAGCCAAAATCCCCTTGAATATATCGCTACCTGACCCATCTTGTCCACGCTGTGTACTACTCCCTCCCCCACATGAGCTTTCTGTGCAAACTTCATCAACAGACACTGATTCTGCACTTCCAACTTTATTGCTCCCAAACGCCCCTCACCCACACGCCAGCATACATCCTTCCATACCACCAAACACTTGCCACAACGTATTTCCTCCACTCCACACCATAAGTAAGCTCTCCTGACCTTATCACTTGCTTTGATTACCCATTTTGGTAGTTTTATGCATGCCAACATGTACATGGGCGTGGCTGACAGGGCCGAGTTAACCAACACCAATCTCTTAGCTACGGTGGTAAACAAGCCAAACTCGAGCAAGTCTGTCCTCCCAGGCTCAAGCTCGATAGAAACTCAAGTCGAGCTTGAGCGAGTCTAAGTTGGGGTCCGAGCCTGTACCCTAGCTTGAGCTCAGATCGGCCAAAACTCGAGCTCGGTTGGAATAAACTCGATAACAATTAAAAACAATTTAAAATGCACTAATTTTTAATAATAAGAAATGATACGGATACGCACGTGTCTTGTACTTTTCAGTTAAATATATTATTTAACTAGAAAGAATTATTGAGCCGTATGAAATATGGTTAGGTGAACTCATTCCAAACTAAACTTAATATTTTATTCATAAGGATGGAACACTACCTCATATTATCACATGGTGCATTTTCAGGTTTGTCAAATGGAAGATATTAGAACTGAGAAGGAGAAGCTGGAGGCTGGAGCCAAAGCATGGAGAGACACAAGGAAGAGGATAATCATATTAGGTGCTAAAGACATGAAGGAACAAAGTACATGCGGATGGAGCCAACAAGAACAAAGCCCATGTGGCTAGATGGAGCATACAAGAGAAAGGCCCATGTCGATGGGGAAAAAAAGCCCATGTGGTGGGAGAGCAAAAGGGGGAAGCCCAAGAACTTAAAGTACAAGTTTTGAACAAGATTTTCAAGTCCAATTCGGACTTTCCATGTGCCCAACCCAATTCAAACTTGGATTCAACTCAAAATTCAATTCGGATTCGGTTCGAGATAGCTTGACAGGCAGTTACTAAAAATGCCATAACGTTCACAAACGGAGTCCAATTTGGGTGTTCTTATATTCGTTGAAAAGCTTATTTCAAAGGTTACACAATGGATCATGCCCCACCTTTAAATTCATTATGAATCAGCTACTATAATCGAAACAATATGATAGGTGTAAAATCTAGTTTCCTTTTTGTGAGAGTTTGTATCTAAAAGTATATAGGGTTGAGTTGTACTCGGTTTAGGGACCATATGAACGTTCCAAGGGGCTATATAAGCCATGTATTGGTCGCCTTTAGGGCTCAGACCACTTTTGAGGAAAATCAATCTACTAAAGTTTGTTTGAGTTCATCATTACTACCGAAATTTTATAGGGAATTAAGAGTGTTCTTCAATCAAGATCGTACAGATTTTTCGCTGAGAATTGGGTGTACGATAGATTTTCACTTGGTGATCGGTGAAATCGACGTGAGTGTGTTTTGGCGGATTAAAGAGTGTTCGTCCCTTACACTAGCATTGGAGGATCATTGTGATTCATCAAGACTCCTGTGAGTATCCATCCTACGTCGAGAAGATCGGGCGACCCCGTATCATCTGGTATTAAAGCGCGGTTTACTTGGTAGGATCTTATCCCTTTTAATTTCAGTTATTACTTGTCCTATAGTCCATCTAGCCAAAAATTTTCATCACAAAAAAGAAAATCTAAACCCTAGTTTAATCTGTTATTTCGTGTGAGTTTTATTAAGTTTTGATCTGTTAGAAATTTTGTTTATGTGCTGATCTCAGTGTCCTTTATGTTGCTTAATCGTTGTTATTTTAAACCTTTGAAAATTTGCTAGTTGACCCTTCAATTAGCTTAAAAAAAAGTAATAGATTCAATCTTACTTTTGGTTCTTGGTAAGCGGCCTTACCCCAAACCCTAGACATCTTTTTAGCGTGTGTCTACATCTCTTCAAAGAGCAATCCGAGTACAACCCTAAAATCCAAGTCGGTTTGGCTAGCTGTCCTCATCTGAAATCCAAGTCGGTTTGGCTAGCTGTCCTCGTCTGATACCAACTCTAGGGAA
This sequence comes from Melocanna baccifera, assembly GCA_036346265.1. NCBI lineage: Eukaryota > Viridiplantae > Streptophyta > Magnoliopsida > Poales > Poaceae > Melocanna > Melocanna baccifera. The sequence continues at coordinate 39,446 of JAYEVJ010000256.1, forward strand.
GTTCTATTCGAAATCCAAGAGAAGATTTTGTATTCGGGTTGGTTTTGTTGAATTCCTTGCCATGCGCAATTGAAACAGCCGAACACCATACAAACCGATCTTCACTCAGATCCTTTGAACACTTAAGACTAGTCATTGATATTACATCGTGGGCTGCTCTTGAATAATTTACTCTCAACTGAATATTAGACTTGTGCATCACTCACTCGGCCGATTAAAAAAAAGAAAGCAAAAAGAAAAAAAGCAACCATTTTTTTAGAAAAGAGCCATGGCATGAGCATATTAAAAAAAGAAGTATTGGCCGAATTTGGGTGAGTTAACCTTAGTCCATAAATTCAGATTGTGTATTTAATTTTTTTGAGCAATCTTGTGCCCTTAAATTCATATTATTGCAATTGGCTAGCGTCTCTCCTAGTACTTGATGCAAAACAAGCTAATATTTTTCAATTATTTCTTTTAGCTCATTTCTTTGTTTGCATTGAGTCACATTGATCATTGCGTGTGCATTCATACACTTCACTTATATCTTTTGGATCAGTACATAGGCAAGAGTTTTCTAGCTTGGATTACTAATTAATTCAACAACATCGTGAAATTCAGATTGTGTAGGATAAACACTTTCTAACCAAGCTCCACTAAATATCCTTTGCCCTGCAATTGTGGGTCACTTTTAAATCCGCTTGATCATCACTTACTATTGTAGCTACCACCAAGTGTAAGTTTATTTTGACCTCAATTCACTTCGGAAAGGTAAGAACTTTACTTGGGAGAGGAAAAATTGAGATAGAGTGAACTCCACATATCGTATATATGTTATGGTATTTGTGCGTTCTTTGTATAACTAACCATGACAGGTGAAGACGATAATATAGGAGAGGAGCACACCCCGGCCAATCATTTTCAATTTCAAGCATTGAGGGGTACTTTGCGCAATGAGTTCACCACCACTTCTTCTACCTTGAAAGCGCAACTCAAGGCGGAGATCAACAATTCCGTGCAAGATATGCGCATTGAATTCAATCATCAAATAAAAGTGTTATGCTTGAACATCGTGAATAATATTGTGCGGGCACTTCATCCGCAACAAGAAGGTAGCTTTGTTCCTTTCTTTGGAAGTAATAATCTAGAAGAGTATTTTGAGTGGGAATGGCAAATGGAGAAAATATTTAGATTTCAAAAACTTCTCAAAAACCAAGAGGTGATACATGCCACTAAAGAATTTGAAGATTATGCTTATAGTTGGTGGCATCAACGATTTAGAAACGAATTCATTAAATCTTAGTCAGATTTGAAGGCACTCATGAGGAGAGAATTTTTGCCATCCTATTATGCGTAGGGATTGCTTCGCTATTTGGAGAGTATTACACAAGAGAGTAATACTGTTCAAGAATATTATTTTAAGCTACAAGATGCATTACGTCGTGCCAGTGTCACTAGTGCATTAAGAGAGAAGGCATACATTAAAGGAGGATTGAATTCTAAGATCGCCACTATACTTCAACATAAATATTTTTGTAGTATACTTGATCTTGTGAATTGTGCTATTGAAGAGGAGAAGAGGCTTTTGGAGAAGCGTACACCATAGTTCAATCCATGTCCATACCTCAGTTCTCCTGTCCCTACTAGTGTGGCATATGAGAAAAAGACCGAGCATGGGACTTTCCCTTCGGTCACGAAGACACATAGTGATATTCAAAAGCTACATATAGCTCTTGAGATACACCACAACCCACGTGAGGATGAGATCCACATAACCAAATCGAGTGAGAGTGATAAAAAGAGTGAGCTATGTGATTCCACCATATGTGAGGTTGAGAGCATCTAAATTGAGAGTGTAAGAGACACCAAAAGAAAATAGAGAAGTAGAAGATAGACAAAGTGACAATATATCTAAAACTAACACATTAATATCTATTTCTAGTGTTGTTTCTTATATTATGCAGGTTGACATTAAAGATGAAGAATTGAACATTCAACAACTGGAACCATTGAAGCCAAATGAGGAGGAGATAACTATGGGAAGGGATAAAGTGCTTGCTACCCCGTGGGTGCATCCTAATAATTTTAAGCCCATAGCGCCTACATCATCTGAGGAGGACGACAAATGTAACACTATTGGTGCTAAATTTAATTATGTAAATGTGAGTAATTTTGAGAACTCATATGATAAACGGAAAACTCCATGTTCTGAAATTTATATGCTCAATTTACATAATGTGAAATTGATTACTCATAAAGAAGTTCTTACTAGAATATCTCGTAATGATTCTTTGTGTTATATCATGTTTGATGATCCTAGAGAGCTATTTAGTGTGATTGATAATATTGCTAAAATTTCATGTTTAAAATCACTAGTTAGTAACTATGTCTACACATATAAGGGCCTATTTGGTAGAGCTCTAGATTCTTATTTTTCTGCTTCTGCTCTAGATTCTGTAAGAATCCACTTCTCTGAGAATCTGGAGCTACCTCTGAAAAGCGTTTGGTTAGTGGGTTGGCTCCAGATTCATAAAAGAGGAGATTTGAAGGAAATAGACCATGTTACCCCTAGCTGTAACTTGAGGGAGTAAGTTGCTTGCTGGCAGTTTATGAGTGTTAGTTATTGTTTTTTTGATGAAATTTGTCTCTAGCTATAGTGCTTTTGGAAACATTCTCAGGGCAAGCTTAGAAAGACAGAGATTGCCTTTATTTCTAGGATGATAAAATTGACAAGTAGTACTTGAGTGCTTCACTGGAAAGAGAATTGCGTAGGTCATAAATATCCACAATTATCAGTAGACACAAACCAGCCAATCAATTATCACTTCATTGCTATAAAATTTGTACATATACATTGACACATTGTCATTGGTTATGATGGTACAGATACAGCATCCAAAAGTTGGCTAACGATTGATTTCACCTCTGTTATTACAAGTATGCAAAAAACTACAGGATTGACAATAGAACTGCACCAAAGTTCCACCCCTTGTGCACGTAATTCTTCCTCCTCAACCACCACATTGGAAAAGAACTTCATAGAACAGATTTATATTGCAAGCAACCACTGAACAATATATGTTTTCACTCCCATAGTTGTAAAGGGTATGAACATAAATGGTGCAATAAATTATGGTACAGTTCAAACCCGCATGAAACACACCAAACATAAATCATTTCAAACATACCATAGCACAGGAATAGCTGTTATACAAATCATCACGTGAGCGACCCAAAGAAAGAAGGGTTGATAATGAGAGCGAAAAATACCCAAAGATTGACTGTGAGCCCAACTGCTATCTTGATAATATGGTGGTTGACTGCTCGATAGAAATCACAAAGCTTGACTGCTAGAGATTTTCAGTACATATTGCTCTAAAAGACCAATAAAACTACAAACAATGCACAACCATGCTTCCATATTGCTCTAAAAGAGTTTAATCCTTTCACTGCACAGCTTCTCAAAAACAACAGGGAATGCCAATTCCATAACTATATAAGCACATAGAACCTGTTTCGTGTGATTATTGTCTTACAAGCATATATCTTTGCCAAACATAAGTATCTACTTCAAAAACTATTAAACACCCCTCTGAGCACTCCTTTTTCCCTAACTGTAAAACAAGAACATCCTTAGCAGCGTAATTATTGTTACCAAGAAGAGGTTTTTATTTGTTCGGATAGCATATGTATTATATAATGCAGGAGTAAGCCATACTTTTCAAAATTCAGATAAACCATTTTGATTAATCACTTCTGGCATTTCATTATACAATAGAATAGAAAACCTCAAAACAGTAAATAACTACCACTATTTCTTCATGCCATGCTAGCTCTTCTTTTCTCTGAGCAAGGATGGCATTCTTGTTCCCTTGCCTAACATTTTGATGCACACCACCAGGATAGAAAATTCCACACAGAATATTTCATGCTCTTAGAAGAAGGCACATATTTCCACACAAATGTAGATCCCAAGCACTAGAATTAGCAGTACACTATTGTCTTCTTACTAGCATCTATCATATGCACATGAAAAAGAAGAAATATCATATCTGAAATTTTGTTACCAAATCTTGATCCCAAATTACCAAATCTAGAGCAGTCGGAGGGAGTCTAGGAGGAGGGAGGTCAGGGCAGTGCTGGAGCTCGGGAGGAAGGGGTGGTGCCGGGGTAGGCCGGGGCGGCGCCGGGCTGGGGCGGGAGGCGGTGTCGGGCGAGATCTGGAGGGTGGCGGCGGGGCGAGAGGGGAATGGGAGAGGGGAAGGGGGAGGCGGCGGCGCGAGAGGGGAAGGGGCGAGGGGAAGGCGGTGGCGGCATGAGAGGGGAAGGAGGGAGGCGGCAGCACGAGAGGGGAAGGGGAGAGGGGAAGGCGGCGACGCGAGAGGGGAAGGGGGAGGCGGCGGTGCGAGAGGGGAAGGGGGAGGGGGCGCTCGGGTGGGGAGCACGAAGGGGGCGGCAACATGAGAGGGGTAGGGGAAAGGGCCGCTCGGGTGGGGAGCGCGAGGGGGCGCCGACTGGGGAGAGGGAGGGGGCGCTCGGGTGGGTAGTTGGTGGCAATTGCGGGTAATTTCTTTTAACTTCAATGGGTAGATTTGATGCAGGGTGGACAGCTTCCCACAAGAATCCACCAAAAGGCTACTTCTCCATTCTAGTTCATTTTGGAGTCTGCTTCTTGCGAGAAGCAGAATCTACTCATTTTTGGATTCTAGGTGTTTGGCATAACTCCATAGAATCTATTGAGAAGCTGGGAGCAGGAGCTGTACCAAACATGCCTTAAGTTCAATTTGATTGGAGATTATGATATAGATGACAAATTTTATGTTCACAGAATTTGCATTACATGTGATAAACTTGTTGAATTGAAATCGCATATTATGGATAAACAATCTTTTATGCCATGTCATGATCACCATGAGATGAATTTTAACAATAGCACGTACTGTTTAGGAACATTTCATAAGTCTATTTGTTCGATCTTTAATGTACAATCATGTAAAAATAATCAGAGTAGTGTAGTTGAAGCATGGAAGGCGCTCAAAATTTTCTTTCCCATATCTGAACAACTAAATCTGATTTTGCTCATTAATGATCTGTCTATGTCCTTGGAAAAGTCGAGGATGACTTTCTTTTATGGGAGGGAAAATGATGTAAAAAAATAATATTACAATGCATACATCTTTTGGTCGCTACTATATTCATTGGTTTGTGCAAAATAATAAGAATGCCATATCAATTGACTCTTACATATACCATGCGTATGTGTTGTTCTTTTCATTTACTATACCTTTAGAAGTTCATGATGAGACAAGCCGAAAAAGTATTGATGACAAATATATATACCATGCATACATGTTGTATTCTTTGTTTAGTATAATTCCAGGCTATTAAAAGCTGAGGACGGCTTTTCTTGAAGAAAGGGAGGATGATGCGGATGCGCACGTGGTTTGTACTTTTCAGTTAAATATATTATTCAACTGAAAAGAATTATTAAGCCGCATGAAATATGGCCAGGTGAACTCATTTCAAACTAAACTTAATATTTTTATTCATAAGGATGAAATACTACCTCATATTATCATATGGTGCATTTTCAGGTTTGTCAAATGGAAGATATTGGAACTGAGAGGGAGAAGTTGGAGGCCGGAGCTAAAGCAATGGAGAAGATATTGGAACTGACAGGTATTTACTAAAAAGACCATAACTTTCACAAACGGAGTCCAATTTAGGTGTTCTTGTACTCGTTGGAAAGCTTATTTCAAGGGCTACGCAATGGATTAGTCCCCACCATCAAATTCATCACAAATCATCTGCTATAATTGAAACAATATAATGGGTGTAAAATCTAGTTTCCTTTTTGTGAGAGTTCGTATCTAAAACTATATAGGGTTAAGTTGTACTCAGTTTGGGGACCATATGGACGTCCCAAGGGGCTATATAAGCCATGTATTGGTGGCCTTTTGGTCTCAGACTACCTTTGAGAAAAATTAATCTACTAAAGTTTGTTCGAGTTCATTGTTGCTGCCGAAATTTCATAAGGAATTAGGAGTGTTCTTCAATCAAGATTGTCGGGACCCGGATCAAAACTCTAAGTCCCTCTGTGTAAATTGCACTATCCCCTGAAAAGCTAGTACATACAGGGTCAACAGTAATGTATATCATGCAAAATTACCATAGAATATTATTAATCGAAGGTACGGCCTTATGGCCAAGTCTTACAATAAAATGGCATAAGGCCAACTGAAAACAAACAGCAAAAAACAATAGAGGTAGCAGATCAGCCCATCCAGCCTCCCATAGGCGAATGACTGTAAGACGCATCCTACTCGCTGAAGTAGTCCTAACCGTCGTAGTCGCCGTCGAAGTCTGGCAACAGATTTTAGCAAAGTGAGCACATAAAGTACTCCCAAGTAAGCACATTAAATACTTACGCAAGTTACACCAGGAATTTTAACAGAGTGGATGCATGCATAAGGATAACAAAGGAAGGCATAATAAGTTATTTGTGTGAAAGGTAGTACTTGAATTTTAAATACAATAATGTAAGTACGAAAGTTGAATTTTAATACAATATACGAAACAATATTCGAAACAAGTAATTTCGTTAGTGTAGGCTCTGACCTACAGTATCCTAACCACGGGAATCCACCCGGACCATTATCAAAACCACTGTTATTTTGTCAAAACCAAGTTTTATAAAACCAAGTCTAATCTGTGAAGACTCTACTCAGCATGTTCATGACCGTGAACACGGCTATCCAGGATAGATGTTTAACTCTGCAGAGGTGTATAGCTTTACCCACAAGTCATTCCCTCTCACTTGAGCCATGCGATAAACACACTACCTTAGGTGTGCGGCGGAGACTTTATGAGAAGGCTATTCTAATGATCCATAGCCAAAATAATCACGCCGCCACTAAGGTTTCACCACAACTCGAATCCACGAGTTGGAGCCCCCTCTTGTGCCATGTGAGACTTCTCGTGGCCTACGCCACACTCACATCTAGCCTATAACGAAACTATATTTGGAACTTCACAAATTACTTAGCCAGGTCCGTCCCATACTGGACTTGTGGTAGTACGAAAAGACTTCGTAAAAATGAATCACAGAAACGGTCCTTAATCCGACTTAGGCTCAACCACAATCCCACATGCACGACAATCAACCAGGTGTCTCCAAACACGAGGCATGCCTGCACCTGCCACCTAACCATTAGCCTAAGTCAAAAATATAAGTTTCCATTTTTATTTTTAAACCATTTCATAAACTATCCTTGACTCACCGAAGTCAAGAATTCAAAAGGAACTATCATTTTATGTGAAATAGTTGATCCCACATAAAGTTATACTAAGCCAGGCTAAGCAATTCTATAAAATTTTCTAGTTAATACTAAAGTACTAACTAGTTTTCAGCTAGGGTGACAAGGTGTATGAATTCGAGATTCAAATTGGCTATAATCAAGGATCATGGGCAGAACTGAAGTTTAAATCCAATTTAAATTACGCTTGAATAAAGTACACATGTATATACAGTAAAATAATATAATATATTTGAAATAATAGGGTCAACATGGTCAAAGATGTAACTTGCCTTGCTCGAAGTCCTGCTGGAAATCGTCGTTGAAATCGAACTCTCCGGAATCGTCAAAATCTAACGTAAAGAGCCAATTAAAAAGAAATTTAAAAACAAATTTAAATAAATTCAAAAATTCAAAAGGATGCCAGAATTAGAAAGTTCATGATTTTAGAAAAATTTAGAAATTTGAATGGGTCAATTTGGAGCTAAAATGAAGAAGTTATGACTTTCCAAAGTTTAAATACAATTAAAAAGAAAATATTCAATTTCTAGAATTGTTTTTAAATTGAAAAAGGATTTATGATGTCCGCAAGTATTTAAATGAATTTTTTTTTCTGAAAAAAACCTGAATTATGGTGTCAGCTCCGAATTACATTTTTGGTCGAATTATTTTTGGACGGAAAATTTGGTTTATGACGTCAGCACGATGTCAACCCTGGGATTTTTAAAATCGTGTGCGAGATTGATAGGTGGGACCAGTGTACAGTGGATTTGGTCCACGGGCCGGTGCGGGCTGATGTGGCACGCGGGCGCATGGGGGGTGAGGTGGCGCTGGCGTGGGCGGCCTGGGGCGCGTGTGGCACTTGCGTGGAAACCACGTTGGCTACCACGTCAGCCCGACTTGCTGATGTGGCATGGTCGGCGGCGGCGGCGCTCGGGGACCGAGGGTCACCGGCGATCCGGTGGGCGGCGACGCCGGCCGAGGGGTGCAAAATGTAGAGGAGAGCACGGGGAGTGCACTGGTACCTGGCGCGGATCTCGATGATGGCTGGAGAGGATGATCGGCGGGAAGGGGCGGCAGTCAGAGGAGGGGTTCACGGCGGCGGAAGATCTCCAGTGGCGCAAATGCCCGATGGATGGGTGGACGAAGATCGCCGAGGCACGAGCAAGGTCGGAGCAGCGTCGGTGAGGAGTGGGGAGGCCTGGGGCGGCGGCGATTGCTCGCCGGAGTTGGCGAAACCGGCGGAGAGGAAAACAAGCATAAGGAGGCGTTACGGGCTCTAGAGCGCGAATTAAGAGGCGAGGAGGAGGCTGTTTGAGTATGGGGGTGCTCGGGGTGTCCGTTTTATAGGCGGGGAGGGGAGGTAATGGCCACGCACCGTACGCCAGGGTTGAAATGGGCGGGGAGGTAATTGCGACGGTGTAAACGGGTGCAATTGAGGGTAATTATGCCCGAAACGGACGCGGTGTAATCGGGGGTTCAATTTGCCGTTGGCGCGGGGAAGCAATTGGGAAGGAAACCAAAGCTTTAAAAGCTTTGGTTTCGACATCAATGGCGGCAGCGGGGCGGGGATCGCGCGGAGAAGAAAGGAAAGGGGCGGGGATGACAGGTCTGACAAAGGGGCTCCACCAGTCAGTGAGAGAGGGAAAAAAAGGAAAGGGGTGCGGCCGATAGTCGGATGGGTGACAAGTGGCAAGGGGAAGGATTGGGGTCGTTAGATGTTAAGTGAAGGGGTAAGTGAAAGGATGCGGCTGAAATTCCATCCGACAAAGGAGATTTAATCTGAACCGTCGGGACTTCGGACGAAGGGTTAAGTGGCTGCAGGCGGCGAGGATTTAATCTGGCAATGGCGGATGGTCTCGATCACACCGCGTGTCAGCCAGAGAGAAGGGTAAGACGGGGTGAAGGGGTAAGTGGGATCGGACGGCTAAGGTTAACTATGAGTTTAACCTGAATACAATTTGTATAATAAAATTAAAGCATACAATTGAATAAATGAAATCAACATATCTTCCACTCAAAATATAGGTGCAAAATAATCAAAGTATTGACTCGTCTTGTTCACAAGCTCGTTGGTCTTGGTTGGGCTCAAACTATTGCTCCCCTGGTCTTTATATTCTAAACAAGCGATTATGATAAGAATCGAATAAACACTAGAGAAGAAAAATAAATTCAAATAAAAGTACAAATGAGCTCTAAATTTTATGATTTTACCCCTCAATAGAAAGATCTTGATTTTAGTTGAATTTAGAAATAGGTTTCATTGTATTTGGATTTAAAATGAATGAGAATAAACCTTCTAAAATTTAAATTCAAGAAAATCCTAAAAATAAATAGAGGAGAGAGAGACTATCTCACTAACATCTGGGCCCCACGGTTTTAATTTATTTTCCTATTTATTTTTCTATTTGAAAACAAATCAAAGACTATCTCGCTGACAGCTAGGCCAGCCGGGTTTTAATTTTGTTTTCAAATTATTTTACTTAAAGAAAATGTGACAAGTGGGGACCCTTAGGATTTTTAATTCCTTTTCAAATTGTTTTCTTTAAACATAAGCGAAGAGTGATTGACAGATAAACCTGGACATAGTGAAGGGCCCGCACATCAGTGACTCATGACTTTAAACCGGGTTTTATTTGATTTGTATTGACCTGGGCCTACATATCAGTGGCTGATTAGTTTAACTAGTGGACATCATTAACTTAAACTAATTAACTTTGTTAACTTAAATTACACTACAATGTTCCTCCTCTATTCATAAAGAAGGCGGCATTGCCATGCTCATCACTAGTGAGGCAGGTGGTTGCAGTCGTCGACAACCCCAAAAATGGGTTGGTGCCAAGCCACAGCCATGGGTGGGGTGGCGCTGCCGATAGCGAGTTGCTGTGGTATTGGCGGTGGCTTGGGTCCACAACAACAAAGCAACCAGTGACATGGGGAGCTAAAGCAAGGGAACAAGAAGCATCTATGGGCCTCATGGAACTCACCAGAGATGTCGACGAGACTTGAGAGTGGCTGAGGTGGTCTGACAGCATTGTGAAGGACCATGTGAGAAGGTCCTATTTAATGTTGTAATGAACCATTGTAATGTTTGTGTGTTTATTTGATTTTACAAAGATCACACTTTGGTAGGATTAGTTTTGGGCAGAAATTGAGGATTTTAGGATTTGAGTCATGGATTGAGTTGGGGTGACCTGAGTCATTGCATTAAGGTTGCATAATACATATTTCAGCTAATGTGGATCAAGTTATGAAGAACTTGTGTTCGAAAATGATTTCTTTGTCTTTGGATGTGCAGGGTCGCTTGGAGTCAACTATGATCAATGTTGAGAATCGGAGCTAGGCTCATGGAGGAGTTGAGGCCCAGAATGATCGAGGATGCTGGGTGAGATGGTGAGCTGAAGCATGGCACGAGAAAGGCGAAAAATGTTGAAGACGAGTTCAAATGGCGGGATTGCACCAGGAGGCTTGGACAATCCAAGTGAGCCATGGTTTGGTGGAATCGAGACAAGAGAGACTTGACGACATGTGGCAACCTAGTGGTGCACCTACACATGGTTAGCATGGCGATTGCTTGCAATGGATGGTGATGATCGGGTCAACGAGGTGTATTTTGGTAGTTTGGCCAAAATATTAGAAACTACCTTGGATCAAAACCGCGATGTGTGGGTGACGCGTTGGAGAGTGGTTTAGGTCAAGGTGGAGATAATTTAAACGAGACAAGTCAAGGCAAAGGACCTAATGGATTCGGGCTTATGCACTTTGAAAAAGCGTGCATATGTGACTTGTGTGAGTAAAAACCTGTATGCGTGGGGTTAACGGGTTTTCCCCACTGTACTAACTAGATAGTATCCACTATGGGATGGATGGGGCTGGCTAGCCCATTTATAAAAGGGGGTTGGGATGGAGACGTGTGGCTAACCATCCAACCCACCTCTCTTATATTTTGATATTTTAAGATTAGGGTTTTGAGTATATGGTGTGCTCTCTATCCTCCAAGTTGGGGTGGTTGTAAAATCTATCTCTTCAAATGATAATACATCAATCTTTGCTGATCTTTTTGTCTATTTCGCATTTTGATTGATTTGCTCTTGTTTTGGTTGGTTTTGATTTTTTTCTTTTCCTTCTTATAATCCTATTGTACCAAGAACGTGTAAGAGGTGGAGATAATACTTAGCAATTCATCTCCATCCATCTTGGCACTTTGATAGCAATATTCACAAGAAAATCCAGTTTTGCTTGATTTTGGTCTCATCAAGTGACTTATTGTTTAAGGGTTTTTGGGTAGTGATCTACGGTATTCTAGCTTGCTGTGATATGTGAAAATACATCTAGAGCCATCTTGGCCATCATCTATCCACGAGGAAGTTGTATTCACCGTTTGGGGTTTTGGCTCAGTTGGCCATCATCTAGAGCCAACTATAGCAACGATCAGGCCATCATTAGAAGGGTTGTCAGACCGCCCGGGGCGGTTAAACCGGCGGAAAGAGTTAGGTTCCAAGTCTTGTTAATTTGGGCTAGTTGGTTTGATTTTTAGCTGGAGATTTTATGTTCTACACCTCTGTAGGTATCTGAGTATAGAATCTTGAATACTTAGGGAAAATTTAGAGTTGGCACTATTTACCCCGCTCTGTTACCATATTCGGTCTTTCGCGACAACAACGAGTTGGAGACAGCAGTGACCCTAATTGACCATGGGGATAGTAAGAGGGGTGACGGGGGCATGAGGATACTTGTAACATCTCAAAAATTTACCTTCTTTAAAATTAATTTCAAAATAATTATTTAAAAATATTTAGATTTTATTTGGATTATTTAAGTATTACTGGAAGAAAATTATCAAAATCCATATTCCAATCCCGATTCCAAAATTCAAATTCCAATTCCCACCTAGAATTCTAAAATTTGAATTTAAATTTTAAAAATTCAAATTTAAATCTTTAAAAATCCAAATCTCTAGAAAAATATCCCTTTTATTTTTCTGGGTCCAATCTAATTTTTTCTTGGCCTATTCTTCTATTTTCTTACTCTTTTCTCTATTTTCTTTCTTTCTCTCTCCTCTCGGGTACTATTCATGCTACAGTAACCTCCAACACTATTCATCCATCTTCAACCCGTGTGCACGTAACGCTCTCGGTTTGAACTAAACTGCACAGGAAAAACTGCCTTCATTCTTTCCCCCACAACTTTCCACTCGAGCATCCGAAATCAATTCCGTCTGAAGCATTGCGATCCTTGCAATTCCGCGCATCAATTGCTGTAGCCAAACTTCCGTTTTCACATTCCATTAATGTCTTTATTGCCTTTTATTCATCCGTTCCCAAAACCGAACCGTCACCCGGATCTTCTCGTATTCCCGACGATTCGAGTCATGAGAGAGGCTATAAATCGGTATTCCAACGTGTCTTCTACCCCTTTCCATCCCCTCAAAATCCCAGAACCAAAAGAACCCCGACGACGACGAATTTCGCGTTTTCTCGAACGTCGGCCATCAACATCGATTTGGGCATTCTTCGTTCCGATGATCTTTTTCAAAATTCCTTTGTGTCACATCATACTCCAGCATCCAAGCATCTGATTCACCATTTTTATTTGATTTTCCGTGCAGCCAATCGATGAGAATTGAGCTTTGCGCAGAATCGGGTGTTTTCGACTTCTGCCGTCGATTCGTCGTCCTTGGTGAGCGCTTTCTCGATTCCTTGTGCTGAGAGCATCACCTCCATCTCCTCATCACAACGCATAGCTTAGCTCGCTCAATGGTTGGCCGAGATGCTCCACCACCGTGCGCCACCTCCGTGCTGGACGTTGTCACAGTCGCGAGCCATCCTCGGCCACTCTCGAGACAAACCAACTTTGCCATCGTGTTTGCCATGTCCCTGGCCACCTCATGCTTCCTCTACTTTCTCCGGAACATCGGCGGTTTGTTGGAGCTCCGTGCAGCCCTCGCCGCCGTGCGCCCCGACCACTACCACCGTCGCCTCGCTCCGTCTCCGGCGATGCCACCACCACCATTTGGTAGAGGACCTCGCCGGGGTTCCGTTTTGGTGGTTCGCATGCTACCCCTCCTTTCCCTCGCCGGTGAGCCGCCATGGGCAAAGAACGCCCAAGCACTGTGCGTGCTGCTACTCTGTTGTGCTTTACAAAGAACTCTTTGAGTTGCTTCTAAGTCACGTGTGTTAACATGGTGTGGTGGTGGGAGCCTTGCCTTTCATTCCTTTGGTCTTGTGTTCAAGTCCTAAGAATTGCAAATTTTTCCACACAAAAATTCTTCTTTTGGTCCACTCTGTACAACATCTGATCCAAATAATAAGTTTCGGATTTTCGTCATTTTATGTGTTAACCAAACTTCCAGATATTCGTTCTCCCTCATACGAACTCCGAATCCGTCGATTATTTTTCCTAAATTCATCTAAATTCAATATCTTCCTTCCAGTATATATTTTATATTTTTGTGATTTTATTTGTATTTATTTATTTATTTGCATTTATCGTTTCGCGCGTAGAAACCGACGTCGCCGAAGAGTTCGTCGAACCGCAGCAAGAGGGATCATTTAGCGCACAAGAAGGCAAGTCTCCTTTGATCATCTTGTGCCTATGTTTGCTAAAATTATTTTATTATTTTAAATTTAAATGCATTGCTATGTTACATAAAATGATAACTTTTGTTGTAAGGTATTAGTTAATCCAACCTTGTTATGCCCTCAATTGAAGTTGAATGCCATGTACCTTTGTAACCTTAGGATTTTCTTTGTCTCAATAATGAGATTATTATGAAATCTTTGACAAATATTAAAACGGTAGTAAAATGCTTAGTCGTGCTATTCAACCTTGTAACTTTGGAATGGGAAATTATAATTCCTTAAACTAGTCTGTTGTATTCAGAAATTTAGTGGCGATTGGTGTTGCCACTGTTCTTTTTAAATAAAATAAAATGGTGAAAATTTGGTTTTAGACTTGGGCGGATGGTTGGTTTGGATTGGTGCGGTAAGCACGAGATCTTGTAAAGTGTATGTTCCGCCCTAGTCGAGTAAGGACCGACGCTTGTGATTGTCCAAACTGAGTACTACCGTACAACCACAAGTCTATATGGGTATGACCTAGCCGAATAACTTACGTTAGTTTAGTTTAGGTGCTACAATTGGAAAGTGGGTGCCAGGGATTTACTGGTTTACTCACAGTAAGGGACAGGGATTTACTGTACTCATATGGCGCAAGAGGGGGCTTCTGACTGTGGTGGATTTAACCCTTCAGCGGTGAAACCTCAGCGGGTGGTATCTAACTAGACTAGAGTGAGGTAAAGGCTTTGTGATATTTTATCTGGGTCTCATGCCAAAGGAAGCATGTTGACTATTAAGATAATTTATCTCTTGTGGGTAAAGTTGTACACACTCTGCAGAGTAATAAAACTATTCGAATAGCCGTGCCGACGATCAAGGGCGGGCAAGGAATGCATTCACATGGTAGACTTTGATTTTGATTCTAAAACAAAAGTTTTGAGAACTCGGGAGTGGTTGGAACTCTCGGGAGTGTGTGTCCTGGCGGATGGAGCCAGTGAGGGTGGATGGAAACCGTAATTTTAAATCTTGGCGGATGGAGCCTTTGTACTAGTGTTGGTGGTTGGAACCTTCACTAGAAAATTGTATCTAGTTTCAGTATTGCAACTATTTTGTTAAATTGATGCTTTCGAAATTACATAATGGTATTTGAAACAAAATGCTGTTTTATGCAAAAGAACCATATAACCTTCCTTTGTTAAGCCCTGCATCTACTGCATCTTTCCCAAGACTTGCGGAGTACTTTATGTACTCACATACTACACTTTAAAACAACTCTCAGAGGAGGTTGAAGCTCAAGAGGCGGACTACGACTACTTCGTGGATGGATTCGACGGAGGTTTTCCAGATTTCTAGGTTGCGTTTCCCCAGTCAATTGCCTGTGGCGTATTGATGGGTCTTGCTTAAGTTTCTTTTGCTTCCGCTGTAATTTCTGTTTGGTGTGAGGTCTTAAAACCTCACTTGTAATAAAAGACTTCGAGGTCTGTACTCTCGATTATTGTAATAAAGCGCTGTTGGTTATGTATCATATCTGTTTAACTGTGTGCACTAGTTTTGATCTGGGACTAGTGCGGTATCACACAGAAGATTCTGGAGTCGCTGCTCCGGGGTCTCACAATACTCTAGGCGGAAAGAATTATAACGGGGCTCACCAAAGAGGAAATGGCAGTGAAGGGGATAATTTTGGCTGGAGGGGATGGCGACAACAGTGCTGGTGAATTTGCATAGCTTTCAACATATCGGTAACCATCTTACGGTGTAATTGTGCAACCGAATTTGGTTGGGGCGCCAGTTCAACATGAAAAATTGAAAAAAGATTTGATGATATAGTATATAAAGTATTGCATCACCCCATGAAATTTGAACTATAACCTCAAAATGTGTTAAAAAATAAAGATATGTTTGCTGGACATCACTTATTTTTTACTAGATGGAGTAGTAGAAAGAAGTAGTTTTGATTCGAAAGATGCAAATAAGATTGCTTATCAAGGTCAATAACAAAATAAGGGCTTATGAACGAATTAAAAATGGGTGAAACTGATATGTATATGGACAGGGGGTATTGCATGATCCGGAATAATAAAAATGACGCATGATCCATATATAAAGTCCTGCAAGCTAAATAAAAAAAGGTGGTATGAGATGTATATACCATCTTTTTGTAGTGGTGCAATTGTAAATTGATTTTAATGTAGCATTAAAAATGTCAAAAAAGATGCAATAAATTAGAAGAATTTGAAAAATAAAAAAAATCAAATTTAGAACATAGTCTAAATTTGACTAAAATTAATTTGGAGCTAAAACTGAAATTGAAATATACACATTCATACTTATAATATAAATATGTCTTAATAAAATTAGAGATTTTATCAAAAGAAATTTGAATTATAATTTAAAATAATTTTTCATAGCCAAATTTATATAAATTAAATAGAGAAGTTATGAAAATTAGAGCATGCTAAAATTTCTATCCATTTGAACTAAAACATGGTGATAAACCTTAAAGTTTGATCCAAATCCCACTAGAAATTTAGATGTTTTCAACATTGAAAACATTTGTAAAAGTTAACTTATTAATGCCACAAAAGGTGTAAACTAAAAAATAACATCTAATATATGGATGCAACTTAGGGCATAAGGTCACGTGTCAATTGCACATTGGTGCAATTTTTTGATCCTATGATCGTTTGTACAATTATTGAGCAATTTAAAATATACAGCCCATGCGGATGCAAAGGTTGATGACTAGTTACAATATTAAAGTAGAAGCAAAAAGACATAATTTCCAATTTGATTTTGATAGGACAAAATTATAACTGTGAAGAATAAAAGAAAGAGTCTATGTCAAGTAAATAATTGAAATGTAGAATAAAACATAATTTCCAATTTGATTTCCATACAAATTCCTGAGTAAAATCCTTAAATAAATATAAATTAGAATAAAAAGTAAACAAAAATAGTAATTGAATTTGTAAACGATCCCAACAAAATGACTAAAATTTGGAATAAAAAACAAAATAAAAATAGCAATTTGATTATCATATGAATTCCAAAGTAAACTCCCTAAATAATTGTAATTCAAATTAAAAATTAAACAAAAATTAGCAATTGAATTTGTATACAAGTCCACTTTAACATCCAAATTTTCAACGGCTTTTTGAAGCTTTTAAAATTAAATTCATCATTTGGAATTTTCTTTAATTAATTAAAGTAAATTGAGTTTTTGTAAATTAAATGTAACACCGCAGGACCCACATTACCCTGAGATGCCACCAAAACACTCCGTAGCTAGCCAATTTATAAGATAACATAAACTGGCAATAATTTCTAAATCATGATAAGCTAAGCAGAAGCATACAAAAGCAAGGTATTGGAACACTATTAATTAAAGAACAACTGCTAAAAAGTTTAACCAATTAAAACAAACTACTGTCTAGCATTATTACTTTGAAACAAATATAAATAAGAAAAATAAATCCATGATTAAGACTACACAACTATTACAACATTAATCATGATACTCGAGAATCACCTGGAGGGGGGAAAAACAAGAGTGAGATAAAAATCTCAGCAAGCAAACTGTTTAACAAGCTAATTAAACTACAATGTTGTTAAGCATCATTATTCATTTTCCACAATGACCACAATTATAGTCTTAACCACATTTACTACAATCAATAATAAATCATTAGCAAATAAATCTTAATTGACTACTTCACATTCTCAACCACTACCATAACCAATCAAAGTAAATCATTAACATATTTTACCTCACTATCTTTATTATATCTCACATCCACAACTGCTGTCAAAAATTACCACGAGAGAAAATAATTTCATGCCACAATCACAACCCCTACCATACCACAAGGGATGAACCCCATTCTACAACCACATCCATATTTCTCATACCACAAGTGACTCTCATGAGCTAATTCTACATTACAACTATGAAGTTGCATTTGCTTGTAAAATAACTTCACCACAATATATTGCATAAGTATGCAAATGATCTTTCCACAATGCAATACATATGAATGCGTATGCTCCACTGCACCCTTACCCAACAAGGTAAGAGTGTGCATCGTACTACGATAAAGTACGATGTTGTACCGGTACGGTCGCGGCTATAAGCGGCAACATCCACAATGCAAATGTCATGACATAATATGAATGTTATGATAATCATAAACCACAAGAATTTAATCATGAACATCAACAACATAATGATCATGAATATTTCCTCATAATCCACTTGTGTTTCATTAAGCACAATGCCACTGTTTCGTAAGATCGTTACCACATAGACCACATTATATTCATCAAGAATGCTACCACCACAACCACAAATATTCACTAAGAACATTACCACCTATACCACCATATGTTCATAACGAATACTACCCCACAACTATATTCATTTCATCAAGAACAATTCCACATACCCACAATTAAACCATCAAGATCATAAACAGTTAAATTCTTAAAAATACTACCACATGGATCATATTGAGGAAACATGTAACAATGACATAGCACCTTCAATTAAGAGAATTAATTAATATGAAGGTAGAATGATTAACAAGTTAAACATGTAGCACAACCACTACATTTACTTGCCTTTACCGTTGAAGCAAATCAATCACGTGCATTTAGGAGCAACACCACCTGTTCAAAAGTACCTCTTAGCACGATACAACAGCAAGGAGATTGCGTCTTAAGAAGTAAAGGCGATGCTAATCCCCAAAACCCCACAACAACTCTCTCCGCTTAACGGTTCTATACTCTGTCCGCTGCAGCAATGCTAGTTATTTTTTTGTATCTTTAATATTACTAAACCTTTTGAAGAGGGGAATATATTTCTGGTTTTCTTACTCATTTTCCTTCACTTTTCATGTAGATCACATATTTTAATTTTGTTCTTAGCATGGCATAACTAAATGCTCAAAACAGAGAACATCCTCTATTCTGTCAGTCAGGACAGTCAGGTTCAAATGCTTCCCAACAACAGAGTAGGGCTCTACGAACAGCGAGATTCCAGACCCTGGTATGTCTAAATTACACGGGCAAGAAATCTGAACAAAATACAGTAGATGCGTATCGTTGTTCTCTACGTTTTTCCTTTTGGGAGACCCTCGGGAAAAATTATCTTAGGGGTCTAAACTGCGTGAACAGTAACACTGCGCGACTGGATCTACAGACAGTCAACCAGGATTCTCTAATCGGGGGTTTCTAAAATGCTAAACCCCACAAAACTTGGACCAAGAACCCTAAATTCAGCAGAAAACAGAGGGATTGGGGTGAGGGAGAGTTACCTAGAGGATTGTGATCACCCTCTTCTTCCTCTCCTTCTCCTTCCCTTCTTGTCCTTCCCTCTCTTTCTCTCCTTCCTCTTCCCTTCTTCCTTCTTCTCCTTCTTCTCCTTGCAGCAGCACTTGGGCAGAGGGGAGGCACAGGAAGCGAGGGGTGGCGGCAGGGTGGGAAAAAGGGGAGGGGCCAAGGGAGGGGGTTTATAAAGGGGTGCTAGGGTTTGGGAGGGGGTACAGGCCCCCGTTTGGGCTGGCTGGCCCACCCCTTCGGACGTCGACGCCGAAATGATGTTCAGGATATTACATTAAAAGGATTAAATATGACTTGGTAACCTTGGTGTCATCCTGACAGATGGTTGATACTCGGAGAACAGCTAGTCGCAGTCAGATGGCCTCAAATCTTAGCAATAGTGCCTCAAATCCTTCGACACAGGATCAACATTCAGCTCTGACCAATATGATGAATCAACAACAAGCAGTTGTTGCCTCTTAGTTAGATAGTATGTTGTCCAGATTTGCAGAATTTATGAGGACTGGATCACCTACCTATTCTAGTTCATCTGAGCCTTTGGAAGTAGATGATTGGATTCGTTCAGTGGAAAAGAAGCTAAACCTCGCTTAGTGCACTGATCGAGAAAAAGTTCTCTACGCTGCTCACCAACTGGAAGGTGCCGCATCAGACTGGTGGGGAAACTATTGTATCACTCCAGAGAACATTACCTAGGCAGAGTTTGCCATAGCTTTTGGTCATGCCCACATCCTAGATGGAGTGCTCGAAATGAAGAAGGAAGAATTTCGTGAACTACAACAAGGAACGTGTCAGTGAGTGAATATCTCAATAAATCCACTTAGTTAGCTCACTACATTCTAGAGGACATTGCCACAGATGATGTACGATAGAAGCGATTCAAGAGAGGACTCAATCCTGGATTGAAGGTTCAAGTTATGGGCAATGATTATGCCAATTTTCAATATATGGTGGATAAGGCCATACTTGTTGAAGAGTCCCACCATGAGATAGAAGAATCTCGCAAGAGAAAGATGATTCATTAAGGAGTTCAGCTGCAACAGTCGCAAAAAATAAGATTCAACAGGTACTAGCCAGCTCGTGTACTTCAGCAGGCAGATGTCGGAACTGGAATTTGCCTTTCCGAGTCCTCTGTGATTCCACCACACTATTCTCTAGATCAGTAGATAGTGCTCACAGATACATATGAGCCGATTGGGCCAAAAATAAAGAATGCAGCAGCGGAAACTTCACAAAAGTGGGACCCTCAGGACTTGCCCATAGGCAGCCAATTGGGGTTTCACGACCTAGTTCTTGGCCTCCTTTGATACCAAATCTGTCGACCCTTTCTGAAGCATTGTAGGACCTTCTCTCCTTTTTCCTGACTGACTGGAGGGTAGTAATTAAGCAAGAGTGAGTACAATCGTACTCAACAAGCCACCACACATAATACAATAATAATACATGCAAGGCTGTAAAAGGAAGGCTTGAGGTTCTTTTAGTTGCTAAAGCATAGTTTGGAAAGTACAATAAATAAGAAATCTCTTGAGATTTAGCAGTTTTAACTAAATCAGATTTTTATAAAATTGATTATGAGAATGCAATAGTAATAATAGCACAGGTTACATCCACCTTTTACAGTGCATGGTTACCTCCACCAATGCTAGTTTTTATCACCACCGGAGTACATCCCTCTAGGAAAAGTTAAAGTCAGAGTACTTCCCTCTAATAGATTTTTTTATCTCACCCGAAAAAGGTTTTTGAAATAGAACTAACTCAAGGAAGTTCCCATGTCTGCCCTTGACCGTGGGCACGGCTATTTGAATAGTTTATTCTCTGTAGAGATGGTACATCTTTACCCACAAGAGATAACTCAATTGCTATATTCCACATGTTTTCTTAGACATGCAGATCAAAAGGATTACCACATGACCTTTATAATGCACCTAGTAAAGGATTACACTCGCTAAGGTTTCGTTTGAGGAAAAGCTTATTTTTGCCTCACCTAGACCCCCTCTTGCGTCATACAGCAGCTTAAACCAGCGTCATGACTCACGTCCACGACGGCTTAAACCAGCACTACGACCCGTGGGTCACTCCGAAGTGCTTTCCTTTACTGTCAACACAAATTAGTTAGTCATGCCTACACTTTGCCAGCTTGTGGCTTGTACTGTTTTACATGGAGAGGTCAACACAGGATTAAGTCCTTAATTCGTCCAAGCGGTGCATACCTTAACCACAAGTTCTCATGTTACATCCACACCAACCACTCTTACCAGACAGGTAAAGCAAGTTTTATGTTTTTGAGAAGCATAAGATAAGCTGTACCAAATTATCAGTCATGTACATCCCAAGACTGTCCAAAATAATTTCCCATGTTTGAAGAGTAATGAGTAGGGCAGTTTAATGCCCTGGACTTAAATTTGCTTGGCATTAAGTATGACTTAGCTAGTAAAGCTATTATTAATATCTAGGGTGACAAGGGATCATTTAAATCGAGAGGTAAGGTGTGTCGTAGTAATGGTATTTGCAATATCATGTAGGCAATTAACTACCTTATGTTTGACATATATTTGCATAATAAATTAAGTATGCACTTTGATAATTTAAAAGAACTTAATTTTTGAAAAAGGTAGGAATCAACATGATCAAAGTGATGACTTGCCTTGCTTGCTTACCACGGCCTTGATGTGGCTCAAAGCCGGTTTAATCAGTCAATAGTATTGGATCTTCGGGCTTTTCTCCACTCGCACTTTGATTCTTGAGAGACCATGTGGAGGTAACCCCGGTCGTGTGATGAGTAATTGACACGTGTTCTAGAAAGTTTGAGTTTATTTTCAGGTATTTTGTGCTACTTACGGATGCTAATTTTTAATTAGAATATTTTGTGCAGTGCTATGATATGTTTTCTTGTCTGTGATGGCTTCAGGACTTTGAGACGGAGTCGTGGCGAGACACAGGGTGACCGGACTAAGCACAGGCGGTGCTGAGGTCAGAACGGTCAGATGTGTCGAAGACGACGAGGACTCGAAGTGGTTGCGCGAAACTTGGACGGCAAGAAAGGAGGAAGCTTCCCGAAAGGTGCAGGAGTGGTATTTTGGTAAATACGTAGGGCTGCACAAAACGAAGTGGATTTGGGTAGGGGATAATGGATAAAATGCTATGAGTTGTTGTGACCTAATGGGTAAAGTGGTTTGTAAACCCATTAGTGGAGGCTATAAATAGATGTGATCTCTAGTGGGAGAGAGTGAGAGAGAAGGGTGTGAGTGTTAGGGTTTTCTCTAATGCTTGTGCTCTATGAGTGTTAAAGTTTTCTCTCCATGTATGGGCTTATGTTCTTGAGAGAGAGAGTTGTATGGGGATTTAGGGCAGCACTTGTGCTCTTTCTTTTTGAGTGTTCTTGAGTTGTGTGTTGAGATGAGTTGATGTAAATATTCCTCTATTATAATCATTCATCTCTCTTTGTCTCAATCTAAGAAATCTTTTTGCATGAGATGTTTGGCTCTTGTGTTTTTTTTTTCAGTTCTTGAGAGAGTAAATCTTGTTCGTGCTTATGGTGGAAATCTGTCTCAAGACCACTTGGTCAGTTAATTTCCATGAGCAAATCACTTTTCTCTGGTTTTGAGTTGATCTTTTGACTGCTCCTTTCTTTGCTTTGAACTGGGAAACATCTCAAGGCCTCTTGGCTAGTTCATCCCGAAAGCAAGCATTTCAATCTTTGTTGGCACTCTGAAATTTTTTGTTAAATTGCAGATTTTCTTGGCTCAGAACTGGATATATTCACAAGGCCCGTTGGCTAGTATTTTCGAGAGCAAAGTATTTGATTCTTGCGGTCAGGAAGTAACAGGAGTTAAGTTTATGTGTTCCCTATTTGCTGAATTTTCTTCCAGTTCTTTCAGCTTGCTCTGCCTCTCTTTTTCTTGCTATTTTGGCCAAGTTTCTGGGAGCATTTTCTGTGTTTAGTTACTGCTGTTTTTCTGCTATCTATTTGTGGATGTTTGGTTGTTGCTAGTTGTTGATTTTTGCTTCAATTTTCAGCAGTTTTGTGCTTCTTTTACTTTGTGCTTTTCAGCTTTTACTTTGTGCTTTTCATCTTTTACTTTATTCTTTTCAGCTTTTACTTTGTGCTTCTTTTACTTTGTGCTTTTCAGCTTTTACTTTGAGCTTCTTTTAATTTGTGCTTTTCAGCTTTTACTTTGTTCTTTTCAGGCTGTTTTGGACAGCAATTTATATTACTTTCAGTTGCTGTTTTCTCTGCTCTATTTTCAGCCAGCCGTGCTATTTTAAAGTGCAGTTTTCTGCAACATTCACCCCTCCGTTGTTGCCATTTCGGTCCTTCAATTCTGCTTGAGCTTGACGCTTTTCGAGACTGCAGTTTCTAATATACGGCAAACGGACAAAAGACTAAATAAACCCAAATAGCGGCAGGAGTCCATTTCAACTTAATTGAGCTCATTTACTGCTGTTATAATTTGAGAGTAAAGAGGGATGGTTGGAACGGAATTGAGTCAAAGGGAGGAGGTGATTTGGCAGCTTTACCGTGACGGAAAATTTTGGACAAGGAAGAACTAAGAGTAAAAGGATACTCCCAGGATCCTTCTGTTGTGGCAAAGGAAGGTGGTTAGGCATAGTTGATTAGGGGGTGCTAAGGCTTGATCTTGGCTTATAACTTTCTTTTTATTAATTATATTTATCAAGGAAGTTTCATGAGTTAAGCAAGACTTATGGATAGTTTAGAGAGATTACCCGGGAGTTGTAACTGCCAGATACTTGAACCCATATATTTTATAATTTAGTTATAGGATAGAGTTGATGATTTATCTGATTAGGGTTAGGAGTAAGTTAATTAGTTTGGTGATTGTCACCCTTTAGAAAAGTCTGATGGTTGCAATAAAGTTATACTTTGTGTTTATCAATTATTCTCAACCATTGGATGATGAGGTAGTAGTTGGATGATTACTTTCGATGCAAAGTTGTGTTTTAGCAAGATTCTTAATTAAGGGTGCTAGTTGCTCAAGAACTGTTATTTTATGCTTCTTCTCGCAAGGTTTGGATTTAGGATGAATGTTAAGGGCTTCAAATCATCCTGAGGCCAACATGAGGAATAATTTTATAACCTTGCTTGGTCATTAAAATAATTTTGAGCATATATCTTAAAGATTGAACACAGGAACAATGGATACCAGTGGTAGTCATAAAATAGCTGACCCTACAGCCCAGTTGGGCCCACCTATCGTAGACAGAGAGAGGGAGAGCCGTGGGGAAAGGCAGAGAGGAAGGAGGTGTTGGGAGATGTAGGAGCAAAAACAGAGGGCTCGGCGCACAGTGGCGGCGGCGTCGCCTGGCGGGGAACGGCCGAGAAGGTGTCGGGGACCATCAAAACCAAGCCCTAGGAGGTATAGGAAGCAAGGTGTGGCGACGGTACTACTCTTATTAGAGTGGAAGCAGTGGCTAATAATGTGGGCATGAGTAGGAGTATGGCAAGGGAAACTTACCCACGGCGGCGGCTTGGTCGGAGAGCTGCCAAGGCAAGCTGGTGACGGGAGCACGGGGCAGCAGCAGGAGGGCTCCCGTGGAGGGGTCACACCGTCGGGGAAGGGCGTCCGCTGGTGGTTGGGGAAGATTCATGGTGCCGAGGGGCCACTCCCACAGCGAGGAATTGAAGGGAGCTTGGCCGTGGGGGAAGATGGCGGTGGTAGGGGTGAAAGTGGCCGACGCAGGCATGTAAGCGACTCGACCGGGGAGGAGGATGAGGGAAATGCGAGTTTGGGCCTTCTTATATGTAGGGATGGGTGGTTGGCCATTGGGGAAATGAAGACGCGTGCAGCGAGCATAGGCCGTAGGTTTAGCGACGCGACGTGGAGTAATACGGAGTGACGGCATGGGTACGCCGGGGTGGCTTGGGTGGCCGTAGGCCGGTGCGAGGGTGGTGCTAGGTTAGGCCAAGAGGGTGAGGGGTGAGTTAAGCCGATGGTAGGGGAGGTCGGTGACTAGGCATACAGGTGCCGAGGCGAGGCCGAGATGGCCCGAGAAAGCGAGAGCTGGGCCGTCAAGAGAGCGTAAAGGCAAGGGGAAGGGGCCGGGCTGAACACTACTAGGACCAAAGCAACGGGAGGAGGAAGAGATGCGGCACATCGATTCGGGCCGTAGGAAGGGGAAAAGGAAGGGCCGGGCGAACGGCGCGGAGCGAAGGGCCAATCCGGATCCAGCGGAGAGAGAGAGCGGGACAGACGGAGGAGGAAGAAGGGAAAGATGTCCGGGCGGATAGGCCGGCACAGTAGCTGCTCGGAATGGAGAGGGAAAAAGGGTGAAATGATGGGGAATGGGGAAGGCCAAGAGAGGAGAAGGGATATAAAGGTGGTGGTCGGATGGGCCAGGAGAAAGTAGGCCATGATCAAAAGAAGGTTCAATATAATTTTTAAGGATTTTCTTTTGTACTTTTATATCTTTGCCAAATTGGTTTGATGAGAAAACTTTAGTATTTAATTCGACTTCAACTTAAGTCTTTGGCCTTAAATTTCCAGTTTGCAAAGTTTGAATGTAGGACCTGCAAAGAATTTTGCGAACTCATTTTTTCTTAATTGAATTTTGTTGCCAGAAACTTTAAATCAATAACTCAGTTAAAGATGAAATTTTGAAATACGCCACAATAAGGAGAAGATTTTTATTATTTTCGTAATTACAATAGTCCCGTATTTTTGGGATGTTACAACAGATTTTCAGACTCCAGCTCCAATACCTCGTTATGATATTTCGGGACCACACTCTATCAACGTCAGTAATCAGCCTCAGGGGAACGCAAGCCCTACCACTACACCTAATTATTACAAGTGCTAAGAGCCAGGTCATTTTGCTCGCAAGTGTCTGCAGAAGCGTCAAGCAATCACACCTATTCCATTCAACCTTAGAAGTACACCTGCCAAGACCTTTTCCCCAGGAGCAAGCCATGGAGCACTATTAGTCCAAGGAAGCCAGATGCTTCAGAGCATTGCAAGAGGAAGCCTAAACAACGTCATCTCCAACGTCACACCTGGTAACATATTCCTTTAGTGAGCCTAAATCTCGGAGTCAAGATTCTGTTTAAGGGGGGAGGTTTGTAACATCCTGATTATCAGAGCCTCCTCGAAACTTTTAAAATAAAATTCACCATTTGAAAATTTTGAAATCAATTGAAGCTTAAATTGAATTTTTATAAATGAATAGGATTTAATATGAATAAAGTAAACATCAAATAAAAGAAAAACCCAAAAGTCTATATTTTCTATTGGGTTCCTTGTGCCACAACGAATTTTTCTATATTTTCTCAAATTTTTTTGGATTTATTTGCTATTTTCTAGAGTTCATTTGATTTTATTTAAATTTCTAAAATAGAAAAATCCCTAAACATTTTAAAACAGTAATGGGCTGAGCCCATTCGATCCAGCCCTAGCCGCATGTCATCCATCCAAGCCATGGCTGCTCCCAACAGTCGGATCCCCATAGGCCACATGTCAGGCACCCAATACCGCAAATCACTGTGCATCCGCCCCATCTAACCTTAGCTGTCTGATCCTCCCAACTACCGCGTATCATGCATCTAGTGGTCCAAGCTTCTGTTTATCGTCCCCGAGATGGACTCCGCTATCGTGTCCTTCGCAGACTCCCACCATCGCCGCCACCTCAGCATCCGTACCCAACCTGGTCTCTCCGCCATTTTCGTTAGGGACACCTCGGTGTCCACGCCATTAAAAGCCGCACCGCACCTCATCTTCTGCATCCCGCACCCAATCGCCCTCACCGAGTTCTCCCGTGCGCCGCCTCCTTCACAGCCACCGCCATCATCTTCGGCCAGCAACCACCGTCATCATACTTTGTTGTTGGTTAGACGCCACCACCGCTTGCATTCACCGCTGGAGGTCTTTGTCTTCCTTGTCACTGTCGCCATCCACGCCACTAGTGAGTCCCTAGCCGAGTCCTGCCTCGCTATCTGTCCTCCACCATCGCTTCACCTTCAGCAGCCAATCCTCGAGTGTCGTGCTTTGTTGCCGTTTGGACTATTCGAACGTCCTTATCCCTCTGGACCGTTCGATCATATTTGAACCGTCCGATCGTTATCAATCTTCAGACCGTCTGATTGTCTTCATGCCTCCGGACCATTTGATCATCTTCGTGCTAGTCCTTGGCTATCTGATCGTCCTCCCTTTGGACCTTCCGAGTATTGCCACCTCTTCGGACCATTCGATCGTTCCCTACGGCGAGGATTCGCCACGCCGTTCAGCTAGTTTGATCATCCTGGGTCGAATCATAGCCACGCAAGCCCTAGGTGCTGTGTGTCGCCACATGCCAGTCCAGTCATCGCCACGTCAGCCTCCTGAGTTGACCCAAGTGTCACATCAGCATGCCACATTAGTGTCACGTGTCATGCCATGTCAGTGTGCCACATCAGCCCTACCTGCCACCTATCTGCTACGTGTCGACCACGTCAGCCCTAGCCGCCACATCATCCAGCTGAGTCGCATGCACACTATTTCGTGAGCTGAGTTAACCGCAAACCCGCTATTCCGTGCATCAAGTCCACAACACAGTAACCTTTTTTTTTCCATTTTTAGCATTTTTCTATAGATTAGATTTTCCAAGAGCCCCTTCTCCTCTGTTCTAGCTCCGATTGACCCCGTTCTTCTTTCTAAATTCATCTAAAATTAAGGTCTATTTTTTGGTTCTAGTTTTAAAGTTTTTAGAGTTTATTTTAATTTTATTTGATTTTATTTTTGCACCTCATTTGTTTTCTCTCTCGTTAGATTGCGTCTTCAAAAGAGCGGAAGCACAACCAAAAGATCAAGGATTCATAACTGAGCAAACCAAGGTAAGTCATGTTCTTTGATCATGTTGAATCTAGTTTTCAATCTATTACTTATTTATTTTATTTTAAATTACCATGTATTGCTACTTTATTACAAACCCTTGTACCTAGTAGTTATTGTCCTAATTCATTAATCCCTCCTTTGATAATTTGAATGCCATGTTACCTTTATCACCATAGCATGGAAAATATTTAGAGATACAATACTAGTTGTCACATAGGTTATACGTTTAATATGCTAGTAAGCTTATAGTCACGATAGGTTCATCATCATATGATATTAATAAATTTGACTTAATGAGATATTGAATCGTGGTTGGTGCCACAATTATAAAATTTATTGCCATGACATTGGTGTGTCATTGGTGGTGGTTACACAAAATTTATTTTTATTTGGGAGAGTGATCGTACAGTAAAAGGGAAGTGTGGATTCACTTTGAGGGATGTGAATATCTCGCCAAGGTAATGTCTAATAACTTAACTTTGTGCACCATTGATTTGAGCCTTACCATGCAAACCATATGTCTAGTGTAGGATAGACATGGCTGATTAATTTGTAATATTTCAATTTCAACCTCAATATTGTGATGAATATGGTTGTTGATTTCCATGAGGCGCAAGGGGGGTGTGATGCGAAACCCTAGCGGGCGGGATTGAGTTGAGATTGAGCATTGTAAAGGCCTTGTTGTGATTTCCTTAGCGTAAGAATGATCACATCATATGGGTACAGTTGTGTAACCTCTGTAGAGTGTAAAACTATTCGAATAGCCATGTCTCTGGTTTTGGACAATGCTCGGTGATTTCGCATAAGGGGTAGAATTTTCTTAAAAACTTGGCTGGGAAAGCTGTGGAAAGTGAATGGTTAGTTCACTGGTGGTTTACAAAGTGAATGGGTAGTTCACTTATGGTTTATTCAAATCTTTTGATTATTTATTTAATATCATTTCCTTTAAATTTCTCTTTCAATCTAATTACTATATTTACTTTAAATTATTGCTTTCTGCAAAGTAACCATTCAGCAATCCATTAGTAAGCCTTGCATACTATATTGTATCTTTATTACAAACGACTTGTTGAGTACCAATGTACTCACGGTTTTATGCCTACTATTGCTCAGTTGAAGAAGAGGAACCATATCAGCAGGAGGTACTTGAAGGAGGATACTTCGACGACTTCGCGGATTAGGATTTCGCTTCCCAGTCGATTGTTTGTGGACATATCGAGTGGCTACCATGCTTATTTCAGTTTTTTCGCTGCTAGTTTCTTAAGCTTGGCTATTAATTGTAAGCTTGGCTAATTTCTTTCTTTTCTTTATTAATCGTGCATATAGTCAATATTTCATCTATGTTTACACTGTGTGCACTAGCATGATCTTGGACTAGTGCGGTATACACAGAGAGTCTGGATTTTCATATTCGGATCTCGACATCCAACAAAAAATAATTGAAATTCAAAATAAAAATAAAATAAATTATGTAATTTTTTCTAGACAAATTCCAAAGTAAAATCCCTAAATAATTAAAATCTAGAATAAGTTACATAAAATTAGTAATTTGATTTGTATACAAACTCCAACAATGGCGAGAAGATTCTTTACATCGTTAGATAGCGATTAAATCAATCATGCCAGCAGCAGTGAAGATGGGAGGTCACACGCTTGGTGAGGAAGCCACAGCATTGAATTGGCCAACGGTTAAGAAGAGGAGCGTCCGACATAGGTGAAGAGAATATTGAGCCCATATAACAGTGAAGATGGGAGTTGTCACAGTTAGTGAGGAAACCACAGTATTTTGTTGGCAAATAGCAAAGAAGGGGAGCGATCGACACAGGTGAAGAGGACATTAAGCACATATAACATCATACATGTGCATATACATGCACACATCTATACGAATAGAAGTGTAGGAGCAAAGAACTCGGAATAGAGATGGTGCAGTTGTAAGAACATCACACATGTGTATATACATGCACACAACAGTACATGTGTATATACATGCACATATAACATGTGTATTATTGAGCAATTTAAAATATACAGCCCATGTGGATGCACATGTTGATGACTAGTTACAATATTGAAGTAGAAGAAAAAAATCCACCACATTTGCTCTCCAGGGCTAGAAATTGCCACATTAATTGAAGGAAAAAAGAAAGACCTACACTGTAAATTTTGGTAGGACAAGATTATAACGATGAAGATTAAAAGAAAGAGTCCATGTCACATAAATAACTAAAATTTAGAATACAAAATAAAATAAATTATCAGTTTGATTTCCATACAAATTCTTGAGTAAAATCATTAAATAAATATAAATTATAAGAAAAATTAAACAAAAATAGCAATTATATCCCAACAAAATGACTAAAATTTGGAATAAAAAATAAAATAAAATCAGCAATTTGATTTTGATATGAATTGCAAAGTAAACTCCCTAAATAACTGTGATTTAGATTAAAAATTAAACAAAAAATAGCAATTGAATTTGTATACAAGTCCAACAAAAAATAATTAAAATTCAAAATAAAAATAAAATAAAATGTGCAATTTGTTTTTCATACGAATTCCAAAGTAAAATTCCTAAATAATTAAAATCTAGAATAAATTGAATAAAATTAGCAATTTGATTTGTATGCAAACTCCAACAATGACAAGAAGTTTCTTTATATCGTTAGGTAGTGATTAAATCAAACATGCTTGCAACAGTGAAGATGGGAGGTCACACGCTTGGTGAGGAAGCCACAACATTGAGTTGGCCAACGGTTAAGATGAGGAGCGACCGACATAGGTGAAAAGAACATTGAGCACATATAACATGATGATGTCTGCCAGCAACAGTGAAGATGGGAGTTGTCATGGTTAATGATGAAGCCACAGCCACTACTACAGAAAACTGTATCACAGACGGTTCAAAAACATCATTATAGATGATTTTCTGAACCGTCTGAATTTATAGGTCAGTGATAATCGAAGGTTATCACAGACGGTTTTCAAACCGTCTGTGGAGTAAATATCACAGACGGTTTGTAACTAAAAACCATCTGTGATAGCTATCATCGCAGACGGTCTAGAAGAAAAAACCGTCTGTGATATAGACATATCACAGATGGTTTTTAACAAAAAATCGTCTGTGATATATCAATATCACAGACGACAGTATCACAGACAGCTTTTGGTTACAAACCGTCTGTGATATTGATATATCACAGATGGTTTTTTGTTAAAAACCGTATGTGATATGCCTATATCACAGATGGTTTTTTCTTACAAACCATTTGCGATGATAGCTATCACAGACGGTTTTTAGTTACAAACTGTCTATGATATTCTTTCTCACCCCTAAATCTATTTCTATTTATTGGCTAGGCTCAGGAAATGCTAGCCATGCCCTCTGAAACAAGCAGATCAACATGTACATGTATACAGACAATTCACTTCTCAATTCATTTCAGAAACATATAACATCCAATTCACATCTTAATTCATTTTACAAACATAAAATATCCATTTCGTAAATCAATTAATTGAAATGAAGTAAAATATCCATTAACAAATACACAATTACAAAAGTTCTACATTGCATTTGCACTTAGATGGTAACATTGCATTTTTTATTGCTCTATCACTTCGGAATCGAGGTCTCGCAAAAGGAACAGATTCATAATCAACGAACTTGTCAGGCTACACAAGCAATACTTGGATGGTGCATGATTGCCATCCAAGTATTGCTTGTGCAGCCTGACAAGTCGTTGATTATGGATCTATTTCTTTCACGAGACCTCGATTCAAGAGTGATAAGAGCAATAAAAAATCATTGTACGTTGTGGCACTCTCCCTTTGAATTTATGACTTGAACCATCAAAAAGTACGCACACGCTCCTAGAATATCTTCAAGGTTGGCTTGTTTCAATGCAGTTTTCAGGATAGACTCAGCCTGTCGATAGGAATATTGTGAGACCCTGGAGTAAAAACTCCTGGACCCTCCGTGTATTGCAGTACTAGTCCCAGATCAACGCTAGTACACACAGATAAACAGAAAATGATACATTGCCAAACACGCTTTATTACAATAATAACTGAAGTTCGCACTTCTTGGCCATTGCCTTACAACTGAGGTATATAGAACCTCTTACAAAAGAAAGCTAACAGCGGAAGCAAAAACAACTTGAACATCCAGCCCATCAATCTGCCACAGGCAATTGACTGGAGCAACGCGGCCTAGTCATCTGCAAAGCCTTCCTCTTCAGCTCCCTCAAAGTAGTAGCCATCCATCTCTTGGTCTTGAAAATCTCTTGATGTTTGAATTGGAGAGCAAAAAGTGAGTACAAAAATGTACTCCGCAAGTCTTGGGAAAGATGCAATATATGTAAGGCTTAACAAGAAAAGGTTATATGGCTCTTTTGCATAAAGCAGCATTTTATTTCAGAATTTCATACTTATCTTTAAAAAGCAATTTTGTTAAACAACTTATTTTTAATAATTGAAATTAGATAAGTAATTTTAGTGAAGGTCTCATTCACCTACACTAATCACATAGGCTATTTCCGCCAAGACTTAAAATGATGGTTACAACCACCTGAACTGGTTCTATCCACCAAACCAAAATCTCGAGAGTTACGTCCACTCCCAAGTTTTCTAAAACATTTTATTTTTAAAAGACAAAATCAAAGGTCTACCATGTGAATGCATTCCTTGCTCGCCCTTAACCGTGGGCACGGCTATTCGAATAGTTTATTACTCTGTAGAGTTTGTACAACTTTACCCACAAGAGATAAATTATCTTAATAGTCAACATGCTTCCTTTGGCATGAGACCCAGATAAAATATCACAAAGCTTTTACCTCACTTTAGCCTAGCTAGACACCACCCGCTGAGATTTCACCGCTGAAGGGTTAAATCCACCACAGTCAGAAGCCCCCTCTTGCGCTATGTGAGTACAGTAAATCCCTGTCCCTCACTGTGAATAAATCAGTAAATCCCTGGCACCCATTTTCCAATGGTGGCACCTAAACTAAACTATCGTAAGTTATTCAGCTAGGTCGTACCCATTTAAACTTGTGGTTGTACGGATTTGGTCAGTTTGAACAAACACAAGAGTCGGTCCTTAAATGACTAGGATGGAACATTCACAATCCAAATCCTTGTGCTAATTCCGCACCAACCAAACCTTCCAGCCACCCTGGTCAAATTTTATTTTATATATTTCCTTTTATTTTGAAATAACAGTGACAATCTCTATGGTCACTAATTTAACAAGCATTTTAAAAATTCAAATCATCCAACAGTATGTTTTTCCCATACAAACCATTTAAAAGAACAGCTAGACTAAGCATTTGCTAGTATTCTAAATTCAGCAAGAAGTAATAATAACTCATTTATGAGCCTAAGGGATATCATATGTTGACAAGGGTACATGATAAACAATTCCAAAGGAGGGTATAACAAGTTTGGTATTTATCTAAATTTTATACAATTAAAACTAACAATTTATACAACATAGCCATGCAATGAATTTAAATTAATTATGAAATTATTTACAAATTTAGGAGCAAAATGATCAAGGAGACTTGCCTTCTTGCAGTAAGCGAGGATCTTCCTGGAGTTGCTCTTGAAAATTCTCGGACAAATCGGACTCTACACGAGAAACGAGAAAAACTAATAAAATAAAATAAAAACTCAAAAATTAATAATAAATATACCAAATGAAAGTTTGGAATTTTAGATAAATTTAGAAATTTGAATGGGTTAATTTGGAGTTAAAATGAGGAAGATATGGCCTTTGGAAGTTTGAAATCAAAGAAAAAGAAAAAGAACTGATTTCTGGAATTAAATGTCTACTGAAAAAGAATTATGACATCAGCAAGAATTATTTTCCTAAAGGAAAATCAGAATAATGATGTCAGCATCGAAATTAAATAAATTTACAGAGGCTGACAGGTGGGACCAGTCCACGGTGAACCCGGTCCACTGAATAGTGCATGCGGGAGCGGCGGCTAGGGCTGACGTGGCACGCGCTGATGCTGCCACGTGGCGGCTGACGTGGCTGCCACGTGGCACCTGGGGGCGGTTTCGGCTGATGTGGCAGCTGACGTGTCATGACACGTGGCTGCCACGTAGGCTTAGGGCTGACGCGGCGGGTTGCTCGACTGCAGATCGGACGATGGAGGATCGACCACGTGGTTGCATCGGGGTCATCAGTCCAGATCCGGATGAGCGGCTGAGATAGCGCGGTTCAGAGGTGGGAGACGACGGATGGTCGCTGCGTGGCTTGGACGCGAGCGCGAGCGCGCGGGCGCGGACGCGGGCGGTGGAACCGAGACAGGGCGCAGATCGGACGGCCACGATTGGGATGCGTGGGCGCATCCAGGCCGTCGGAGATGGATGGTTGAGATAGGGCGGCGCGGATGCGAGAACCGTCCGATTGCCAACGCGTGGGTTGGCACGACGTGCGAAGCGTCGCGCGGATGCGAGCGTGCGTGCGCGGGAGCAGACGCGGGCGGCGCGACCAAGGGAGTGGGCGTGCGAGGCGCGGTGCTGGCGTGGGGACCGAGGGGCAGAGCGGGTACGCAGGCGCGGCGGAGGCTTGACGGGGTCCATCGATGACTTATCGGCGGCGACGAGGACGCACGGCAACGACGAGCACGACTGAGGCTGGAGGGAAGAGGTGCGCGAAGGGGTGGAAGGGCTCCCCAGCGACGTTTTCATACCTCGCGGAGAGAAAACGGGCGCACGAACTCGCCGGAGTTAAAGCGAACGTTTCCCTCTTGAACCGGCGAGGATGGGCAATAACTCGAGGGGAAACGGCAGGAGGTGAATGCGCACGTTACACGGATGCTCCGGGACCAATAATGGCGGAGGGAAACGGCCGAAAGAAACGGAAACGGAAGCTCGGGGCGGCGCAGTAATGGCGACGGCGCACCGAGGAAGAACGGGCGAGGATGATGGCCTGACAGTGGGCCCCGCTTGTCAGCAAAAGAGAGAGAGAGGAGAGAAGAAGAGATGAGCGGCCAGATTGCGACAAGTGGCAAGAGCAAGAATCGAGACCGTTGGATCCAGGTGAAGGGGTAAGTAACGGGTAGCGGCCGGGATCAGATCGGATGAGAACAGAATTAATCTGGGCCGTCCGGTGCAATAAGTGGCTTTGAGCAGCTCCGATTAGATCGGTGGGGCAGTGGCCGGTCCGATGCGCTACAAGTGTCAGCCATCGGGGAGGGGAGAGCGGCCGAAGGGATAAGTGAGGGTGCACGGCGTAGATTTGATCCAGCGGCGGGGAAAGGCTCCGATGGGTGACACGTGGCAGATGGAGAGAGAAAAGGAATTAAATCTTTTAAAGATTTCAGAAAATGCTTAGGAGGCTTTAAAATGCTCAGAAAAATACCAAATAAAATTTAAAAATTCCAGAAAAATTCATAGAAATCCCTGGAGAGATTTTAGATTTAAGAAAAATATTTCCAACTTATGTTAATATAAATTTTTATTTTTAAACCGAAACTTAAACTCTGGAAAAATCCAAATAATTTGAATTAATTAATTTAAAATTATTTTTTTCAAGGAATTCAAAATTTGGGATGTTACGAACCTACCCCCCTTAGAAAGATTCTTGGCCTCGAGATTCGGAAGGACTGGAAAAGAGTCTAGGGAACTCTGCTCTGAGGTGATCTTCACGCTCCCAAGTTGCTTCCGACTCTGGACGATTGCTCCACTGCACTTTACAAAATTTGACAGTCTTATTCCTTGTTTCTTCCAAAATCTTCACTGGAAACTCTGAATATATCAAATCCTCTTTTAGATCCACTTCTCTAAAGGCATTAACTCCTCTGGCACTCGTAAACACTTTTTCAATTGCGACACATGAAATACATCATGCACATCTGACAATTAGGTAGGAAGCTTTAACTGATAGGCAACTTCTCCTCTTCTGGCTAAAACTGGAAATGGTCCAATATACCTCAGAGCAAGCTTACCACTAACTCTGAAACGACGCATCCCTTTTAGAGGTGACACTTTCAAATACACATTATCTCCTGGTGCAAACTTTAACATTCTGCGATGATTATCCGCATAACTCTTTTGCCTGGTTTGTCTTGTTTTCAACTGTCTCGATTAAACGAACTTGCTCTTGAGCAAATTTCAAAACATCAGGTCCAAATACTTGACTTTCTCCTGTCTCTGACCAGTACAGAGGTGTCCTGTATTTTCTGCCATATAGAGCTTCAAATGGGGACATCTGCAGACTAGATTGATAACTGTTATTGTAGGAGAATTCTGCGTAAGGCAAACTTTGGTCCCAATTGGCTTTATTAGCTAATGCACATGCCCTCAACACATCTTCCAATATTTGATTTACTCTCTCTGTCTGCCCATCTGTTTGAGGATGATAAGCAGTACTGAAGTTTAAATTAGTGCCTAGAACTTCATGAAGCTTTCGCTAGAACCTCGAGGTAAATTGAGATCCTCTATCTGATACGATCTTCTTTGGGATTCCATGTAAACACACAATTCTTGACATGTAAAGCTCTGCCAATCTATCTCCTGAATAAGTAGTCTTTACTAGTATATAATGTACAACTTTTGTTAAGCGATCCACTATAACCGATATCGAATCATAACCTGATTTAGTCCTTGGCAATCCAGTTATAAAATCCATTCCGATTTCCTCCCATTTCCATTCAGGTATCTGCAGAGGTTGCAAAAGTCCAGCAGGTCTTTGATGCTCTGCTTTAACTCTTTGGCATACATCACACAAAGCTACGTACTCTGCAATTTCTCTTTTCATACTGGACCACCAATAACTTTCCTTAAGATCCTGGTACATTTTTGTACTTCCGGGACGAATAGAGTATCCTGCTTCATGAGCTTCCTTTAGAATCAAATCTTTTATTTTCCTTTCCTCGGGTACTAGAATTCTCTTTCCAAACCAAAGAATTCCTTCTTCGTCCTCTAAGAATCCAGGTGCTTTACCTTTCTTCATATTCTCTTTAATTTCTTTTACATATTTATCCTCTCGTTGGGCTGCCTTGATCTAGTCTTCTAAAGTAGGATGGACCTTCAATGCAGACAGAACTCCTTCATTTACCATTTCCAAATTAAGTCGCTGAAAATCCTCATGAAGAATTGACTGACTATCTTGAATCAACAGATTGTTAGCATGGTTCTTCCTACTCAAAGCATCGGCCACTACATTAGCCTTGCCTGGATGATAGTGTATTCCCACATCATAATCCTTTATCAACTCGAGCCATCTTCTTTGTCTTAGGTTAAGATCAGGTTGGGTAAATATATACTTCAAACTTTTATGATCCGTATATATTTCACACCGATTGCTGATTATGTAATGCCTCCACAATTTTAGAGCATGCACAACAGCAGCTAGCTCTAAATCATGAGTGGGATAATTTTCCTCATGCGGTATTAACTGCCTTGATACATAAGCCACCACTTTTCCTTCTTGCATTAGTACACAACCAAGACCTTGTCTTGATGCGTCGCAATAAACTTCAAAGTCCTTCCTGATATCGGGTAACCGCAAAACTGGCGCAGAAGTTAATCTCTTCTTTAACTCTTGAAAATTGTCCTCACAAGATTTACTCCATTCAAATTTCTTTTCCTTCTTTAATAACTGGGTGAGAGGTCTAGCAATCTTGGAAAAACCTTCAATGAAACGACGGTAGTAACCTGCTAATCCCAGGAAACTCTGGATTTCTGTTACGGTCTTGGGTTGGGTCCAATTTAACACATCCTTAATTTTTCCTGGATCCACAGATACTCCTTCTGCAGAAATTACATGTCCCAAGAATTCAACTTTCTTCAACCAAAATGCACATTTGCTGAATTTGGCGTACAACCGATGTTCTCTGAGCCTTTGCAAAACTATCCTTAGATGCTCTTCGTGTTTCTTCTCATTCTTGGAATAGATAAGAATGTCATCTATGAAGACAACAACAAACTTATCTAAATAGTCCATGAACACTTTATTCATTAGATTCATAAAGTATGCTGGTGCATTTGTCAGACCAAAAGACATCACCGTATACTCATATAATCCATATCGAGTAGAAATGGCTGTTTTAGGTATATCTTCTGGTCTAATCTTCAACTGATGGTATCCTGACCGGAGATCAATCTTAGAGAAGACACTTGATCCTTCCAGCTGATCAAACAGATCATCAATCCGGGGTAGAGGATATTTATTCTTGATTGTTACTTTATTCAAAGCTCTATAATCCACGCACATACGCTGGCTACCATCCTTCTTGTTTACTAGAAGTACTGATGCTCCCCAAGGTGAAGAACTTGGTCTTATGAAACCTTTCTCTTGCAATTCTTGAAATTGCCTCTTAACTTCTGCTAGATCATTGGCTGACATCCGATAGGGTCTCTTAGATATTGGGGATGTACCAGGTACCAGATTTATAACAAATTCTATCTCTCGGTCTGGTGGCATTCCTGGTAAATCCTCAGGAAATACATCCGGGTATTCACTTACTACAGATACATCCTCCAAAACTCTTCCTTTTAAACAGGTTAACACACTTTCCTTCTTTGAGGGCATACTTGACTCATACCTAATCTGAATTCCATTAGAGTTGGTGAGGATAATGGCACGATTGGCACAATCTATTTGCCCTTTATACTTGGTCAACCAATCCATACCAAGTATTATATCTATGCCTTCGGAGTCTATTATAATAAGGTTCACTAGGAACTTTACTCCATTTATATCTATGGTTGCTCTAGGGCAAACCAAATTAGTCCTCAATTCTTTTCCAGGTGATTGAACTAACATGAGGTTCTTTAGCAAACAAACACTCCATTTATTTCTTTCCGCAAAAACTTTTGTTACAAAGGAATATGAAGCTCCAGAATCAAATAAGGTAATTGCGGGAACTGAATTAACAAGAAACTCACCCAGAACCACGTCTGGTGTATCTTGTGCTGCCTCTGCAGTGACATGATTGATATGCCCCTTACTGAACATCTGTGGAGTCTTGGGAGTCTGAGGGCTTCCACGTCCTTGACCAGTGGTTGGAACTCTTGCCGGTGTAGAATCAGATTAAAACGAACCGGGGTTACTGCTTGACGCTTCTGGGGCCAATTATTGGCATAATGCCCCATGTTCTTGCAGTTGAAGCACTGTACTCCCGTAGCTGTAGTCTTATTATGCTGAGGCTGGGCTGCATTCCCAGCTCGAGAAGCTTGAGAAATAGGGCGAGGTGTAGAAATCGGTGTCCTAGACTGACTGGGCAATGGGGAATGGCTGAACTGCTGTGGAGTGGAACAATGACGAGAGCTGCTTGCATTCTGTTGAGCTTGAAACTTCCTCTTCCTAGATTCATAAAGCTGACGCTTGGCATCTTCTTGAACAAGTGCTTTATTCACCAAATGCTAAAAAGTAGGATAATCATTGGACACTAACTGCACTTTGAGATTAGGATCCAAACCTCCCATAAACCTCCAAATCTTTGCAGCATCATTTGCTACATCCTCTGGTGCATACCTTGATACTTGAATGAACTTACTCAAATATGTGAAAACGCTAAGGTTTCCCTGTTGCAGTTGGTGAAATTCCTTCCTTTTCATTTCCATGATGCTCATAGGTATGTGAGTGGCTCGAAAAGCTCGCACAAAGTCTGCCCAAACAATATTCTGAGCATTTTGGTGTGCAACGCAAAAATTTTCCCACCAGATTGCTGCAACTCCCTTGAGTTGATGGGTAGCATATAAGACTTTTTCATTCTCATTACATTGAGCTAAATTCAACTTCCTTTCCACTTCCTTAATCCAATCATCTGCTTCCAACTGATCAGCAGATCCTGCGAAAATTGGAGGTCGAGTCCTCATGAATTCACCAAGTTTGGACTGAGGTGGTTGAACAGGTGCTTGCTGAGCCTGATGAACTTGATTCTGGGCTAAAGCCTGAAGAAGCTGTAGTTGCATAGCCATCATCTGCTCCATATTTGGTGCTTGGGCTGGCGGAGGCGGAATTGGTGCATTGTTGTCATTGGGCCCTTGATTATTACTGTTATTGCTCCTTGTATTCACCATCTGAAGCTCCACCAAGAAAAGCACAAGATAAGAGGGAAAAGCATAGATAAGGAAACAGGGGCAACTAACAACATCCCAAACCAACACACAAGAACAAAGCAACCGCTAAAGAACGCCACTTTGAAATTCAAATTAGTTTTAAGAATGGCTGTACCACAAGTGCACGAGGCTCAGTACAGTCCATTTTATCACATCACAATATTATAAAGCGTTCTAATATCTGTAACAACCCAAAAGGGTACTACTGTCTAGCATCTACTCATCCTCCATGATGATACGCTCCTCTGGATCCTCCTCTGGGTCCTTCTCCGAGTCATCTGGATGGCTCTGCCCGCAAGCAGTGCAGTTGTTCAACGAACGGGACCGCGACCGGCTCTGGCTAAAATCAGGCGAACTGGAACGAGAGCAACGTCGTCCTCTGCTAGAACCTCCCACGCCGACGTCAGGTAACGGACTGGGGCGTCGCACACTCTTCCTCGCAGTAAGTCTGGTACGAGGTCCTGGAAGTCTGACCGGTGCAATAGCAGGGGCTGGTAGGGTCGGTGCAGTCGCTGAAACTCGAAGACGCTCCACTTCGGCCTCGGCAGCAATCCTTGCCTGGTCTGCATCAACGTGAGCAGACTCACTCTAAAGAAGCTGCGCGCGAAGGGTATCGGAGTGCTCGTAGCTCGAAGTGAGAAGCATCCGAAGAAGTCCTATCTCCTGTATTGCTTTGGCGTAGGTCGCTGACGTCGCCTGTGTGAGCTGAACATGATGTGACAGGCGAGGGTCGTCCACCACGATCTGGAAAGGCTCCGGATGAATCTATCCTGCTCTCGTAGTCGGGAAGAAACTGAAGGGTGACTGCCGTAGTATGTCCTTATGCTTCTTGCACAAGTCAGCGATCGCTAACAGGGCTGCATCTTGAATAGCATCCGAACAATGGGTCCGAGGGTGCTCAATCTTGCATTCAATGGAGTCATATTTCCCCTCTTGAGCGTAAATGAACACCTCCATGGTCCATGAATCCATATTCATAACTCTGGTATTCCGCCCTCTGAAAATGGGCTGCTGAGTATACTTCAACAACTGCATCAGCTGTCGCAAAAGACTCACAAATGCCCCCTTGCTCTCACCGTGAGAAAAGTGATCCCATGGAGCTGATGAC
Source organism: Melocanna baccifera (assembly GCA_036346265.1). Lineage (NCBI taxonomy): Eukaryota > Viridiplantae > Streptophyta > Magnoliopsida > Poales > Poaceae > Melocanna > Melocanna baccifera. Next base: position 80,619 of record JAYEVJ010000256.1, read on the forward strand.
GATGAACCTGCCATCTACAAATTTGAAAAATAGGAGAGATCAGTAAAGGTTTTTAAAGAGTGAAAAGGAAGACAAGAACAAGATACTAAGTAAGAGAAGAGTAGAAGCAAAGGAACTTATGTTTTTTGTATATAAATTTTTATTAAACATAAATCCTTAATGCTTGCCAAAACATAGGGCTCGTCCTACAATCAAGTTGGCTCTGATACCACTTCTGTGAGACCCTGGAGTAAAAACTCCTGGACCCTCCGTGTATTGCAGTACTAGTCCCAGATCAACGCTAGTACACATAGATAAACAGAAAATGATACATTGCCAAACACGTTTTATTACAATAATAACTGAAGTTCGCACTTCTTGGCTATTGCCTTACAACTGAGGTATACAGAACCTCTTACAAAAGAAAGATAACAACGGAAGGAAAAACAACTCGAACATCCGGCCCATCAATCTGCCACAGGCAATTGACTGGAGCAACGCGGCCTAGTCCTCTGCAAAGCCTTCCTCTTCAGCTCCCTCAAAGTAGTAGCCATCCATCTCTTGGTCTTCAAAATCTTCTGATGTTTGAATTGGAGAGCAACAGGTGAGTACAAAAATGTACTCCGCAAGTCTTGGGAAAGATGCAATATATGTAAGGCTTAACAAGAAAAGGTTATATGGCTCTTTTGCATAAAGCAGCATTTTATTTCAGAATTTCATACTTATCTTTAAAAAGCAATTTTGTTAAACAACTTATTTTTAATAATTGAAATTAGATAAGTAATTTTAGTGAAGGTCTCATTCACCTACACTAATCACATAGGCTATTTCCGCCAAGACTTAAAATAATGGTTACAACCACCTGAACTGGTTCTATCCACCAAACCAAAATCTCAAGAGTTACGTCCACTCCCAAGTTTTCTAAAACATTTTATTTTTAAAAGACAAAATCAAAGGTCTACCATGTGAATGCATTCCTTGCTCGCCCTTAACCGTGGGCACGGCTATTCGAATAGTTTATTACTCTGTAGAGTTTGTAAAACTTTACCCACAAGATATAAATTATCTTAATAGTCGACATGCTTTCTTTGGCATGAGACCCAGATAAAATATCACAAAGCTTTTACCTCACTTTAGCCTAGCTAGACACCACCCACTGAGGTTTCACTGCTGAAAGGTTAAATCCACCACAGTCAGAAGCCCCCTCTTGCGCTATGTGAGTACAGTAAATCCCTGTCCCTCACTGTGAGTAAACCAGTAAATCCCTGGCACCCATTTTCCAATGGTGGCACCTAAACTAAACTATCGTAAGTTATTCAGCTAGGTCGTACCCATTTAAACTTGTGGTTGTACGGATTTTGTCAGTTTGAACAAACACAAGAGTCGGTCCTTAAATGACTAGGATGGAACATTCACAATCCAAATCCTTGTGCTAATTCCGCACCAACCAAACCTTCCAACCACCCTGGTCAAATTTTATTTTATATATTTCCTTTTATTTTGAAATAACAGTGACAATCTCTATGGTCACTAATTTAACAAGCATTTTAAAAATTCAAATCATCCAACAGTATATTTTTCCCATACAAACCATTTAAAAGAACAGCTAGACTAAGCATTTGCTAGTATTCTAAATTCAGCAAGAAGTAATAATAACTCATTTATGAGCCTAAGGGATATCCTATGTTGACAAGGGTACATGATAAACAATTCCAAAGAAGGGTATAACAAGTTTGGCATTTATCTAAATTTTATACAATTTATACAACATAGCCATGCAATTAATTTAAATTAATTATGAAATTATTTACAAATTTAGGAGCAAAATGATCAAGGAGACTTGCCTTCTTGCAGTAAGCGAGGATCTTCCTGGAATTGCTCTTGAAAATTCTCGGACAAATCGGACTCTACACGAGAAACTAGAAAAACCAATAAAATAAAATAAAATAAAAACTCAAAAATTAATAATAAATATACCAAATGAAAGTTTGGAATTTTAGATGAATTTAGAAATTTGAATGGGTCAATTTGGAGTTAAAATGAGGAAGATATGGCCTTTGGAAGTTTGAAATCAAAGAAAAAGAAAAAGAACTGATTTCTGGAATTAAATTTCTACTGAAAAAGAATTATAACGTCAGCAAGAATTATTTTCCTAAAGGAAATTTAGAATAATGACATCAGCATTGAAATTAAATAAATTTACAGAGGCTGACAGGTGGGACCAGTCCACGGTGAACCCGGTCCACCGAATAGTGCATGCGGGAGCGGCGGCTAGGGCTGACGTGGCACGCGCTGATGCTGCCACGTGTCAGCTGACGTGGCGGCTGATGTGGCTGCCACGTGGCACCTGGGGGTGGTTTCGACTGACGTGGCAGCTGACGTGTCATGACACGTGGCTGCCATGTGGGCTTAGGGCTGACGCGGCGGGTTGCTCGACTGCAGATCGGACGATGGAGGATCGACCACGTGGCTGCATCGGGGTCGTCAGTCCAGATCTGGATGAGCGGCTGAGATAGCGCGGTTCAGAGGCGGGAGACGACGGATGGTCGCCGTGTGGCTTGGTGTGAGATCCCGGAGTAGAAACTCCTGAACCCCCTGTGTATTACAGTACTAGTCCCAGATCAACGCTAGTACACAAAGTTAATCAGAAAATGATATATTGCCAATAACGCTTTATTACAATAATAACTGAAGTTCACACTTCTTGGCCATTGCCTTACAACTGAGGTTTACAGAACCTCTTACAAAAGAAAGATAACAGCGGAAGCAAAAACAACAACTCGAGCAAACGTCCCATCAATCTGCCACAGGCAATTGACTGGGGAAACGTAGCCTAGAAATCCGGAAAGCCTTCATCGAATCCATCCACGAAGTAGTCGTAGTCCGCCTCTTGAGCTTCAACCTCCTCTGAGAGTTGTTTTAAAGTGTAGCATGTGAGTACATAAAGTACTCCGCAAGTCTTGGGAAAGATGCAGTACATGCAGGGCTTAACAAAGGAAGGTTATGTGGTTCTTTTGCATAAAGCAACATTTTATTTCAAATACCATTATGTAATTTTGAAAGCATCATTTTAACAAAATGGTTGCAATACTGAAACTAGATACAATTTTCTAGTGAAGGTTCCAACCACCATCACTAGTAAACAGGCTCTAATCGCCAAGGTTTAAAATTACGGGTTCCATCCACCCTCACTGGCTCCATCCGCCAGGACACACACTCCCGAGAGTTCCAATCACTCCCGAGTTCCCAAAACTTTTGTTTTGAAATCAAAACCAAAGGTCTACCATGTGAATGCATTCCTTGCTCGCCCTTGACCGTGGGCACGGCTATTACCGCACCAACCCAAACTAACCATCCACCCAAGTCTAAAACCAATTTTCACCATTTTATTTTATTTAAAGAGAACAGTGGCAACACCAATCGCCACTAAATTTCTGAGTACAACATACTAGTTTAAAGAATTATAATTTCCCATTCCAAAGTTACAAGGTTGAATAGCATGACTAAGCATTTTACTACCATTCTAAAATCAACAAATAGCATAATAATCTCAATACTGAGACAAGGAAAACCTAGGGTGACAAAGGTACATGGTAATCAATGTCAAAGGAGGGTATAACAATTATTGAATTAACTAATAACCTTACGACAAAAGTTATCATTTTATGTAACATAGCAATGCATCTAAATTTAAAATAATAAAATAATTTTAGTAAACATAGGTACAATATGATCAAAGGAGACTTGCCTTCTTGCACGTGGTCTGGAACTTCTTGCTGCAGATCGAAAAATTCTTCGGTAACGTCTTGTTCTACACGCGAAATGACAAATACAAGAAAAAGAATAAATACAAATAAAATCATAAAAATATAAAATATATATCTGGAGAAAGGTTATGATTTTAGATGAATTTAGAAATTTATTTCACTGGATTCGGAGTTCGAATGAGGGAGAACGAACAGTTGGAAGTTTGTCACAAAAAAAATGGACAAGTGCAAACTTGTGTTCCAGCTGCTTGGCTTATATGCTACAATGCACGAACATCAGTTTTGGCCTGTGATGACTCTCTGGTGATGAAAAGGAAGTGGAAAAGGAACCAGGGAGACTTGCCAAGGGTAAAATGGGTTGGCGACGCACCAGTGAGTAGCTGACTAGTAGTGGCGCGGCGGTCGGCGACCTTCGGCGGCGACTGATGGCGCAAAACAGTGGAACATGATGGTGTGCTCCGGGAGATAACTCGTCGGCAGTGGAACATGATGGTGTGCTCCGGGAGATAACTCGTGGTGCCGACGGCGAAATGGAGGTTTGGGAAGAGTGGTGTAGGTTTGGAAGATTGGTAGGAGATCACGATGGCCATATTTATAGGCTTGGAGGGAGAGGAAACGGATTGAAACGGTTCAATGAAAGCAATGTCGGTTTTGAAGTTCAAAGGTTTAGGAACTGAAAAACGGATGATTAAATGGCTAAGAAACAAGTATTTGATTGCTTGATGAGGTTGCAGACGTTACCTCCTGCATGCCATTCAGTTCTTAGTTGGAAGTTTCGGTTTTTAGTGTGCTTTGAATACTCTGCGAATGAAACGAGGAGAGAGAGAAGCAGCAGCGCCAAGAGGTAGAAGATGAACAGGAGGCGCTAAGAAGGAATAAAATGAAGAGAGGAGAAAGAGTAACAGGCAAGAAAGAAAGGATTGCTGGCTGCTCTCGGCTGGGAATGGGCAAGTTAACTGTGCTGTGCGTGAAGCACTCTCTTGGATGGGTGACCAACCGGGAACTTTGTTTTTTTCTTTTAGAAAGAAAGAAAAAAAATAGAGAAGTGCAAATAAGGAGGAAAAAAATAGATTGGACCTAAGCAAACAAAATGGATATTTTTCTGGAGATTCGGATTTTTGGAGATTTCAATTTGAATTCAAATTTTGGAATTCCATGTGAGAATTGGAATTGGAATTTGAATTTGGGAAGTCAGATTGGAATCGGAATTTTGATATTTTTCCTCTAGTACTACAAAAATTATCCAAATAAGATCCAAATTTTTTTTTAAATAATTATTTTGGAATTAGTTTTAAAAAAGGCAAATTTTTGGGATGTTACACTTGGGCTCGCCGCGCGGACGCGAGCGCGAGCGCGTGGGTGCGGACGCGGGCGGCGGAACCGAGACGGGGCGCAGATCGGACGGCCACGATTGGGACGCGTGGGCGCATCCAGGCCGTCGGAGATGGATGGTTGAGATTGGGCGCGGACGCGAGAACCGTCCGATTGCCGATGCGTGGGTTGGCACGACGTGCGAAGCGTCGCGCGGATGCAAGCGTGCGTGCGCGGGCGCGGATGCAGGCGGCGCGACCGAGGGAGCGAGCGTGCGGAGGCGCGGTGCTGGTGCGGGGACCGAGGGGCGGAGCGGGTTCGCAGGCGCGGCGGAGGCTTGACGGGGTCCATCGACGACTTACCGGCAGCGACGAGGACGCACGGCGACGACGAGCACGACTGAGGCTGGAGGGAAGAGGTGCGCGAAGGGGTGGAAGGGCTCCCCAGCGACGTTTTTATACCTCGTGGAGAGAAAACGGGCGCATGAACTCGCCGGACTTAAAGCGAACGTTTCCCTCTCCAACTGGCGAGGAACGGCAATAACTCGAGGGGAAAGGGCGGGAGGTGAATGCGCATGTTACACGGATGCTCCGGGACCAATAATGGCAGAGGGAAACGGCCGAAAGAAACGGAAATGGAAGCTCGGGGCGGCGCAGTAATGGCGACGGCGCACCGAGGAAGAACGGGCGAGGACAACGGCCTGACAGCAGCCCCCGCTTGTCAGCGAAAGAGAGAGAGGAGAGAAGAAGAGATGAGCGGCCGGATTTGCGACAAGTGGCAAGAGTAAGAATCGAGACCGTTGGATCAAGGTGAAGGGGTAAGTAACGAGTAGCGACCGGGATCAAATCGGATTAGAACAGAATTAATCTGGGCCATCCGGTGCAATAAGTGGCTTTGAGCGGCTCCGATTAGATCGACGGGGCAGTGGCCGGTCCGATGCGCTACAAGTGTCAGCCATCGGGGAGGGGAGAGCGGCCGAAGGGATAAGTGAGGGTGGACGGCGTAGATTTGATCCGGCGGCGGGGAAAGGCTCCGATGGGTGACACGTGGCAGATGGAGAGAGAAAAGGAATTAAATCTTTTAAAGATTTCAGAAAATGCTTAGGAGGCTTTAAAATGCTCAGAAAAATACCAAATAAAATTTAAAAATTCCAGAAAAATTCACAGAAATCCCTGCAGAGGTTTTAGACTTAAGAAAAATATCTCCAACTTATGTTAATATAAATTTTTATTTTTAAACCGAAACTTAAACTCTGGAAAAATCCAAATAATTTGAATTAATTAATTTAAAATTATTTTTTTTCAAGGAATTCAAAAATTGGGATGTTACAAATATCAATGTGCGTATATATATAACTTGATAAGTATGAAGTAATTATGAAAATATTGACAAACCTTAGAATTGGAATTGGTGATCCTCGAGGAATCGAGGAGTAGTCTTATATGGTGGCAAACGTAGAATCCACACGTGTTGCCTGGCTGCTGCTGGTGGCACTGCAAAAAATAGAATATGTTAATTTAAGAGGCATTACTACCAACTGTTGCATAGGATTAATTAATATGTACTAACGAATACCTTAAAGTTTCGATCATGTGTCAGGGCTTTGGCCCCTTGCGTCGAAAGCTTTGCCATTTGAACGTATGTCGTGAACGTCCTACGTGATTCAAAAAAGTTAACCTTAGTCATTCGGAAGGAAAGAAAGAATACAATACAGGTATATATGGAGAAATGTACTTACCTATCGAGGACTTGGTCGATAACTGTGTAGTCGGTTTTATTCTTACTTAGGGAATCAAGATATATTACCTTGTTTCATTTTGGTACAATTACTATTAAAATCCAATGAAACTCCTAATTGTAGGGCATTAGTACATATTCCTTATCGCGGTAAGCCAGCAGTGATGCTGCAATGTACCTCTCGACAAAGCCAGCATTCTCGTTGATGGTATGACTGGTGACCAAGTGTGGGTCCAAAAAACCAACCGATGATTTGGATAATCTAGCTTTAGTTACCATGTGTCTATATATATACACAAGAAAGCAACAAATTATATATGATATTTATCGGTATGACATGAACAGAGACTATAATTGTACACACTTACAGTGTCCAGCATCGAACGAGTGAGGCGTCGAGAGCGTTGAGCGTGAAAAGATCAAATAAATCCTCGAAGGTCACCACGAAGACACCATCTTGAAATTCATGCTGGAAATGATGCAGCCTGATTTTGACAGTGATACCTGAGCACCGTTCTCCCTCTGGCTTATTGGATTGTTTCATATACCAAATGTGTAATTACTGGCAACTAATTGGTAGGAATGGAAGACGCTTCACCAGGTCGACCATTGGCTCGTCAAGCACGAATTTGCGGGTCAATGGCTGGTACGAGATATCATCATCGGTCTTCTTTTCTTTGCCCTTGCTGCCTCGGCTGTCCTTGCTACCTCGGCTATAGGTCGACTGTAAAGGTAGCACCGGTGGAAGTTGTTGCACTGGGAATAGCTCCCGTGGACTCATCACCGGTGCTGGTAGCGGTGGTGGAGATAGACCTTGTGGAGATGGCACCAGTGCAAGTTGCTCTGGTTCGTATTGCCCTTGTGGACCTACCACCGGTGAAGAAGCCTCCAGACAGATGTCTCTTTTGGGCCACTGAATGAAGGTTCCAATGGCTTGCCCTAGAGTCACGATCTCGTCGTTGGGGGGCTTCGGTAGCGGGATGACCTCGAAATTGGTATGCACACCATCCACAGACACTTTTCCGAAGCCAGGCGCTAAAGGTGCACGGTGCACCATGGCTTCGATTCGCAGGCGAGGATTAGCCTTCTTGGCGAGGTCAACCGGGTAGCGCACGGTTGATAACCTGAGGAGACGTGGTGTTGCGATTGTGGGGTTCGGAACGTGTTGTTCGGGAGCCGGATCGATTTGTGTTCCTTCATGTTCGAGTTTACCCTACCCTTGTTGTTTTCGGTTTTATCCTAGAGTCCAAGAAAAATCCCTACAAAAAAATTGTAGTCATAGGTTGTTCCCTATCCCAGATCTTGTTAGCCTTTTGCACAATTTGATTTCAGAGTCCATAGTGTTGAGTTTGTGTCCTTAGTCAAGTTGTGTTGCTGGTTTAGATCGTGTTTTGTTTCGGGTTGTCTTGCTTCCGCTACCTCTTATACAAACCCTAGCCGTCAACTTTTATTTTCTCACCCATATCCCACCCTCTGTTTTTGTCTCGTGATCACCAAGCACCATCCCCCACCCTTTTCCCGAGCTTTCGCCCCCAATTTCCACCAATTTCCTCCACTCAATCTAGTTTTGGCCTCCACAGAAACCATAACTCGGAGGCCCATCTTCAAACGGCCATAACTTTTGCATACGGACTCGAAATCAGGTGATTTTTTTTTGAAATTGGGTGAAATTTAATTTTACATCCGATACTCCCCAACTTTGTTGGGTTTGAAGAATTTATTTCCCCAAATTTGACCTGGAAAGTGCAGTACTCGAGCTCCGAACTTTCGTCACCGAATTTACAGCACATTCATCATTTTCTGTAGGCCACACCATACATCAGATTGAGGTGAAACTTTGTGTGGTTTCTATTTCTGTGCTCTGCTTTGTGAAAAAAATACAAGAAAAAAGACACAAAAATAAAAAAATTGCTTATAGTAGAGAGGAGAGAGAATTGCTCTCCGTAGCTAAAAAAAAAGAAAAAAGAAAAAAAAAGAGAGCACAGTTTTAGGTGACAGAGATTCATTTGTTTTGTGCTTTCTTTGCCTGGCCATCTTTGTTGCTATCTTTGCTTTACTATTCTGGTCGATTCCTTGTTCATCATATCATACCTGCTATAGGACACATTTAGGCCAGCAACTAGGACCAGTGCTTTGGACATTTATTCAGCATTACTATCTGTTATTGATTTGTGTTCCACTAACATATTTGGCCTTCCAAGCTCCATATACCTACTTCCGGATAGCACAGTTTTTGACCCTTGCAATCGCCGGGTCACACTCTCCAGGTATCACGAACCAGCCACGGTTGTACCACCTCATCGCTTGCGATGGTAAGAACACTTGTAAGAGCTTGGTAAGCCACTTCCTTTGCAGGTTCCCACTGTCCTCCTTTGTAGTTGATAGGGATAATCCTTTTGTTTTCCTTGTGTTCCACTCACCATGGTAGGAAACGAAGGGGACGAGACACCGGTCGATTTCAACGAGTGTGTTAGTCGCGGCCAGCTACAAGCTGCGCTCGACAAACAAAATACTTCATTCACTGATCTCGACGCGCGAATGGACACCATCTTCGCCGCCATTGCTCAGTTGAACACCACAGAAGGCATTGAGCGGGTGGAGCGGCGGATGGCTGACCTCACTGGTCGGATGGACACATTGGAAACACGCCTACCACCTGTCAATGACGGCCCTCGTCATGATGCTGACACAGTGTCTGATGCGGATGGCAACATTGATCAGCGGGCGACACAAGATGCACGACTACGTCGGCGTCTTCAGCAAAACCGACATGGTATGGGAGGTAATAATCAGAACCGTCATGGTAACGATGATCCTTTTGCTAAAGTCAAATTTACCATTCTATCTTTTTCTAGTCTTTATGATGCTGAAAAATATCTTGATTGGGAGATGACATTAGAGCAGAAGTTTATTCTCACTTGGTTCCTGAACAACATAGAGTTAGACAAGCTACTAGTGAGTTTAAGGACTTTGCTATTATCTGGTGGAATGAACTGGGTACCATGCTCTTACAACCTGATACATGGGAGCGATTAAAAGAAGCTATGCGTAATCATTTTGTTCCTCCCTCATATAAACGTGATTTGAGAAAAAAATTACAGCGCTTAGAATAAGGTGATAGTTCTGTTCAGGACTATTATGCTGAGCTTCAAAAGGGTATGGTGCGTTGTGGAAACGGAGGATAAGATTTGTCATTTTTACGAGGGGTTACGGCGTGAAATTCAGGACATTGTTGATTATAAAGAATTTACTACTGTCAACCAGTTGTTCCAGCTTGCTATGCTTGCAGAAAAATAATTGCAGGGACGCAAGGAATCAGCGAAGGCAAACACCGGACGACCCTCCTACACGCCGCGAACGACTACATCGACGGGACTGCCAAGTCTTCTTCGACTTTTCGTTCTCCTCCACCACCTGTGAACAAGTTTGCAGCAGCGCCACCGAAGCCACCTTCCACGACACGCCTTGCAGATTCTACAAAAAATCCTTTGTAGGGTCCAGCCAAGAGCTCTTCTTTCGTGGCTTCAACGGGCCGCTCCTCTGACATTCAATGCCATCGCTGCCATGGGCTTGGTCATGTGCAAAAGAATTGCCCTAGCCAACGGGCATACATCGCCACAGAAGATGGAGGCTACATCAGCACTTCGGATGTCGAGGAGGATGATGATGTTGTTGCTGCCTCGGACGATAATGGCGGTGGTGATGACGACTTGGTCCTTGGTGGGGCGTCCACAGCGACGCTACAGAGCATCATTGTACAGCGAGTCCTCAGCACACAGGTACAACAAACCGATAAGCTTCAACGCCATAATTTGTTTGAGACTTTCTTCGCAATCAAGAACCGGCGTGCACGTGTCATCATTGATGGAGGAAGCTGCAACAACTTGGTGAGTTCTGATTTGGTCAAGAAGCTTGGCTTGACCACGCGACCGCATCTACATCCATACCATATTCAGTGGTTAAATGACTCTGGAAAAGCTAAGGTAACACAAACATGCTGAATCCATTTTTCCATTGGTGGTTATGCTGATCATGTTGATTGTGATGTGGTTCCCATGCAAGCATGCTCTCTTTTATTGGGTCGACCTTGGGAATTTGATAATGATGCTTTACACCATAGTAGTAGTAACAAATACACTTTTATGCATAAGGGAAAGAAAGTTACTTTACTGCCTTTGTCCCTAGCTGAGATTATAGAGGCCGATAGGTCGAGAGCTGCTGCTGCTAATGATCCAAAGGAACAGTTAAATCTGAAAAACAGCAAGTAATCCATTTGAAAAATTCTGTTATGCTTGCCACAAAATCAGACCTTGCTGAAATTGATGATGTTAATGATACATGCTATGCTTTGGTGTGCAAAGATGCTTTATTTTCTCTTGATAATATGCCTTGCACTTTGCCTACTCCTGTCACTAACCTTTTGCAGGAGTTTAGAGATGTTTTTCCTGATGAGATACCTCCAGGACTTCCACCCATTTGAGGGATTGAGCACCAGATTGACTTGATCCCTGGAGCGAGTTTGCCAAACTGTGCGGCATACAGGACCAATCCTGAAGAGACTAAGGAGATTCAGCGACAAGTCCAAGACCTTTTGGACCGTGGGTATGTACGTGAGAGCCTTAGTCCTTGTGCTGTTCCTGTTCTTTTGGTTCCCAAAAAAGATGGTTCTTGGCGTATGTGTGTAGATTGTAGAGTCATTAACAACATTACTATAAGGTATCGTCATCCTATTCCCAGGCTAGACGACATGCTTGATGAGTTGTGTGGTGCTATAATTTTCACAAAGATTGACTTGCGTAGTGGATACCACCAAATAAGAATGAAACTTGGCGATGAATGGAAAGCTGCTTTTAAAACTAAGTTCGGCTTGTATGAGTGGTTAGTCATGCCTTTTGGTTTAACTAATGTACCTAACACTTTCATGAGATTAATGAACGAGGTTTTACGTCCTTTCATTGGCAAATTTGTGGTCGTTTACTTTGATGATATCTTGATTTATAGCACGTCCATGGATGAACATTTGAATCACTTACGTGCTGTTTTTAATGCTTTGAGATATGCACATTTGTTTGGTAACCTTGAGAAGTGCACCTTTTGCACGGATCGAGTCTCTTTTCTTGGCTATGTTGTGACTCCACAGAGAATTGAGGTTGATAGAGCCAAGGTGGAGGCGATATGGAGTTGGCCCACGCCCACGACGGTCTCCCAAGTGCGGAGTTTTCTTGGCCTTGCAGAATTTTATCGTCGCTTTATCAAGGAATTCATCACCATTGCGACACCATTGATTGAGTTGACAAAGAAGGGAGTCGTGTTCTATTGGGGGCCATCACAAGAGGAGTCCTTTAATCTTTTGAAGGACAAGCTTACACACGTACCATTGCTCCAACTTCCGGATTTTGGTAAGACTTTTGAGCTGGAATGTGATGCTAGCGGAACTGGTATTGGTGGTGTTTTGATGCAAGAAGGCAAACCTGTTGCTTACTTTAGTGAAAAATTGAATGGTCATGCTCTTAATTATTCCACGTATGATAAAGAATTGTATGCTCTTGTTCGTTCTTTAAAGACGTGGTAACACTATTTATGGCCTAAAGAATTTGTCATTCATTCCGATCATGAATCACTTAAGCATATTCGTAGTCAAACCAATTTGAATCGTAGACATGCTAAATGGGTTGAATTTATTGAATCTTTTCCTTATGTCATTAAACACAAGAAAGGGAAGGATAATGTGATTGCTGATGCTTTGTCTCGACGCTATACCATGTTGTCTCAACTTGATTGTCGTATTTTTGGTCTTGAAACCATTAAAGAACAATATGCTTTTGATGCTGATTTTAAAGATGTGTTGTTGCATTGTAAAGAGGGACAAGCATGGAATAAATTCGTGATCAATGATGGGTTCTTGTTTAGAGCTAACCGCCTATACATTCCAGTTGGATCCGTTCGTCTTTTGTTGTTGCAGGAAGTGCATAGAGGCGGTTTGATGGGACATTTTGGTGCTAAGAAGACGGAGGACGTTCTGGCCACACATTTCTTTTGGCCAAAAATGAGGCGAGATGTCGAGCGGTTTGTGGTTCGCTGCACTACATGTCAAAAAGCTAAGTCTCGCTTGAATCCACATGGTTTATATATGCCTCTTCCTGTTCCTTCTATTCCGTGGGAAGATATTTCTATGGACTTTATTTTAGGATTGCCCAGGACTAAGAGGGGGAGGGATAGCATTTTTGTTGTTGTTGATCATTTTTCTAAGATGGCTCATTTTATACCATGTCATAAAACCGATGATGTTGTTCATATTGATGATCTCTTTTTCAAAGAGATAGTTCGTTTGCATGGTATACCTTCTACTATTGTTTCAGATCGTGATGCCAAGTTCTTGAGTCATTTTTGGCGTACTCTATGGAATAAGTTGGGTACAAAGTTATTATTCTCTACAACGTGTCACCCACAAACTGATGGCCAAATCGAGGTAGTGAACCGCACATTGTCTACCATGTTGAAAGCTGTTTTGAAGACCAATTTGAAGCTGTGGGAAGAGTGTTTGCCGCATGTTGAGTTCGCATATAATCGAGCGGAACACTCCACCACCAAGGTAAGTCCTTTTCAGGTAGTGTATGGATTCAATCCCCGTGCCCCTATTGATCTTTTACCTCTGCCTACTAGTGAGAGAATTCATAATGATGCTAAGGAGCGTGCTGATTTTATTGTCAAAATGCATGAGACTACTAAGGCAAACATCGAAAAGATGAATGAAAAATATAGGATTATTGGTAGTAAAGGTAGAAAGGAAGTTAAACTTGAATCGGGTGATTTTGTTTGGTTGCACTTGCGAAAGGATAGATTTCCTGAGTTAAGAAAGTCAAAATTGATGCCTAGAGCTGCTGGTCCTTTCAAAATAGTTGAGAAGATAAATGATAATGCATATAAACTTGAGTTGCCTTCCGAGTTTGGGGTTAGTCCCACCTTTAACATTTCAGATTTGAAGCCATACTTGGGAGAAGAAGATGAGGCTGAGTTGAGGACAACTCCGCTTCAAGTGGGGGAGGATGATGAGGACATCACTTCTTCAGATACACACAACACTTCTCCACTTGATATTCATGGACCAATCACTAGAGCTCGCGCCCGACAATTGAATTTACAGGTGAGCTCGTTCCTAAGTACTTCTTTTTGTTCATTTGAGAATCGATTGCTACCTAATGATTTAATTATGATTAGGAACCATGGAGAGGACCTGGAAGTACTTGGAGAAGGACTACGAGGCGCACAAGTCCAGCAAGGGCGGTCGAATCATGTTGGAGGCCCAACTCAAGCCGACTTCGAATCCAATTCGGAGTCCAGGACCAGGCCGCACTAAAACGGACGCCCAGATCGCATCCGGGCTCCGTTTTGGACGTTCCACATATGTATGGAAAGCTGAGAAGGAGTCCTTTCCAATGGCTCTAGTCCCATATCAAAATTCCTTTTGAGTCAACAGAAATCATCGAAACAAGTGGGCGTTCAGAATCTGTCAGGGTGCTGCGCCACCCTCTTTTGGGCCGTTCGGCTTTGTATCGTGTTGGAACCCATTAGGGCGCGTCCAGGGGTTTTGCACGCCCCTCACACCTTTATATACAGCCACCACCCCCACCATTAGGGTTGGGTTTTGCTTAGATTCTGAACAGTTTCACCGTTCATCGGTTTGTGAGACCCTAACTTTCGAGTGGTAAATCAATACATCTGCAATTCCGTTGTGTTCTTCCTTGTTCTTGCTTGTGTTCTTCGATTCGCAGGCAAGGATTAGCCTTCTTGGCGAGGTCAACCGGATAGCGCACGGTTGATAACCTAAGGAGACGTGGTGCTGCGATTGCGGGGTTCGAAACGTGTTGTTCGGGAGCCGGATCGATTTGTGTCGCGCCTCCACCAAATCGAACATATCCAGAACCTATTGGAAGATCGGGACCCCATCCCCATCAAATCGGCCCTCAGGCTTTTTCGATAGTCCTCTTCCGTTGTGTGTTGATTTTGAAACGGACGCATCCGGCGATGATGTTGAAGAATGCGCGGATGACATGTTGGCCTTCTCATATATGAAAAGTAAGCACAATGTAGCATATACGTAAATAGTGCGGTATAAGCACATACATTCAAGTATACATATACATATATATGTTCATTAGCAACATATATGTACATATACATATACATAACAATATATGAAACAATATATGTAACAATATATATTTATATATTCATTTATAAATATACATATATATTCACAATGTATACATATACATTTATATGTTCATTAGCAGCATACATATACATATATATTCACAATGTATACACATACATATTCACAATGTATACATGAGGTAAAGGAATGAGTGCAATGTTGGCTTGGCTTCCTTGTATTTGGTAGTAAGATACTACTGTGATCTATTGGGTAGAACCATTTTTCACATTTAGATTTTAGATAGATCTATCTGCAATTTATAGTTTATAATATAAGAAAGAAGGTCTTATTTATCCTTCAAGAAAAAAAACTCCTACTTGTTTATAATATACAGAATACAGTTCAAGAGAGATACATGCACATTCTGGCTTCTAACTTTAAAAAAATCAATTGCAACAATGAAGAAGAAAATGATTACATATCAAAGGGAGCTACTCCATGAAATAGTGTTTAAAAAAATTAAGAAATCGATGGCAACCAATTTTCAAGGATGTCCACGCCTTCTTCGGCCTAACCCTAAACCAAGCTCTACATGCATATCATGAAAGCCACCACATCGCGATTGTCACATTCAATCATATTGTTGTTCGCTTCTAACTGCCTAGAATACTACGTATATTATAAGGGGGGCTCCCTGCCTAGATCTATGTACATACTTCCTTGTATTAGCAACTTTGGTGGAGGAAAAGTTTACCTTTGGTGGAGGAGGGGGCTGGGCTAGGGTGTAGAGGAGGCCGCCGGGCTAGGGGGTGGAGGAGGCCGTCGGGCTCGGGGAAGGCGGTGCCGGGCTCGGGGACCAGAAGCGGCGGCGGCGAGCTCGGGCTCGAGGACCGAAGGCGGCCGGCGACGGGCTCGGGGGACGGCGGCGGCGATGGGCTTGGGCTCGGGGACCGGAGGCGGCCAGCGACGGGCTTGATCGGGAGAGCGACTATAACCCTGTGCTTGGTTGGTGCAACTGCAGTACTGTACGCACAAAACCAAGCTGGGGTTTATATAGAAAGGCTTATTACAGACGGTTCTAAACTTACAACCGTCTGTGATAAAATATCACAGACGGTTCTAAACTCAGAACCGTCTGTGATATCATAGATATCACAGACAGTTATCAGTTAAGAACCGTCTATGGTAATCAATATCACAGATGGTTCTTAATGGATAACTGTCTGTGATATGTATAATATCGCAGATAGTTATGAGTTTAGCAGCATCTGTGATATTATCACAGACGGTTCGCAGTTTAAAACCGTCTGTGATAATAATCACAGACGGTTCTAAACGTATAACCGTCTGTAATAAGCCTTTGCCTGGCTATAGTTATTAATATAACTACACCAACAAGCATTCAATAAGCCTTTGCCTAGCTATAGTTATTTCTTTACAATAACCTAGTATATTTCTTTACAACAGTCAATGAACATAGAGATACATTTGTATGACTCATTCTCAAAATTCACCCCTATATCACTTATTTTCACTTATACATAAATGCAAATTCACAAATACATCACACACATGCATTGTTATATAATTCACAAATACATCACATACATACATTGTTATATACATAAATGCAAATGCCGACATATATATCGCACATTCTCATTCCACTTCCTTATTTCCTTTAAAATTAGCCCTTCATGATGATCAATGCGTACGTAACTAGTTTCGTCACGTTGTTCATTGTCGACCCTTATGCCATTTCCAAAAGGAGGTAACTCGTCAAATTGATTGTATTCATCCTCGTCCACTACATTTTCTACTCCGATAATTTTCCTTTTTCCATGAAGAACTACATGACGCTTCTTATTTACCGGGTCGGTTACATAGAAAACTTGAACAACTTGGTTAGCAAGTACGAATAGTTCATTTTTGTACCCGACACGTTGGAGGTCCACGGTAGTGACACTGTACTTATGAACCTTCACCTGTGGGAGATGCACCCAACGGTAGCGAAATAAGGGGATCTTGAAAACCACGTAGTCGAGCTCCCAAACCTCTTCTATGAACCCATAGTACGAGTTTCTCAACCCATCGGTACTGAACGTATCTATGCGAACACTGCTATTTTGATTAGTGCTTTTTACATCCTGAGCCTATGTATAGAATGTGTACCCATTTATGTCATATCCTTGCCATGTCACAATTGTAAATGTTGGCCCTTTTGCCAACCATGTCAGCATCTTACTTGACGAGCTCCTAGCGAATTGCTCCTTCAACCATTGGTTGAACTGACTGTTGTGTTGTCGCATGATCGAAACATCCGGCCGCTCCGGGTTCTGTTGCCGATGCACATCCTTGTGCTGGTCGACATAAGGGGCCACTTCAATCATGTGTTGCAAGACCGTGAAATGGGCTTAAACATACGCGTCCATATCTGGAGTGATTGCTTTCCTTCTGATAGTTCTGATACCCTTGAGCCTTCCCTCATGACCAGATTGAGGCACACCTATCGGTTGAAACTGAGCCATATAATCGACACAGAACTCAATGACCTCTTCGCTTGCATAACCTTCGACGATGCTGCCCTCTAACCAAGATCGATTCTGTACATACGACTTGAGAATTCTCATGAACCTCTCAAACGGGTACATGCTACATAGGAATACGGGTCCGCATATTTTTATCTCCCACACAACGTGAACAATGAGATGGACCATGATATCGAAAAACGAAGGAGGGAAATACATCTCAAGATGACATAGAGTCATCACCACCTCGTCGTGCAGAGTATCTAGTCCTTCGGGATCGATGACTTTCTAAGCAATTGTGTTAAAGAAATAACATAGTCTCATGATTGTCTCTCGGACTTTGATCGGTAAAATATTTCTAATTGCAATAGAGAGCATCTGTGTCATCACCACATGACAATCATGAGACTTCATGCCATTTAACTTCAAATCTTGCATCAAAACAAGTTTCTTCACATTGCCGAAGTAACCAGACGAAACTTTGACATCATGCAAGCACTGGCACAGTTCTGTTTTCTCGGCTTTGGACAGAGTGTAACACGTAGGGGGAAGGTATGTTCGTCCATTATCTGTTTTTCTCGGTGCTAACTTAGGCTTGATGTCTATATCAGCCCAGTCAAGTCGTGCGTTGACGCCATCCTTTGTTTTATCATGAATGTTCAGTAAGAGACCAATCAAGCTGTCACATGCATTCTTTTCTATGTGCATAACGTCGATGTAGTGTCGAACATCTAGGTACTCCCAATAAGGTAAGTCCCAAAATATTGATCTCTTCTTCCATATGTTGTTCTCACAAGCCCTCAATTTACGTCCCTTTACGAGGATAACATCTAAATCCTTAACCATATTATAAGCCTCTTTTCTGCTTAAATGCCTTGGAGCTGAACCGTCTTCCTTCTCTCCATCAAACTGTTTTTTCATCTTGCAATATGGGTGAGCTCTCCGAAGGAACCGGCGGTGACGCATGTACACGGTTTTGCGTGAGTGTTTCAGCCACACACTCTCGGTACCATGTACGCAGTGAGTACAAGCTTTAGCACCTTTTGTACTCTAGCCCTACAGGTTAGCAAGGGCAGGATAATCATTTATGGTGTAGAACAATAAGGAGTGCAAAGTTAAGTTCTCTCGTTTGTATGCATCCCATACATGTACCCTTTCGTCCCACAGTACTTTTAGATCTTCCACCAACGGCGCTAGGTACACATCAATATCATTCTCAGGTTGCTTTGGCCCTTGGATAAGTATCGACAGTAAAATATACTTTCGCTTCATACACAACCAAGGAGGAAGGTTATAGATGCACAGAGTCATGGGCCAAGTGATAGGTCGGCTGCTCATGCTACTGAAAGGATTCATTCCATCTGTACTCAATCCAAACCTTATATTCCTCGGTTCTGCACCAAAATCTGCAAAACACCTATCGATGTTTCTTCACTGGGTGGAATCAGTAAGGTTTCTCAGCATTTCATCCTTCTTGCGCTCCTCTGAGTGCCATCGCAGCAGTTTTGCCTCCTTTGGATTCGCAAATGACCGCTTCAAACGGGAAATTATAGAAAGATACAATACCACCTTTGCAGGAGGTCCTTTCTTCACCTCTGTTCCCTCGCCATCATCATCTGATTAATTGTTACGTTTGTATCGGGATACGTTGCACACCGGACAGATATGCATGTTTGCATACTCTTTACGGTAGATGATACAGTTGTTCGGACATACATGTATTCTTTCTACTTCCATTCCCAACGGACAAATAACTTTCTAGGCTTTATACGTGGTTTTAGGTAACTCATTTCCCTTCGGAAGCATGTCCGCTAAAAGACCTAGCAGCGCCGTGAAACTCTTGTCGGACCAACCGTTGCTTGCCTTCAATTTCAACAGTTCAAGCACAGCTGACAACTTCATGTACTTTGACCTGCAGTACGTGAATAAAGGTTTCTCTGAATCCTCCATCAAGCCTCGAAATTTAATATACTCTCTCTCATCATAGTTCTCTTCTACATCACGAAGCATCTGATCCAGATTGTCATCATGCAGCCTATCGAATCCACAATCATCATCTGGCGGCATATCATTGACTTCACCGGCGATGTCGTCCGGCGGCATATCATTGACTTCACCAACGATGTCCTCTGGCGGTATATCATTGACTTCACCGGCGATGTCATCCGGCGGCATATCATTGACTTCGCCATGACTGGTCCAACACGTATACCCCTATTTGAAACCCCTCCGAATCAAGTGCGCTTCAATCTGCTCTTGATTCTTAAACATCCTTAAATTCTCACAGTCAGTGCATGGATAATATATATATTCCACCCCCTTATTCAACATATTCTCCTCGGCAGCTCTTGTAAAAGCAGACATACCATTAATATACTCTTCACTCACACGGTTTGCGGTATACATCCAGCTTCGGTTCTATATTATGCACATATATAACAACTTAGTATTAAAATTAATTTAATTAATTATTACTACATATATACCACATGCATTGAGGCTAGATAAATCTAAATTAGCTAGATCTCTAAAGTATATATATATATAACAGTCACTGAAAATTATGTAGCTAGCTAGATCTAAATTTTGATATTGCAACCGAAAACAAATTTCATTACTAACCATATCTAGGGCAACCAAGAACTCAATGAACCTTCAAAGCACTCCTGCCAAATAAGCCTCCTTCCACCATGCAAATAAAATGGCCAGAAAGCCTTTGCCACCTCGAGCTGCAGCACCGGCTAGATTTGGATCGAAATGAAGACACAGATGCATATGCGGTTTGAGCAGCGCAACAAATACATAGCAGAATTATCACAGACAGTTTTTACTGCAAAATCGTCTGTGATAGTCCACTATCACATACGGGTTTTAGTCAAAAACCGTCTGTCATAGTCTAGATTATCACAGACGGTTTTTTACTAAAACTCGTCTGTGATAGTGGACTATGACAGACGATTTTGCAGTAAAAACCGTCTGTGATAATCCAGATTATCACAGACGGTTTTTACTGAAAAACCGTCTGTCATAGTCCACTATCACAGACGGTTCATTTGTAAGAACCATCTATGATAATCCTTCAGCAGCACAGACGATTTCCAAATTAAAACCATATGTGATAGTGTACATTACAGACGGTTTCATAAAACCGTCTGTGATTTGCCGTCTAGTATTAGGCTTTCTGTAGTAGTGAGTGTTGAGTTGGTAAACAACGAAGAAAAGGAGCGATCGACATAGGTGAAGAGGACATTGAGCACATATGACATCATACATGTATATATACATGCACACATCTGTACAAATAGAAGCGTAGGAGCAAAGAGCTCGGAGTAGAGATAGCGCAACTGTAGGAATAAATTTGGGTCCATCGGAGAGAGTGTGAAGGGTGTCCCCGATAGGGACCGGGGACGGTTGCACATATATGCAAGTTTGTTGTCATAACAATTAGCATTAAGCAATAGTTAGAGAGAAGTACAAAATAGCAGTTAAGAAGGATCAAACAAGAATTAGGCTTACTACTGAAGGTTGAAGTAGAAAAGCTATGACGGTGAGAAGAGATAGAAGACACACAGTTCGGTGAGGTTAGTCAGGTTGTGAGGGAAGATAAGTTCAAGGTAGATCGCCCATAATACATTTGTGTATACGAGAGCAAGGTATGCTAATACCATATAAACTAATAAGATAATTTGTCGTACATATAATGAATGTATTGATTGATATTAAATAGAGATACATGCGCATACATATATTTTAGAAAAAAGAGTGACTAATAAAGAAGCAATTGGGTCATACAGCTACATTATCCATATATGATAGAAAGTGAAAATGTTTCGAAGGACCTAACAACTTATTATGCTTTAATAATTTTCTTTCATCAAAGCTTATACTTCAATTACATTACTTCAATTGTATTTTTCTTCAAGCTTTTATTGCCATTTCTAATGACTATGATGTCTTAAAAATATAAATAGCCAATAAAATGTCTAAATATATTCTGAAGCATCTTAGTTATATCATTTGATACTATAAATCTTGAAACTAATCTAGCTGCCACTTGCGAGGGCACCGTGGTAGCTAAATATAAAAGAAAACACAGAAGAGACAAAAGAAATGCCAGAGAAAACTTGAATAACTGACGGCCTGAATAAGCTAGTAGCCCAACACGTGTTCTGCGGTCTTGTAGCCCAACACGAAGAACCCCAGCGGCCACCCCCAGGTCTCCTCCAACCAGCAGTGGAAGCCGCAGTCAACAAATCCATACATCTACCAAGATGCGCCAGCAATCGACAACTTAAGACGATGGTCGATGGATATGGACTGCTGGGCGCACAGCCGCACAGGCGGCGGCGCGTTCGGATGCCCTCGAGGGCTAGCTGTTTCCTTTATCTGAAGACAACGGCTTCTCGTGAGGGTGCGCCCGTCAGAGCCAAGGTCAAGAACTGGGGGCTTGGCGTCGAGGTAGGGATGCAATGCAGAGACAACATCGCCAAGGAAGTAAAATAGTTTTGTTTTTGAATGCCCGATCTGGTCTGGGAATTCAAGGACAGAACATTTTCCATCCCTTCCCAGCTCCTCCACTCGCACGGACAGATAAGTTGAGTCACACTTATCTTATCACTCTTATTGCAATTATTTGTACAGAGTTTAGAGCCAAGTCCATTATCTGAAGACAATTACTGTAGTACTGAACTGAAGTACACACTGTGACACCACACAATACTGTCTCTGTAATAAGAGAACTCAAGTGTAAGAGCTGAATAAGGACACCAATCATTGAGAACTGGCTGAAACATCTAACGGCTAACGTGGAAGACCAAGCGATGACGTGTACTCTTTCTCTAGGCTTTCGCAGTTTTGGCTCTGTTGATATGTTAAATTAACCTTATCACCTGAATCAATAGCCAATGAATGACAATCAGCTTTAGCCCTTGCTGACATCAACGGTTGCATCTCTTCATTTTCTCCCGGAGCAAGGTCGCGTGTGTTCAATCTTTTCATTCTCAAGGACTGCAATGCCATCTCCACTTGCTTCATAGTTGGTCTTTCTTCACCTCGAAGCCTTAAGCACGTCTCTGCAAGAGAGGCAACACTCTTGATCTCTTCCTCGTTCGCTTCTTCGAGAACTTGAGCACAAACAATCTCACTAATTGGCCTCCTTTTTGTCTCCCAGCTGAAGTAATTGGACAAGTTTTGCTTTGAACCGGACTCAGTTGCAAAAATAGGCTGCTTTCTAAGAAGCAGCTCTAAAAGTACTACACCGAAACTGTAGACATCACTCTTCTCATTTAGTTGCCCAGTATGGTAATATTCCGGATCTAAGTACCCAAATGTGCCCTGCACATTTGTAACAATATGAGTTTGATCAATGGGAACCTGCCTTGAAGCACCAAAATCCGAAACTTTAGCAGTATAGTTAGCATCCAAGAGTATATTAGAGGACTTCACGTCACGATGGAATACTGATATTGAAGCTGCAGAATGGAGATAATGGAGAGCCCCTGCAGTTTCAATAGCAATCCTCACACAATCATCCCAGGACAGAGAGAATCCATTATTTGATTTAGCATAAAGATTTTGGAATAACGAACCATTGGGGATAAAATCATAAACTAATAATGGGACCTCAGTTTCAAGGCAACATCCGAAGAGTTTCACAATATTCCGATGATTGATCTGAGAGAGAATTGCAACCTCATTAATAAATTGATTGATCTCACCATCCTCAATGACCTTGGACTTTTTTATGGCCACCACACGTTGGTCAGACAAAATGCCTTTGTACACCGTGCCATGTCCTCCACGCCCTAGGATGCGTGTGGCATCAAAGTCACTGGTTGCCTTTTCTAGCTCTTCTAATGAGAAAATCTTTGTTTTGTCACTTGCATTGTGGTCAGATGATATTAGTTGTTCTAGGAGAAGGCCATGGTTTTGCCGGAAGTACTTCCTTCTTGCTTGCTTTTGTGCATATCTTTTCCTTCTACGAAGGAGGAATATCACGCCGAAGCTAAACAGTAGAATTCCGAAGCCACCACTGATAGCACCAATGATAATACCTACAATCATTATATGCTCTGTAAGCAGCGTTCTTTCTTGTGCTTATCAAAGAAATAGCTAGAAGGTAAGCTTACCAAATAGAAGATTTAGCCCTGTACAACCATTACTTCCCAAGCCTGTTCTTTTATGGCACGGTCGGGCATCTGCAAATAGCCAATATCCTGGTAAGGCATAAATTAAAGCAAATTTTATAACTATTTTGTGTTACTTGGTAGAGAAACACTTGTGTTTGGGTGATAGAACCTTTACAACCACTTGTGACATATGGATTTCCATGGAAGCCGTCGAGGCATTGGCAGCGGTAACCAATATAGCCTTTATCTGTTTTGACTGGTATACACGTGCTGTTGGCGCTAACACAGGCATATTGGGACATATTTTGCTTTGCCTCCTGACAGGTCAAATTGGCAACAGCCCATTTCAAATTATCTGATTCCTCAGAATAAACGTAAAGACTTTCTCTCTGCATGCTGTATACATATCCCTCTTGGTCGTGAGGTACCGTGGTTTTGATAAACCCTTCGCCAACATTTATTTCAGTAACCAAGGCATAACTGTCCAGTTGGAGGGTAGGTGGTGATGTATTTGTGCAGTTGAGGTGAAATAGTTCGCTTGCAAAACAACCTTCTTCGAAGCCAAATGGAAATTCAACTGTGACGTTTCCACAACGTTGGGCACAGTTAGCTTTCCTATGATTTGGATTATACCCTGCTTTAACCAAATAAATAGTCATAACTCATGAGCATTAGAGTAAAATCTTCAAGCTTGATTCCAGAAATTTTTTTATTAAAGTAAAAGACAATTAGACACCTGGCCAATAAAAATGTATGCCACTCACAAATCTATTATATTATTAAAATGATTGAAAGGAAGCCATCATGTTCGATCTGAGAGGTTAGAAATTTTCACATTAATTAAAGAAAAAGAGAAAGATCTACACCACATATTTTGGTGGGTCTAGATTAATCCAATATATATTAAAACCATTATAGTTGTATAAAAAATACAACTCTATTTTCAATCATAAACATTAGAGTTACATAACAAATACAAATATGGTTTTAAATAAAAGCATACGTAATGTAGAAATTCAGCTAATTATCATTGAAAACAGGTCTTTGCAAAATTCTGTAGCAAAAGTTAGTTAATTTTTCACTGCCGGCATGTCATCAATATTGTTGACTGTTTTGCAGCAAGCTTGAAACACCGCAGAGTCCAGCGCAACTCACTTTTGAACTTATTTAGTTTGAAATGAAAATAATGTTACTGTAGCACATGCTGGCCATAAAAGTGAATGCACTCTATTTTACTGTTGGCTAGTTGGAATGTAGGTCGCACCTTTCGCATGTAAGCATCCCTGGCGAACATAGGGATTTCCTGCGTAGCCTTGATTGCACCTGCAGCGGTACCCGAAAGTACTGGTGCCCATGCACCTGCTGTTGTTGCTGACACAGGCATAGCTTGGGCTTTTCACAGCGCTGGTGCAGATGGGTTGATCCATAATACTCCACACGAGGGCTGCATCGTCAGTTGCTACAGTGATCTCATCCCATAAGGAGCTTCTATTGGATTGTGTTTCCAAACTGCCATTGCTATGCCGGACAAATCTAAGTTGAAAAGAACGATAAACATAAGACAGAGAGACGCGGCAACAGCCAGAGCCGTTACAGTTCTGTCTAGCCACTGTCTCTAAACTATCAGCGCCACTGCAAGCTGATGTGCAAACCTTAACAGATGTATCCGTATCGCGATCGAATAAGTATGCATCAAAATTGCAACCGGTGATATTTAGTATGGCGTATACTAAAGTAAAAGCTCTACCCGGTGCTTTCCAGAACGCGCCGTAAGCATTAACACCGGATCTCATGGGGATGGTCTGCGACCAATTGATGCCAATCGTCATGTCTTGGTAAATTGACTGGGTATCATTGGTAATAATATCTCTGACAACCTGGCTGGTGCCGTCATTTAAAAAGAGCTTGGGAGGCTGACTGGTGTCATTGCAAATAAGATTGAAGTCAGGGTTGCGGTAGCAGCCAGATCTACCGATGCCAAATGGATATTGGAAGGTTAGATTGCCACAACTCTGTCGGCAACCGGCGAGGGTGGCGGTGGAGGAAACCGTGCCATTATCCAGATCTTGGCTTCTCAGGACGCTGGAGGCCTGCTGCACCATCTGTGTCCACAGTAGTGCCAGTGGGAGCACGTAGAAGGTTGCGTCAGCAAGGAGGCCCATCTACACCACTAGTCTTCCACGCTTCAGAAACCTGTAAAAGTTTGCAAGTCCAGTGCAGGCATTTCCATGTGAAGATCAAGCTGTGAAATATCAAAAAAATGATAGCTTGTTACAGCACACGACCTAGACCTAGGAGGCACGGTTATCATGGCTAGGTTCTTTTGAGCTTACTGCTTATTGCTTTTAGTTTTTACTATAGTAACTAGTTTTCAAATAATGCATCTTTTTAAAGCAGAGTCTACAAGTCGATTATAGCAGAGACTGTACTGATTTTAGTTATATCGGCTCCAAAAGCCCTTTTTTTACTTCGGCTTATGACTTTTGGATTGTTCGTGAGAGAGAGTATAGAGTCACAGAAACTCGCATGAAGTTTTGGTCGATATAAATGAAGTCGCTACAGTGTGTACTACAATCAACTTGCAGACCCTGCTTTGAAAAGATACTTCGTTTAAAAACTAATTATTGTAGGAAAAGTCGAAAAGCACCTTTTAGAAGTTGAAAAGAAGAAATCCACAACCCAAAAGTACTCACCCAATATCATGCAGGGGCCACAGCCAGCATGATATAGCGCCTAATTCTCCTTGGTTGGGCGGCGTTATTTGTTATCCTTTAGTAGTTTGTTGTCCTTTAGGTTGTTTTCATCTATTGGGGAGATTTCTATCTGTTAGAGAGAGTGATTTGATTAGGATTCCACTAAATTGGTTTGTTCTGAGTCTATAAAGGAGGACTTGATTGTGTTCGAAATTATGTAAAAAGTATCTATATATTCACCCCTCTTCTACCTGGCTTTTGGACCATAACATTACATGGGTTTCAATGGTGGTTTACTAGGATGCACAAGTGATAAATTCCTTATGAACTGGCTAGTTGGCACAAAATAAACTTAAAGTCCAATTCTAAAATAACCCTGTGAACTGGCTAGTTGATAAATTTCTTGTTTAACCTTGTGATCGGAAGTTCAGATAGTAGGTAACTTGACCTGATTGCACGGTTGTGGATTTACTTGGACAAATAACAAAAGCATACCCCTCTTATAAAAAATGGATAGGATCCTAATGAGTACGGCGAAGGGCAGGCCTGGCGCATTGGTGGAGTTTCTCCATTGTGCGTTGGTGGTCACGGGTTCGAATCAACCTCTCTGCAAAGTAGGGAAAAGGCTACCTAGAAAATCCCCTTTCTTGGACTCCACACAGTGTGGGAGCTTCGACACTGGATACGCCCTTTTTATCCTAATGAGTACGGCAAAAGAGAGCTTTCATCCTTTAGGCCCTGTTTTCGAAACGAAGGATTCTAAGGGAAAATTCCTTCATTTCAAATAGGGCATTAGTTTATGTTAAGGCTTTAGAAAGTGTATTTTCTGATCGTACATGTCGTCGTCTTGCCACTGTTAAAAATGTTCTTAAACATCTGTCTACTTTAAAGTTTTTGTTGTGCTGGTTCTAGATGATAACTTTATGAAGGGAAAATTCATTATGCAGTTTTGCATGGAGGATATCCTGTAAGAACTAAAAAAAGTCTAGTGATTTTTCAAAATAGATTTTGAGATATCTTGTTATAAGGTCGGTGGCCTTTCCTCAAGAAAGTTTTAGACATAAGAGGCTTCTCTGACTGGATCAGTAAAATTGTGAGTGGGAAAATTGCAAGGAGGCCTGTTGTGTCCTATGCCTTTTAATCTGGGAACTGACATGGTAGTTCTGGTGTCTGGCTAAAGAACATAATGGAAATGGATAGCGGATTCCACCTCTGCTGGAAAGATGCTCGTCCTTACATCAATAGGTGAAATTACAAATGGATTTTTTTTTTGTCTACGGAAGATTATTCGGACTTTGGAGAAAGCAAGTATGAAAACATTGATATCTCTTTCAACAGTTGTCAGGGTTTAATATTAACTCTCATAATATGATATTTGCTCTATAGGTGAAGCTTAACGAAGGCAAGAGATGTATATCGATTTGTTCTGCCGTAAAACTGGCAAACTTCCATTCAAATATTTGCTTGGTCTGTTAGTGGTTGTGGAGAACGGAGGAAGCATCTGGGGTGTGGCAACATTTGGTAAGAAGCACATACCATAGGGGTAAAACAGTATCTCATTGTACTGCCAAAGCAAGACAGTTTTGTTGTGGCCTGTTATTTTCACTTTTTTTCTTGATTCAGAATAAAAGATATTTCTGCAGCTGTTGCTCCAGGAAATTGGGTGTGGAGAAGATACACGATTCAACGAAGCCTTGGAGAAAGCAATAAATCGATATGAAAAACATTTATATGTGCACGCACCTTTCAGATTCGTCGCAAACGACTAGATGTCTTCAGTCTTTACTTAGCAGGAGATGAAGTAGCTTCAGTGATTTCTGTAAGAGATTGAAGCCTGTGAGAGCAGCATACTCGATTTTCATTTTTGAAAGTCTTGATAAGAAGGTGATGGGTGTGTGAACCAGTTACCTTAAACTTGAGATTAGTCTTGGGTACTTATTGATGCACGGGTACTTATGCTGCACGCTAGGCTCTAAACAAGAGCTTGAGGCTCCCAGACTCCCTCTGTGACTGTTGGACAGTTTGGTCTTGTTCCAGGGACATTTTTTATGCTAACTGCTTGATGCTAACTTTTTTATGATTACTTTATGCTAACTGCTTGATGCTTTCTTCAAAGTGAAAGGCAGAGTCAACAAATCAATATTCCTATCCGCAGTCTTTTTGCAAAAAAAAATGTCCTGACGAAGCTTGGAAGCACTAATTAATCTTTGTTTATGCTTTGCACCCGGCCTTAGTGGGTGTTGCTGGTGTGCACACAGCCAGATAAAGCACGACTTCAGAATACTCAGTTTCACAATATTAGTCTAGTTTAAAAGGAACTGCCGTTTCACAATATTTGTTCATTTAAAAAATCAAGAATGTTATGTAACTTTGTATTACTCCATCCGTTCTTTTTTACTTGATTTTCTTAAATCCGTGCCATCAAACTTTCTAAAGTTTGACCACCAATAGATTTAAAACTATTTAGATTAGCTATAAGAAAATTATATCATTAAATTTATCATTAAAAATACTTTTATAATGTTACAATTTTATTAGTATGTCTTAGTGTAAAGTTATAAAAGTAGCGGTCCAAATTGCATCTCGAAAACTATAAAAAATTAAAAAAATGTCAAGTAAAAGAGAACAGAGGGGTAGTAGAAACTAAATAAAGTTACAATGTTATGTAAATACTATTAATGATAAATCTGGATTGAACATTGATGGTCAAATTTTGATTTCATGGATTCTAAAAAAATCAAATAAAAAAGAACAAAGGAAGTAGTTATTACGCTAGCTCTTTCCACCCTTTACTCATGCTATTAATGATGTGAAAGATGTCGAGCAAATGATATGTCATTTAATAGATGTAAGTATGATCTAATCTCATTAATTATTACATATGTTTAATAGGAGTAAACATGATCCAATTCTATTAGCCATGATTTTGATTTTTTTCCTTCTTGATCCGTGCGCCTATCTAGATAATTGAACGAATATTACGAAACAAAGGGAATATTAAGATGGGACACATTAAGTTGGTGCCATAGGAAGGCCACATCGGTCTTTTCTTAAAAGAAAAAAACCGAAAGCAGGAGAGCTGCTTTTCCATTTTATTCCAAAACGGTCTCTTTCGGTTTTAGACAGAATGGGCACCCCGGTTCTACTTTTAGCCTGACTAAGATCACATTGGGGTCGATGAACCTGAGGACATGGTTCTTCAGTCGTGATGGAATTGTGATTTTTCATATCATTGCTTCTATTCTTCAAGCATTGTGCAATGGTGATCTCTGCATTTTTTAACTTCCTAACTAGTTCAAAGCTTCAACGTGTTAGGTGATGAGGGATGTTATCCTTTCCTTAGTTGTGGTGTCTGTTTTGCATGCGTGAGAGCTAGTCAGTGTTATGGTGTCGTGCTAGTTAGTATTTATCCCTAACCGTAATATTATGCTGCTTAGCTAGGTGGGTTTCTTCTCTGTATGTGGTGTATTCCTGTTGGGACCGATGTCTGTGCTTTTTCTTTTTTTTAATCTTGTTTTTATCAATATAATAGGCAGCTCTCCTGCCTATTTGTTTTTTTTAAAAAAAAGATAACCTGTAGTTGCTGCTGCTGCAACTGAACTCAATCTTGTCCAGGCATTTTTTTTAGATAACGTCTCAGATCGGATACTGCAGTATCATTGCTACAGTGTTTTGCTACATTCTGCCATGAATTTAGACCTTCGATTTTAGATCCCCGGGAAAGCAGTCCCTTTTAACCACGTAGGACTCGTGTGGGATTCAGATGATCTAGCTAGCAGATGTGCTGCCTCGTTAGTCGTTGTAACGTCTCGTGATGGATAAAAAGAAAACATAGTTGATGGCTCAATCTAGAGCTGCCTCACTCTCTCCAAAAAAGAATTCTTTATCGTGGACTATTGTTGAAATATAAGTAAAGTGCTTGTCTTTCCTCACCAGTTTAAGCTTTTAGGTGAATTAGTTGGTGCATGTGACTCAATATGGCATCAGAGTTAAGAGGTCTTGAGTTCGAGACCCGGTTGTCGCAATTAAATAAAAATAATTGCAGTCTACTTCTATTTCACGTTTTAGGTCTAAAAAAGCCTACACATGAGGGGGAGTATTGAATTATAAGTGAATTATCCACCTTTCCTCATGAGCTTAAGTTTTTTTAGATGAATTAGTTGGTACATGCACCTATGAATAATTTTTTGGGTCAATCTTGAGCTGAGCCAACGCTAGATATATGCTCTCTCCAGCTTGGCTTGCCAACAACCCTGCTTACGTGCTTTTGTCGTAACCCGCAAGAGTGGAGAACATGATTATCAGTCAGTTAAATACTACAGGATCTCTTGCCTTTGGGGGAGACCGACTGAACGATATGCTTTAGGCACGGCAAAACAACTTTTGGACCTAATTCGATATTCTATTTTGTCTGGACAGAAGAATCTGTCTCGTTTTACGCATGTGGAGAATCAAAGTTTTGTATTAATTAATTCAAATTTGTACGTTGAAATTGAAATTATGGAAGACGAAACTCAAATAATTCTAGAAAATCAAACTTGAAGTGCAAATGGTGCATAACTCCTCTAATTTTTTGGTTTATTTCATGCAAAAGCTATTTTTGGTGCTTTTACAGCAATGAACTGGCTAGACATGGAGCTTTTAAATATAAGTAAGGACGTAAATGGTAAATTGCAAAAGCGAGGAGGAGGTGGAACGTAATAAAAAAAAAGACAATTGTGCATATGGCATGCCTAATCTTATCAACTGAAAATTTTCATAAACAAGTTCTTTCTAAGAAACATTATTCACTGCACCGGTGCACCCGCATGCTTTTAGAGGGTAAAGCAGGGAAGTTGGTTGGTAGACACGTCTAGTAGACTGTATTTTGTCCATATGTGAACTCTGTATTTTATCATGTTCGTCTGAACGTACCTTCCTACCTCATCCCAGGAAATGCAAACAATCAAAGCACCAAACCCACCCTTGATTACTCGTCGTCGATGCAGCAGCATCTTCTGGTTGTAAGATGATAACTGCCAGCTGCACAGCATCTTCTGCACCAAAATTATGCGTAGATCTGGAGTCAATCAATGCCACCAACCATGTCGAGCCAATCCCCATTGGCACCTTCATGGTCTACGCGGTCATTGACTGAACGCTGGATAATGCATGTAGGGATATCGCGGGTTGGTCGCTGTCTGTATGCTGCTCCGGTGCGATTTCTTCTGTACTCTCATCAGGCAATACTTCTAGAAGGAATAGGCGCTTGCATTGATGCCCGGTGAAGAATTTCTCCTCGCAATTAAAACAAAGGCCTTGCCATCTTCGTTCAGCTCTCTGCAAAGCAATGATTTGCCTGCGGGGCAGAGCCGCGACACTAGTATTGTTCATCTCGCCGACACCAGTATTGTTCATCTCGCCTACAGGACCTGGGGTAGTTGCAACTTTGACAACTAGTTGGCTTGATGTGGAGCTAGCTGTGGAACTCGCCTGCGGTTGTGCCAAACGTGGTTGACTCCATGGCCGACCTGCCGTCTTGGGCAGTTTAGACGTGATCAGATGGGGTTTTTCATACCCCCGGCTAATGCCATTGCAAGCTGTAGACTTCCGAGATTATGAAGTTCAACATCTATCCGTATTGGTTCCATGAGGCTGGAAAGAAACAATTCCACCTGTTGGGCCGGTGGTAAAGAATCCGCTCGACATAGGAGGTCCAAAAACTTCTCTTCATATTCATCAGCAGTAACTACTGCGTGAAGTTAGCAAGTCCCCCCAAAAAATTGTTGCGAATTGGTGGCCCGAATCGGATATTGCAATAGTCCTTGAACGTTCTCCAGGATGGGCAAAATCCCCTCGAATATTATTGCTCCCTGACCCATCCAGTCCACGCTGTGTACTACTCCCTCCCCCACATGAGCTTTCTGTGCAAACGTCATCAACAGACACTGATTCTGCACTTCAATGCTTATTGCTCCCAAACCCCCCTCATCCAAAGGCCGACATACACCTTCCATGCCTCAACGTATTTCCTCCGCTCCACACCATAAGCAAGCTCTCCTGACCTTATCAATTGCTTTGGTTACCCATTTTGGTAGTTTTATGCATGCCATCATGTACGTGGGCGTGGCTGACAGGGCCGAGTTAGCCAACACCGGGCCTTTTCGATATCGAAATGTTACTCTCACGTTCAGTTCACTCAACCAAGTCGATATGGAAACTATTCTCTAATTGTTTACCACAAGTGACAGTAGGAGTAGTACTGTACACAAACCAAAGTTGGATAACAATAGTGAGAATTTTTTTAGGGTACTGCTTTGTAGCCATCTCCATGGGCGGCATTCTTCCAAAGTAACGGTGAGGGCGCCACTGACCGCGAGTTCCGACAAGGGTGATGGGCAGCAATGGCCAGCATCACGGCGATGACAAGAGTATCAACTCAGGTTATGAAGTGGAGGAGTTGCAACGAGGCGGCGAACGGCGCGGTCGTGGTCGAATCGTGGCTGGTGGAGCCAGAAGCTCCGGTGGACTGGTGGGGCGAGACTGTGTCGAAGTCAGATATGATGGAGTTGTTCACAGATGGAACAGATG
This sequence comes from Melocanna baccifera, assembly GCA_036346265.1. Lineage (NCBI taxonomy): Eukaryota > Viridiplantae > Streptophyta > Magnoliopsida > Poales > Poaceae > Melocanna > Melocanna baccifera. The sequence goes on from JAYEVJ010000256.1 coordinate 113,487, forward strand.
AAGAAGAGGATGAGGCGAGATGGTACTAATTAGTCGTGTCATTTACTAACTATTACTACTGTACCTATATCATCGTATCATAGGTAAGTTCTTTTAAAATGCATCACTTGCCCCTCAAGAGGTAAGAGTTTGGGTGAATCCTAGCATTCCATTGTCTTAAGGGTAGTTTAGAGGGAAAAAAATGTTAACCCATTATAGCAGGTTAATGGATCAAACCTAAAAAAAGAATGATTCCACTACTTCTGCTCACGGAGTGATGCTACGCATTCAACCATAAAAAGCACAAAACACTACAGTGTTCAGGATTAAGTATTTGAATCTGAAATTGAAGCATAAAATTTCATAAGAATGCATTGATATGTATAAAGTAGAAACTACGCATGTTTGCTTTCGACGATGTATATTTTATCTTGTTTCTGTATACACAATTTTGTTGGCAGGATTTGAGTTTTATTGATTATGAATTTAAATGCATAGTGAAGATGTAGAAAAAGCATGTTAATACACTGTCCCAACATTACTACATAATTTTCCCATAGCTTCCGATTTAAGTTTTTTTTTGGTATTTCTGTCTTTTTAAATATTTTGTGAATTATTTGGAGATATTTGAACTTCCAAATTTGTGTTCTTATATATATACTTTTAGTTTTCTGAAATACTGATTGTAGGGTTCACCTAGGTTTATTTGTAGATATTTTTTTCTAGCTTGGTTTATTTTTGTTTAGATTAGAAAATTTTATGACTTTGTATTTTTTTTAGAGGTTCACCAAATATTTTCTTTGTCTAGGTTAGAATAATTCTTTAATTATTTGTTCTAGGGGTGAGAGGGTGAGTTATATATAGTAAGTGAGAGGATTACGAGATTGTTTAGATCTTTATCCAAGGTTTTAGAAAGTGACTAAAATTGTCACCTGATGAATAGACAACCCCATAGAAAGAGGGGCAACCATTGGATCTTCCCTCTAAAATAAGCTAGGTTTACCTTAAAAAATTCCAGATGAGATGCATACTACTCCCTCCGCACGTTTGTTCGATAAGACACCTTCATTAATGATACAATTTCCAGTTGAGGTTTAGCTTAAAAAACAATTATATTGAACTCATAAATTTGAGAAGTAAACGTATATAAATACTAGCTGTATTCGATCACCATAGCAGAGCCAAATGTGTGGGCTTAATTATTAGTTTTACATTACCATTTCCATTATTTGCATCTGATGGTGAGAGCAGAGCATCACACTAACTCAAAATCTAGAACAGACATGCATACGAGTAAACGACACAAAGTAGGCTGTTAATATATACCCTAAAAATGTGGCAACGACCCTATAGCAAACTCTCTGTTTCTCATCTGGCGAATTCTATGCTCAGCGCGGCTTTCTTCTCGAGGCTGTATAACCCGGTGGTCTCGCTCGCAGTATATCCCGACGACGTCGAGCTCCCCATCTCCGCCAGGCTGAGTGCCTCGAGAACCAGCGGCGGCTGTGGGTGTTGCGGCACTTGAACAGCCAGTCGCCGGAGCTCCTCTGCCACCCGCCTCATTGCCGGCCTCCTCGTGCCCGGAATAACTAAGCATTGACTCGCCAGCACCGCAACCTGACGGATCACTCCCATGCTGGCTTCATCAACTATGTCACTGTCCAGGAGCTCATGGAGTGTGCCATCCCCCATAGACTCCTCAAACATTAACGTCAGGCTCTTCCTTTCTTTAGACAGCGGCTTCTTACCAGTTAGAAGCTCCAGAAGAACGATTCCGAAGCTGTAGACGTCGTTCTTGTCGGTGAGCTGGTACTCAAGGAGGTAGTCCGGGTCGAGATACCCCGGTGTGCCTTTTGGCACGGCCTGAGTCTTCTCGTCGATCGTTGAGCAGCCAAAGTCGGACACCTTAGCGACCCATCCCTCACCGAGAAGGATGTTGGCCGGCTTCACGTCGCCGTGGAGTATCGGGTGCGGCAGCGAGTGCAGGTGCGCGAGCGCCTCGGCGGATTCCGCGGCGATCCTCAGGCGGGTTCCGAGAGTGACGCGGCATCTCTTGTTCCTCTGGTGGTGCAGTAGCTCCTGCAGGGTCTTGTTCTGCACGAACTCGTAGACTAGCATGGGCGCCTCGAACTGCAGGCAGCAGCCGAGGAGCTTGACGATGTTGGGGTGGTTGACGCGGCAGAGTATGACCAGCTCCTGCACGAAGTCCATCCTCCTGCTCTTGTCGACCTCCTTGCACCTCTTTATCGCGACGGCGTTGTTGTCCAGGATCGCCTTGTAAACGGTCCCTTGCCCTCCCGACGATGTTCGCCTTGTCGAAGCTATTTGTCGCCGACTCGATCTGTCCCCTGTCGTAGAGGGTGAACGCGATGTTACCCTCTACTTTCATCATTTCCGACAGTAGCTGGCCTCCGTGCTGTTGAAAATATTCGTCACTCTGTCTTAGCAGAGCTTGTCTTTTGATACTTCGTTTGTGGCGGAGCACTTCTCTTCCAAGGAAAGCGGTTAGGCCAACCAAAACACAGGCAAAAGCTCCTGGAGTGATGAAGAATAGTCATTAGGGGAAAGGTTGAAGCAAGTGTTTTGATATTGATGTATTGAACAGTCCATAACTAGATCAAACAGATCGTAAGAGTTTCCTGGACAACAACGAAAAAAATCTTCGTCGCGATAAAGAGGCTATGGGAAAAATCAAAAACGTCACTTTTTTGTGATAGGAGGGAGTAGTACAAAAGAAGCTAAAGCCCACACTTTTAGCATGGACTGCATAACATACATCTATACAAGTGATTTGTTATTTGGAAACGGAAAAGAAAGTTGGAATTAAGATACCAGGAAACAACCAGAAATGACCTAAACCCTAAACCCCCTCCCTGAACCTCTTTTTCCATCTATAATGCAATAACCTATTTTTCCTGAACAGGAAGCTAAAGCAATTCAAGTGTGAATGTGAGTAAAAACACTGCGGTAACATAAGCCATCTCTTTTAGCAAGGACTACATAACAGATATTTTTCCTAGTGATTTCTTATTTGGAAATAACATTGCGCTAACATAAGCTAGTGTGCACAGAATAAATTACAAAAGAAGTTCAAAAAAAGAGAATGGCTTTCCCATATGCACATAGATGTCTGTGTACGGTCATTACCATCAAATATATCTTGAGATTGATGCAAACTTTCAAAATTCAAACACATCCATTTTCTAATAATTCTAATGTACATCCTAGAATGAACTCGGAGCATCTGTGTATATGTGGACCTGGATTTATCTTTTAAAAAAGAATAAACTACTAATTTTAGTCACAAACGAATGAAATCCTAGAATGCATGCTCCCAAACCCTATTAAGGCCCCGCTCAATACCGTGTCCACGTTTGGTGTTTGCGTCCACGGCGCTTTTTTTACTGTTGATTTTTTTAATTTTAGATTTTTTTTTGTTTTTTCTCGTATTCCTTTGTTGTTTGTGATGGGATAACATGTTTTTTTCTTTTTTTAAATTTTTTTATGCCAAATAAATCAACTCAACTACAGTAAAAAAACATAAACCACCGCCATTCTAAACACCCCCTAATTTTGACCAAAAATATTGCATAAAACGTATGATTTGGATATATGAAATTGATGTGAGTAAATTTGTCATAAAAAGTACTATCATAATATTGAATTATTACAACTTTTTTGAATATCTAATAAAGAGAATTTAGTGGTCAACTATGCATCTTGTTGACTTTAAAAAGTAAAAAAACATCACTCTTTTGTGATAGGAGGGAGCACAAAATAAGCCAAGACCGACACTTTTAGCATGGACTACATAACAGACATCTTTGCTAGTGATTTGTTATTTGGAAATGGAAAAGAAAGTTGGAATTAAGATACAAGGAAGCAACCAGAAATGACCGTGCATGTTCTAAAAAATGGAAATATGACACGCTTTGCGTGTTCTAAAAAAAATCAATGTGGACGGCACCAAAAAGAGAACACACTTTCGTGTAACCGTGCTGCATGTAAAATTGGAAATATGAGAGTACCTATGGCCCATTTTTCTCTAAGTAGAAGTGTTTGATCTCTCTCGCATGTCCCATTTTGGGCGTTGCCTTTGGGATAACCATGAGGGCACGCACAGTCGAATCCACCAGGAAAATTGTGGCAAGTTCCAGGCACAGAGCAAGGGTATTCTCGTAGTTCCGTGCACTCATTAATATCTGCAATCAAATATCAAATGTAGGTAAATACAGTATGACTGAATACTATGCAAGCTCTGTATTAATTGTTTTCTGAAGAAAAAAGAACAATTTTTATTATTTAAACGTTTTAGTTTATTTTTACTGATAACCCCTCACGTAACTTATTTCCAAATCTGATGACGTGACTAACCAACGCTTCCACACTGCGGTATAATCAAGACCCAAGCAAGAAAAATAGACATTTTGGTCACACCATTATCCCTAGTGTGGCCAAACAATACTGTCACACCAGGGATGGTGGTGTGGTAAGATTTTAATGGCTGGTGTGGCAACCTTGTTTTCGTGGCCAAAAAGGGTCAGTTTTGAAAATAAAATTGCGCAGGGGTTACTAACAAAATATAATTAAAAATATTAAAAAATAAAAAATCAAAGAAAAGTTTACTCTGAATTATTGATTTATCTTTCTAAAAAAGAACGGGAGCATATATTATATTGTTACTTATAAGAAGGATTACAATGGATTCATTTTTGTTCTCTTTAGCATTAACCAATCAACAAAAAAAACGAAGGCCTCCTCACAAAAAGAAACAAAATTCCACAGTCTTAAGTCTAAATATCACGTGGAAACCGAAACCACACGCTGTGTGTAAACTTTATGGAAGCCATGTATAAAAATTTTCAAAACTTCTAAAAAAATTACAAGTACAGGATGAGATATTATATAGGACTGCAAAAATTCCAAGAACAAACTTGACCACATCTGCGATATATAAAAAGACATTCAACATGAATAGTGATTTTTACTGTTTATAGCTGTTCATTTAATTGCTTGTTAATTTCATATCTTTTATGATTGTGTTTGATCTTAAAATTTTATTGGCTTACGGAATATCATCTCCTCTACATATGATATTTTTGAAAAACTTTAAGTGTGGTTTTCACAAAATTTATACGGACATGGTGGTTTCCATATGATATTTCATATTTGCACCTTAAACAAATGTACATATAAATCGTACATGAATAGAGAGAAAAAGAAAAGTATGTATACTGTTTATTTTCATGGAACTAGATTACAACAGTTTGGATTAGTAACATATAAATAAGTCATTGTATTATATATAATAAAGACAATGGTTTAATATTTGGCTGCACGTAGTAATTTCGCTAGTTAATTTTTTTTAATGCTTCGCTAGTTAATTAACATTAATAGGTAAACAATGCAAGCTCTGGATGGATAAATGTAATTATCTATGGATGAATTGATGGTTATATGTTAGGAAATTTTCGTACCTCTGCATCCGTGCTCCGGATCTTGCAGGTAAGGATTGCCTTGGAATCCTTGGGAGCAGTTGCAGATGTAGCCTGGTCCGTTGGGCGAGTTGAAGCACTCGCTGTTGCTGCTGACGCACGCGTACGACTCGGGCTTCTTGCGGGCTTCCTAGCACGTCTCGTTTCCGATGGCCCAATCCAGAACCAACGGCGCCCGCCCGCCGTCGTTGGTGTTGTTGAATTCAGGCGAGGTCACGTAGCTTGTTAAAAAGGTGAAGTTTGACGAGTCCATCAGCACCGCGTAGCTGCAGCGGCTGACGTTGTAGATCTCCGTCGTGTTGAAGCCCGAGTCAAAGCTGACCTGGTAGTACTGCAGCCCCGACGGAATGGCCGTCTGGCAGCAGTCTATCCCGGAGCACGATCCATTCGTAAGGCTCGTCACGTCGCCTCGCCGGCACATGGCCACGCACCCGCTCGTGTACTTGCCGACGTTGTCCTCGTCGCTGATGTAAGCCAGCGTCTTGCACCCAATGACCGTGAACATGTTGCCGGTGTTGGATAGCCTGAACGGCGTGTCCGTCAGGTTCAGCTGCCACGTGCTGTCCGAATCCATCGTCTGAGATGCGGTGTTGTAGCAGTAAGAAGAGATTTGATTCATCATCCGAGCCTGACCACGCTGCAGGGAAACGCCGAGGACCTCGACGTTATAGACGAACGGTTTGGAGACGTTGCTCCCCGCGGTGCGGTTGCAGCTCAGAAAGAAGCCCGGTATTGCGTATTCAGGCTCGATGCCGAACGGGTAGGGGATGTCTACGTCGCCGCATTTTCTTTGGCAGCTGCTGCTAGGTGGCGGCAGTGCTCCAACGGCGGGGAGCCTTGCCGCAAGCGCTACTCCGAGCCATAGTAGTACAGCTGCTAGTTTGCGGAACGGCATGGACGCTCGCGAGTTTTCTTGTGTTTCTGATCGAGGACTTGCTGCGACTTCGTGTTCGAGGAGGCATCGATCATATATGCACAAGTTGTGTGCCGGCATCAAATAGCAGAAGCAAGTTTGGGATGTCACATCCCTGATTTGTTAGTCCTGTTATTTATTTAGCACAATGCTTTCGTAATTTTGCGATCTGTTCATCACAACATAATTTTTTGAGGCACCTCGAATATTCGCCGCGATCGCGATCGCCACCGCTGCTTGTCGTATTCGCGCTCGCACCCCCAGTTTCTTGTCTTGGTCAGGGACGTGGCCTGTTACTATTTGACTAGTAAGGTGGCCTTACGTTGCAATATACTAAAAAAAAGATACATATTAGTAAACATAAAAACTTTAATTTTTTATAGAAACATGTTATGGGGACGGAAGGAACATGTTACATGCATGGAGAGGAAAGGATAATAGACAAACTCCTTTTCTATATTAGTACAGATAGAGATTTATTGTGTAGATACCGTAATGAACTGTGATAGAGATTCATTGTGTAGATACCATAATGAACTCTCTGAGGGTCATTTAATCCTACTAAACTAATAAGTAGGTTTTGTAGTAATATTTTGGCGTGACAAAATATCGTCAAACAACAATAACACATAGAACTCATCCAATCATTATATTCTTCGGTGAAATCCAAACTAGTCTAAAAATCAGAGCATGCATATTGAAAATTACTGCACGCATATTATTTACTAAGCAGAAACCTGTCACAAAAACAGTTTACTGTATCAACATTATGCATTAATTAATTGCACTGTTGCATATTCTACTTTCCCGTGGTTCCATCCCAGCTTCATCATTCACCTTCTCATTAACTTTTGTTACGAGGCACGTAAGGTAGAGAATGATGGAGCCTCGTCTCAGCATTGGTGCTTCCCTGATGCAAGACCGGCAAGCTTGTTTTGACACGTGGAGTCTTATCATCGGGTTTCAAATCCGAAATCGGATACCCACTTTCCTATGCACGACACATTGTACAGCTTCTTTTTGCCATGATACTCCTTTTGGGGGTGAAAAATGGTACGAAGTCTTCCTGAGCCTGTAGTTTAGCGACTACTACAAAAAACCTAATACTAGATGTCAAATCACAGACGGTTTGACAAAATCGTCTGTGAACAACATTAATACAGACGATTTTAATTTGGACACCGTCTGTGTTAATGGTGTCGGAGAAAACGAGTATCACAAACCGTTCTTACCAATAAACCGTCTGTGATATTTCCGTATCACAGACGGTTTGTAATACAAACCGTCTGTGATAATCTTAGAATTATCACAGACAGTTTGTAATACGAACCCGTCTGTGATGTTGTCCGTCCGATGTTAATATATAACTGAACCTGAAGCCTCTTGTTCAAAAACTAAACAGGAGGTTGAGACTAAGTGGCTGTAGCTTTTAGCTTCGGTTTTTGCTTGTTGGTTTTTGACTGAAATTGCACTAACCTTTACAGACAATACAAATGAATAAGAAAAAAGTTAAAAAACAAAAAAAATGAAAATCAAAAGCTGAAAATCAAAAGCCGAAACCAAACAACCACTAAAACACAAGCTGGATATATAAAACAATATAACTACATACAGAACGGTTTGTTTTACAGGTTGCTTCTAATAACTATAATAACCTACGTACAAAACTACTGAGACAAAAGATCATAAATTAAAGGGAAATTATTACAAAAGTCGCACATAAAGAGATTCCCAGATTCTAATCTTCAGCGCTTCGTACGCTTCTTCTTCGACTTTGTCATCCATTGGATCAGCCGCCGAGTTCTCGAACACTGTTAAGATTGTCCTTGCCCTCAGCACTTCCTCCTCCAGCCTGGGCAAATGATCAGTAGCATAGTCCATAATCTGGAAGAGGATTGCATTGAAAGCTTCCTCAGACTCTGCCATTTCTGCTTGATCGGAAATGCTATCCATTAGTCTGTGCAATGCCACAAGAGTTTCTTCCGCTCTGTGCACATTGTTGAGAAGAACTAGGGTGAGGGCGAATTCCCTTTCTTGAGCGGCAGCGAGACGCCTCCGTCGACGGCGGATGATCAGGTCGAGCTGACAGATGCAAGAAAGTTGGGGAAGGAGAGCAGGGCGTGTGCGAAGAAACTGCTCCAGACGTAAATTGCTGGCCGCCTGTGCAAGGTTCCGGCCGAACAACTCTTGATGAACAAATGAGAGGAAGGAGATGATCACTGAAGCCATATTTTGCATGTATTGCGTTGAGAATTAGGCCGGCGCGCATATTTAACCTTTAGCAGAGACGGTTCGTATACCAAATTAATGATCGAGACGGTTCGTATGCCGAGACGCTTCGTATAACGATAGTGCTACCGAGTCCCAATGGAGCTATCACAGACGGTTTTATTTTGGAGACCATCTGTGATGATTATCACAGACGGTTCTTACTAACGAACCGTCTGGGATAGTCAAACATCACAGACGGTTCTTACCAATGAACCGTCTGTGATAATCAGGAATATCACAGATGGTTTATAATCAAAAACCGTCTGTGATATCACAGACGGTTTTTAACTATAAATCGTCTGTGATAGTGAGTATCACAGACGGGTTTGTTTAAAAAATCGTCTGTGATAATGCTGCTATGTATTTATTGCACCGCTCAGACCGCATCTGTCTTCATTTCGATCCAGATCTTAGCCCGGTGCTGCAGCTGGAGGCGGCAAGGCTTTCAGGCCAATTTTTTTTTTGTAGAAGGAGGCTTATTTGGCAGGAGAGCTTTGAAGATTCATTGAGATCTTGGTTGCCCTAGATATGGTTAGTAATGAAATTTGTTTGATCTAGCTAATTAATTTTCGGTGAACTGTTATATATATATATACTTTGAAGATCTAGCTATTTAGATTTAGCTAGCCTCAATGCATGTGGTATATACGTAGTAATAATTAATTAAATTAATTTTAATACTAAGTTGTTATATATGTACATTATATAGGACTGAAGCTGGATGTATACCGCAAACCGTGTGAGTGAAGAGTACATTAATGGCGTGTCTGCTTTTACAAGAGCTGCCGAGGAGGATATGTTGAATAAGGGGGTGGAATATATGTATTGTCCATGCAATGACTGTGAGAATTTGAAGATCTTTAAGAATCGAGAGCAGATTGAAGCGCACTTGATTCGGAGGGGTTTCAAAAAGGGTATACGTGTTAGACCAGTCATGGCGAAGTCAATGATATGCCGCCGGATGACATCGCCGGTGAAGTCAATGATATGCCGCCGGATGACATCGCCGGTGAAGTGTGAGACCCGGAGTAGAAACTCCTAGACCCCCTGTGTATTACTGTACTAGTCCCAGAGATCAATGCTAGTACACACAGTTCAAACAGAAAAGATGATACATTGCCAACAACGCTTTATTACAATAGTAACTGAAGTTTTACAAAGGCCATTGCCTTACTAGGTTCACAGAACCTCAAGCAAAAATAAACACAGCGGAAGCAAATGAAGATAAACAGTCGACCCATCAATCTGCCACAGGCAATTGACTGGGGAAACGAATCCTAGGCATCCGAGAATAATCCACCGCATCCACATTCGGCGCAGAAGTCATACTCTCCAGCTTGATCTTCTTCATTCTCTGCTTTTATATTTATAGAGCAACGGTGAGTACAAAATGTACTCCGCAAGTCTTGGGAAAAATGCATAGATGTAAGGTTTCACAAAGGAAAGCTATATGGTTTATTTGCAAAAATCAGCATTTTATTTCAAATCTACATAACTACTTTAAAAGCCATTTTGTAAACAACTTGTTTTTAATAATCGAAATTGGATAAGTACTTTAGTGAAGGTTAAACTACCAACACTAATATCTCAGGCCATCACAGCCAATTTTCAAAAGCCTCAGGTTACACCCTCTGATCTGAACATCACGAGAGTTATACTACTCCCGAGTTTTTCTCCAATTCATTTTGTTTTGAAATCAAAACCAAAACTTCTACCATGTGAATGCATTCCTTGCCCGCCCTTGACCGTGGGCACGGCTATTCGAATAGTTTTACTCTGCAGAGTGTGTACACTTTACCCACAAGAGATAATTCATCTTAATAGCCAACATGCTTCCTTTGGCATGAGACGCAGATAAATTATCACAAGGCTTTTCACCTACTCCAGTATAGTTAAATATCACCCGCTAAGGTTTCACCACAACTCGCATCGCACGAGTTGGAGCCCCCTCTTGCGCCATGTGAGTACGATGAACGTCCCTCACTATGAGTAACCAGTACACCCTGGCACTCAATACACCACTGTGATATTTAAGTTATACCTTTATAGGGTAATTGGCCAGGTCGTACCCATATAGACTTTTGGTTGTACTGTTTTGCTCAGTTTGGACAAACACAAGCGTCGGTCCTTAATCGACCAGGGTGGCTCATTCACAAACCCAACAATTCTCGTGCTAACTGCACCAGCCAAACCTTCCATCCACCCTTGTCAACTTCTCCCTTTGAATTTCATTTTTATTTTCAAATTAACAGTGGTAACATCCATTACCACTTTTCAAACAAAACATTTAACAATGGTAACATCCATTACCAATGTTCAAACAAATTATTCATCAAAGCATTTGGTAAACATGACTCTCATTTGAGCATTATTATATTTACTTGCTACGCTAAGCATTTGCTAGTATTTAAACATTCAACAATTGTAACACTAACTCATTATTGAGTCAAAGGGATATCCTAAGTTGACAATGGTACAAGGTAAACAATTTTCAATGGAAGGTATAACAAATTGGGTCTTTAACTAAATTTTCTAAATCAAATTATCACTTGATATAACATAAGCATGCATTAATTTAAAATAACTACCTAAACATTTTTCCAAATCATTTGAGCAAGTTGATCAAAGGAAACTTGCAAAACATGGGAGCAAAATGTTCAAAGGAGACTTGCCTTCCTGTGTCTGGTTGAAATCTTCCACAACTTGCTCTTGCAAAGCCTCGGACAAATCGGTCTCTACACGTAAATCGAGCAAACCAAATAAATAAAATAAAATAAAAATTCAAAAATTGAAAGTAAACATACCAATTGAAAGATTGAAATTTTAGATAAATTTAGAAATTTGAATGGACCAATTTGGAGTTAAAACGAAAAAGATATGGCTATTTGAAATTCTCAGATTTGATTAAATCTAAAAATTCGGAAATTACCGACAGGTGGGGTCCACCGGTCAGTGAATCCGCAATACAATCAGTCTCTGACATGTGGAACCCACTGGACTCGGGACCCACTTGTCAGTGACTAGCGCAGAGGGGTGGTCGCTGACGGGTGGGACCCAAGTGTCAGCGCGGATAAAAACGGAGAAACTCAACCTCGCGCGAGCGGGCTCGAACAGCGCCAGGAGTGGGAAGGGAAGAGAGCGGCGCTAGCCAAGTGAGCGGGAGGCACCGCCTACCCCATAAGGGTAGGTAATCCCTTAAGGTTTGTCTACGAGGAGGCGGCGAGCAACGTGGCGCACACGTGGCTCGACGTGGCGGACACGCGTTCGCCACGCGGCATGACACGCCGGACGAGTTTGACGTGGCGGCCGAGGTGGCAGTCGACGCGCGCGTTTGCGCGGTGTCGGTGGAGGTGGATCGGACGGCCATGGGCTTGACGCGCGCGCGATCTCAGCGTCGGCTCGATCCGATGGACGGCAGAGATAAGGCGGTGGAGACGCGGCAACGGCGGATGGGCGCCGCGTGGCGCGCTCTCGCGCGCGGCGTCGCGTGACGCGAACGCCGCGCGCTGGCGCGACGCGCGGGCGGTGGGGCCGAGGCGGACGCGAGGTGGACGGCCGAGATGGAAACACGTCGCGCGTATCCGGCCGTCGGTGAACAGGCGGTGGGGATGACGCGTGCGAGGCGGAGTCCGAGCGATCGGCGACGCGTGGCCCAGCAGCGTCGCCGCGCGCGGCGCGCGCGGACGCGAAGCGCTGGCGCGGGCGCGACTCGGGCACGCGGATCGAGGGAGCGGTGTCCGCGGCGCTGGCGCTGGCGCGCGGACCGAGGGGCGGCGCGGAGACGTTCGGTGCGGCGGAGGCTTACCGGCGGCGGCGACGAAGCTCGTCGGCGACGCTGAATCACGGCGGCGACTACGGCTATGAACGCACGCGAGAACGGGAGAGAGAGAGAGGTTGCGAAGGGAGAGAGAGAGCGGCCAGTGCTTGTTTTATGCACGGCGGAGGAAGAAACGGACGCACGTCCTCGCCGGCGTTAATGGCGGCGGTTTCCGACGCTTCGCGGCGGAAACGGGCGTCTCTTCGCGAGGGGACGGTGGCGTTTAATGGCGGCGACGAGCGGACGCTCCCGGTTCATTAAAGGCGAAGAAGTAACGGCTGAGGAGGCGAAACGCGAGCTCAGCGGCGGCGTGAATGGCGGCAGCGCGTGGAGAGAAACGGTCGGGGACGAAACGTCGGGGACGACGGCTCTGACAGGTGGGACCCGCTGGCAGTGAGTCCACGCAGACTAGTCTCTGACAGGTGGGGCCCGCTTGTCAGCGCTAATCCAAAAAAAGAACTCAACCTCGCGCGCGGAGCGGGGCTCGAACGCGCGCCGAGGGAGCGGGGAGGGAAGAGAACGGGCGGCGATAACCAGTCGGGCGGGGAGGCTCAGCCTACCCAATAAGGGCGATCAACCCTTTTGAGTATTAGTCGCTGGGATGGCCGGGCGCTGATCAGATGCGCGACACTTGGCGCAGCGAGAGGGAGGGGAGGCGGGATGAGGTGTAGACGGCGGGGATTAGCTCGGCCGGAGGGAGAGCGAACGGATGGGTGACAAGTGTCAACCCGAGGAAGAGTTTGGATATTTAAATCTTTTATACATTTCAGAAATTAGTAGAGGGTTTTAAAATAGTCAGAAAAATACCAAATAAATTCCAAAAATTCCAGAAAAATTCACATAATTCACTGATAATGTTTTAAACATATGAAAAATATTTCCAACTTATTTTGATATTAAATTTTCTTTTCAACAGAAACTTTAAATTCTGAAAATTCCAGATAATTGGAAATAATTAATTTAAAATTATTTCTTCAAAATAAAAGCAAAAATTAGGATGTTACATGAAGTCAATGATATGTTGCCGGATGATGATTGTGGTTCGGATTCGGATAGGCTGCACGATGACAATCTGGATCGGATTCGGATCATATTAATGTGTACCTAGCGCCGTTGGTGAAAAATCTAAAAGTACTGTAGGACGAAGGGGTACAGGTATGGGATGCATACAAACGAGAGAACTTCACTTTGCGCTCCTTATTGTTCTGCACCATAAATGATTATCCTGCCCTTGCTAACCTATCGGGCCAGAGTACAAAAGGTGCCACAGCTTGTACTCACTGCTTAGATGGTACCGAGAGTGTGTGGCTGAAACACTCACGCAAAACCGTGTATATACGTCACCGCCGATTCCTTCGGAGGGCTCACCCATACCGCAAGATGAAGAAACAATTTGACGGAGAGAAGGAGGACGGTTCAGCTCCAAGGCATTTAAGCGGAAAAGAGGCTTATAATATGGTTAAGGATTTAGATGTTGTCCTCGGAAAGGGACGTAAATTGAGGGGTCGTGAGAAGAACATCTGGAAGAAGAGATCAATATTTTGGGACTTACCTTATTGGGAGTACCTAGATGTTCGACACTGCATCGATGTCATACACGTAGAAAAGAATGTGTGTGATAGCTTGATTGGTCTCTTACTGAATATTCGTGATAAAACAAAGGACCACGTCAACGCACGGCTTAACTTGGCTGATATGGACATCAGGCGTGAGTTAGCACCGAGAACAACAGATAATGGACGAACGTACCTTCCCCCTGCGTGTTACACTCTGTCCAAGGCCGAGAAAACAGAACTGTGCATGTGCTTGCATGGTGTCAAAGTTCCGTCTGGTTACTCCGGCAATGTGAAGAAACTTGTTTCGATGCAAAATTTGAAGTTAAATGGAATAAAGTCTCATGATTGTCATGTGCTGATGACACAGATGCTCCCTATTGCTATTCGGAATATTTTACCGATCAAAGTCCGAGAGACAATCATGAGGCTATGTTATTTCTTTAACACAATTGCTCAGAAGGTCATCGATCCCGAAGGACTAGATGCTCTGCAGGACGAGGTTGTGATGACTCTATGTCATCCTGAGATGTATTTTCCTCCTTCATTTTTTGATATCATGGTCCATCTCATTGTTCACGTTGTGTGGGAGATAAAAATGTGTGGGCCCGTATTCCTATGTAGCATGTACCCGTTCGAGAGGTTCATGGGAATTCTCAAGTCATATGTACGGAATCGGTCTTGGCCGGAGAGCAGTATCGTTGAAGGTTATGCAAGCGAAGAGGTCATTGAGTTTTGTGTCGATTATATGGCTCAGATTCAACCCATAGGTGTGCCTCAATCTCGTCATGAGGGGAGGCTCAAGGGTATCGGAACTATAGGAAGGAAAGCAATTACTCCAGATATGGACGCGTATGCGCAAGCCTATTTCACGGTCTTGCAACACATGACTGAAGTGGCCCCTTATGTCGACCAGCACATGGATGTGCTTCGGCAACAGAATCCGGAGCGATCGGATGTTTGGATCATGAGACAACATAACAGTCGGTTCAATCAATGGTTGAAGGAGCAAATCGCTAGGAGCTCGTCAAGTGAGATGCTGACATGGTTGGCAAAAGGGCCAATATTTATAGTTGTGACATGGCAAGGATATGACATAAATGGGTACACATTCTACACACGATCTCAGGATGTAAAGAGCACTAACTAGAACAGCGGTGTCCACATAGATGCGTTCAGTACTGATGGGGTAAGAAACTCGTACTATGGGTTCATAGAAGAGATTTGGGAGCTCGACTACATGGTTTTCAAGATCCCCTTATTTCGCTGTCGTTGGGTGCATCTCCCACAGGTGAAGGTTGACAAGTACGGTGTTACTACCGTGGACCTCCAACGTGTCGGGTACAAAGACGAACCATTCGTACTCGCCAATCAAGTTGTTCAAGTTTTCTATGTAACCGACCCGGCAAATAAGAAGCGCCATGTAGTTCTTCATGAAAAAAGGAGAATTGTCGGAGTAGAGAATGTAGTGGACGAGGAAGAATACAATCAATTTGACGAGTTACCTCCTTTTAGAAATGGCATAAGGGTCAACGACGAATAATGTGACGAAACTAGTTATGTACGCATTGATCATCATGAAGGGTTAATTTTTAAAGGAAATAAGCAAGTGGAATGAGAATGGCGACATATATGTATGTATGGGATGTATATGCATGTGAATTGGCATTTATGTATATAACAATTAATGCATGCATATGTGTGATATGTAGGTGAATTTTGAGAATGAGTCACACAAATGTATCTCTATGTTCATTGGGCTGTTGTAAAGAAATATACCGGGTTGTTGTAAAGAAATAACTACAGCTAGGCAAAGGTTTATTGAATGCTGGTTGGTGCAGTTATATTAACTACAGCCGGGAAAAGGCTTATTACAGACGGTTGAAAGTTTAAAACCGTCTGTGATTATTATCACAGACGGTTCTGACATAAGAACCGTCTGTGATAATAACTATTGCAGATGGTTCTTCTCACAGAACCGTCTGTGATATCATAGATATCACAGACTGTTCTTAGATAAGAACCGTCTGTGATAGTTCATTATCACAGACGGTTCTTATCTCAGAACCGTCTGTGATAATAAATATCACAGACGGTTCTAAACTTAGAACCGTCTGTAATAAGCCTTTATATAAAACCCCCAGCTAGGGTTTTGCGCGTACACTGCCAGTTATTAGCAATACCAACCTAGACTTAGTCGCTCTCTGTCGCCGTCCTCCGCCGCGCCCCCGAGCCGTCGCGGCCTCCTCGGTCTCGAGCCGTCCACCGGCCGCCTCCGTCCCGAGGCCGCCGCCGTCCTCGAGCCCGCCGCCACCGCCTCGCCGAGCCCCGAGCTCGTCGCCGCCGCTGTCCCCGAGCCCGTCGCCGGCCTCCTCCGGTCTCCGAGCCCGTCACCGGCCGCCTCCGTCCCCCCGAGGCCGTCGCTGTCCTCGAGCCCGTCGCCAGCCGCCTCGGTTGAGCCCCCGAGCCCGTCGCCGGCCGCCTCCGTCCCCCCGAGTCTGTTAATTTCTTTTAATAGAAAATGTTGATTTAAGCTTAAGATCTAATATATAGTTGTCATATAACTGTTGCATAGCATTATGCTGATTTTAGATACATGATATTTATGTTGGGCATAAATTTCTACTTGAATAACTTAAAATGTTTATATGTGTATATGTTGATTAAGTCTTTTTTATGCCTCTAGTATCATGCATGTTGTATATATAGGAAAGAATAGGCACTTACTTGAACATATATTTTTGTTATTTCATAAATCTTATTGTTGTTAAATCTTACTGTTATGCATATGCATATGTATATGTATATATATGTTGCTAATGAACTTAGATATGTATATGTATACTTGAATATATGTATACATATATTGGAATTAAATTTAAGTATGTGCTTATACCGCACTATTTACGTATATATGAGAAGGCCAACATGTCATCCGCGCATTCTTCAACATCATCGCCGGAAGCGTCCGCTCTAAAATCAACACGCAAAGCAAGAGGACTATCGAAAAAGCCCGAGGGCCGATTTACCATCACACAGGTCGATAGATCTGGAACCCCTCTCCTTCCTGACAAAGCAGCAAGGGCATTTCGAAGAATGATCGGAATAGTTGCACGAGAACGAATTGAGATCACATTCGATTCGTGGAAGAGCGTGAGTGAGACTCAGAAACGTGAGCTGCTGACAGAGATTTTTGCATCGTTCGAGATCCCAGAAGAACACCATGACTTCGTGCAACGACATGCGTTGGCAGCGGCGTGCAAAGCATGGAAGAACTTCAAGAGCGTGCTTGTCAAGGACTATATGCAGAAGGATCTAACGCCCTTTGACAGGTATCCATTCCTGGAACCACAATGGGACGAGTTTAAGGCGATGAAAATGATCGAAGCTTTCGGAAGTGCAAGCGCGGCGCACAGGGCCCTCCAGGCTAAAAACACACATCCCCATAGACTCGGCACAGCTGGGTATGCGGGTAAAATCCCACAGTGGAGGCGGGAGGACGAACAGGCAATCCTGCGGAACACCGCCCCACCATTTGCCACGATCCCGGATGAGTGCGCTCGAAATTGGATTAGAGCGAGGTCATCTACCACGTCGTCGGGGGACATCTCCTTCCGGAACCCTGTAGACCAGGAAGTGTCCCACCGCCTGGTAAGATATCGAACTACGTAGCTTGTAATTACTCCACTACTTCCCTGAAAACTAAATGACATGTCGGGCTGAGTGTCGAATCTTCCCAGGGATTATTCCAGTCAATTAGGGAGAAAGATATACTCTCCGCAGCACTGGGAAACAAGAAGCACCCGGGTCGTACGAGAGGCCTTGGGTTTTATGTTCCTTGGAATCAAGGTTTCTCAGATAACCCCAAATTGTATCGGAGTAGGAAGAGAAACAAAGCTGAGCGTGACGCACGGCTACGAGAGGAGATCAAGGCATCTCTTAGAGAGCTTGCTGATTACGTCAGAGATGAGGTGCGAAGACAAACAGAAGAAAATCAGCAGGCCGCCGCCGCTCCTGTGCTAGCCAGCCCCCCAACCGTCGGAGTAGCTGCGCGTCTAATCCTACGACAGAATGCGATGGCAGATTTCCTGTGGACGACATCTTGCAAGCTACGAAGTGCAAGCTCCAAGTGAGATATGCCTCCGTTGCCTTGTGCGCTGCTTGGGGCCCGGCATATCCGTCCGGTGAAGGGGCCATGGTGCACCATGCACCTTTAGCTCCAGGCTTCGAAAAAGTGTCTGTGGATGGTGTGCATGCCAACTTCGATGTCGTCCCGCTACCGAAGCCCTCCAACGACGAGATCGTGACTCTAAGGCAAGCCATCGGAATCTTCATCCAGTGGCCCAAAAGTGACATATGCCTGGAGGCTTCTGCACCGGTGGTAGGTTCACAAGGGCAAAACGTTCCAGAGCAACTTGCACTAGTGCCGTCTCCACAAGGTCTACCTCCACCACCGCTACTTTGCACCGGTGATGAGTCCACGGGAGTTATTCCCAGTACAACAACTTCCACCGGTACTACCTTTACAGTCGACTTACAGCCGAGGTAGCAAGGACAAAGCAAAGAAGACCGATGATGATATCCCGTACCTGCCATTGGCCCGCAAATTCGTGCTTGGCGAGCCGATGGTCGACCCGGTGATGCGCCTCCCATTACTATCAGTAAGTTGCAGGAAATTACACGGTTGGTATATGGAACAATCCAATAAGCCAAAGGATGAACGGTGCACAGGTCTCACTGTCAAATTCAAGGTGCATCATTTCCAGCACGAATTTCAAGATGGTGTCTTCATGGTGACCTTCGATAATTTATTTGATCTTTTCACGCTCAACGCTCTCGACGCCTCACTCGTTCGATGCTGGACGCTGTAAGTGTGTACAATCACAGTCTCTGTTCATATCATACCGATAAATGTCATATATAATTTGTTGCTTTCGTGTGTGTATATATGTAGACACATGTTGACTGAAGCTAGAGCATCCAAATTATTGGTTGGTTTCTTGGACCCACACTTGGTCTCCAGTAGTACCATCAACGAGGATGCTGGTGTCATCGAGAGGTACATTGCAGCATCACTGCTGGCTTACCGCGATAAGGAATATATACTGATGCCCTACAATCAGGAGTTTCATTGGATTTTAATAGTAATTGTACCAAAGTGGAACAAGGCAATATATCTTGATTCCCTAAGTAAGAATAAAACCGACTACACAGTTATCAGCCAATTAATCGATAGGTAAGTACATTTTTCTATCATAACTATATTGTACTCTTTCTTTCCTTCCGAATGACTAAGGTCAACTTTTTCGAATCACGTAGGGCGTTCGCGACGTACGTTCAAAAGGCAAACCTCTCGACGCAACGGGCCAAACCCCTAGCACACGACCGAAACTTTAAGGTATTCGTTAGTACATATTAATTAATCCTATGCAACAGTTGGTAGTATTAATGCCTCTTGAATTAACACATTCTATTTTTTGCAGTGCCACCAGCAACGGCCGGGCAACACGTGTGGATTCTACGTTTGCTACCATATGAAACTACTCCTCGATTCCTCGAGGATCACCAATCCCAATTATAAGGTTTGTCAATCTTCCCATGATTACTTCATACTTATCAGGTTATATATATATGCACATTGATATTCCTATCGACAGTGCGCCCATCCCAAAATCGCATTGCAAATACTCAACCTTGAACAAATTCTAGGAGAGTCCGCGTACTTTTTGGTGGCTAAAGTCCGAGCTGAAAAGGGAGAGTTCCACAACCCACAATGATTTTTTTATTTCTCTTATCACTCCGGAATCGAGGTCTCGCGAAAGAAATAGATCCATAATCAACGACTTCTCAGGCTGCATAAGCAATACTTGGATGGCAATCATGCACCACCCAAGTAATGCTTATACAGCCTGATAAGTTCGTTGATTATGGATCTGTTTCTTTCGCGAGACCTCGATTCCAGAGTGATAGAGCAATAAAAAAAATACAATGTTACCATCTAAGTGCAAATGCAATGTAGATCTTTTGCAATTGTGTAAATGAATTGAGATATGAATTGGATGTTATATGTTTCTGAAATGAATTGAGATATGAATTGGATATTATGTTTCTGAAATGAATTGGATGTTATATGTTACTGAAATGAATTGAGATGTGAATTGTCTGTATGTGTACATGTTGATCTGCTTGTTTCAGAGGGTATGGCTAGCATTTCCTGAGGCTAGCCAATAAACAGAAATAGATCTAGGGGTAGGAAAGAATATCACAGACGGTTTGTAACTACAAACCATCTGTGATAGCTACAATCACAGACGGGTTGTAAGAAACAACCGTCTGTGATATGCGAATATCACAGACGGTTTTTAACAAAAAACCATCTATGATATTCCCATATCACAGACGGTTTGTTCTTACAACCCGTCTGTGATTGTAGCTATCACAGGCGGTTTATAGTTACAAACCGTCTGTGATACATACTCCACAGACGGTTTTCAAACCGTCTGTGATAACCTTCGATTATCACTGACCCATAAAGTCAGACGGTTTAGAAAACCGTCTGTGATGACGTTTTTGAACCGTCTGTGATAATGGTTTCTGTAGTAGTATAGGATGGGGTTGGGGTACGGGGACGAAGATAGGTGGGACCGGGGATGTTCAGTGTGTACCAATGATGTTCAATTGCTCATTTTTAAGTCAAAACCATATGTGAAGGCTCCATCTTATTAAGTTATATGTATCAGTTAATTTAGGAAAAAAGCTTAAATTAATAAAGAAAAACGGATAATTCATTTATACTTTAACACTTCTTCTCATGTGTAGTCTGCCTAAGGACTAAAACATGGAATAGAAATAGGCTGTAATTATTTTTTTAATTGTGCCAACCGGGTTTTGAACTTTAGACCTCTTTGCTATGATACTATATTAAGTTACATGCACAAACTAGTTTATCTAAAAGATTAAATTGATAAGAAAAAATAAACAGTTCACTTATACAGATAAACAGTTCACTTATACAGATCCTACGTCCAAGTCATCAAATTACTGCTAGTCTACCCATATTCATGGATATATTTCAGAATATGTAAGAATATTCATGAAAAGTGACAACTCCTCGAACCCAAAATAACCGGACGTGATCGAGTAGTCTCCCAAAGTCCCAATCGATAATAAAGAAAGAAAATTCACCGTTGGTGCAGTTCCACGCATTACTAAGGGTTCGTTTGTATTGGATTTTAGCTTATAAATAATAATAGAGTGTAGAAAGAGATATTTATGTGTGATTTTGTCTGATATAAATGAAGTTATTATAGTATGTACTATAATCGATTAGTAGATTCTGTCTTAAAAAGACACTATATTTGAAAGTTAGATACTATAGAAAAATAGCTTTTAAAAATAATATAAACAAGACGTAAGCATGACTCTTACAGATAGCTAAGGACTTTAAACTACACAATAATACATGACTTTGAATATTTCAAGTCTTGGTATTGCAAGATAGTGAAACATGTTATCTTTTTACTAAGCATGACGCTTACAGATAGCTAAGGGCTTTTGAACTACACAATAATACATGACTTTGAATATTTCAGTCTTAATTAAGAAATAGTTTCCACCGGCTGGCACCCAATGACCGTGAACATGTTGCCGGAGTTGGATAGCCTGCACGGCGTGCCCGTCAGGTTCGTCTCCCACTGGCTGAGATCCATCGTCTGAGATGTGGTTTTGTAGCAGTAAGAAGAGATGTGATTGAGAGACTATGCGAAGGTAACTCCGGTTGTGTGATGAGTATTTGACACGTGTCCTATAAAGTCTGAGTTTGTTCCGGGCATTTTTATGATAATTATTGATACGGATATTTAATTATATCATCTGGTGCGGTGCTATGTAATGTGTTTTCTTGTCGGTGATGACTGCAGGACTTTGAGACGGAGTCGTGGCGAGACACGGGTGACCGGACTAGGCACAGGCGGTGCTGAGGTCAGAGCGGTCGGGATGTGTCGAAGACGGTGAGGACTAGAAGTGGTTGCGAGGCGTACGCGGTAAGAAACGAGGAAGCTTCCCAGAAGGTGCAGGAGGGGCATTTTGGTAAATGCGCAAAGCTGCACAAAAGGAAGCGGATTGGGTTGAGAAAGAATGAGCATAATGGATTTTTATTAGGAAATGATCAATTAGTGGAGAGTAGGTGTGACCTAATGAGTAAAATATGTGTAAACCCATTAGTGGAGAGTTGGTGTGACCTAATGGGTAAAGTAAGCTTGTAAACCCATTAGTGGAGAGTTGGTGTGACCTAATGGGTAAAGTAGGCTTCTAAACCCATTAGTGGAGGTTATAAATAGAGGTGCTCTCTAGGTGGAGAAGTGCACTTGAGAGAGAGAGAGAAAGAGAAATGGGTATGAGTATTAGAGTTTCCTAATGCTTGTGCTCTTGGGAGAGAATTTCTTTTTATGCAAGATTTAGGGTTTTATTCTCTCCTTGTGTGTGTTCTTGGATGAGACATGGAAGAGTTGATGTAAACATTCATTTGTTATAATCATTCATCGCTCTTCGTCTCAATATGAAAATTCTTGTTATATATCTAGTGCTATTTGCTTGCTTTCTTTTTGAATTAATGTTTTTGTTCTAGATACTGCTATATATATATATATATATATTTGCTTTGAACTGAGATCTACTCCAAAGCCAGTTGGCTAGCATATCCCGAGAGCAAAAATCTGAAAATCTCTTTGTTTTACTTATGCTCTAGTTGTTGCTATATTTATTTGCTTTGAACTGGGATTTACTCCAAAGCCAGTTGACTGGCATATCCCGAGAGCAAAAATCTGAAAATCTCCTTATTATACTTGTGCTCTATTTGCTGCAGATTATTTTGCTCTATTTCAGATTTCATCTCAAAGCCAGTTGGCTAGCATATTCCTAAAAGCAAAAGTCTCCTCTCTAGTTCTTCATCTATTTTATCTTGAGGTGTGTTCTTGTTAGAGGAACTGCGGACATAAGTTTGCTTTGAACTGGGAATTTTCTTATAGTCCCATGACTAGCACATTCCCGAGACCAAAATAGCAGTATCCATGAATTTCTTTGCTGCAATCTCTAGTTCTTTTGCTGATTTCTTTAAGCTTTTCAGCTTTTGCTTTATGCTTTTCAACTTTTACTTTGTGCTTTTTAGCTTTTACTTTGAGCTGCTTTTACTTTGTGCTTTTCAGGCTGCTTTGGACAGCAATTTATTTACTGTTTGCTCTGCTCTATTCACAGTCAGCAGTGCTGTTTTGTAGTGCAGATTTCTGCAGTTCTTAGTGCTGTTTTAGGGTGCAGTCCACTGCTGTTTTTGACAAGATTTTATTGTTATTTTCAGTTTACTCTTGGCTGAAAAGTGAGTGAATTTTTGGGGCAGAATTTTTAAAAAGGCACCATTCACCCCCCTCTGTTGCCATTTCCGATCCTTCAGTGATTCATCACCCGGGCCTGACCATGCTGCAGGGAGATGTCAAGGACCTCGACGTTTGTGTGGAACATCTTGGAGACGTTGTTCCCTGCGGTGCCGTCGCAGCTCAGTAAGAAGCCCGGCGTAGCGCAGTGGTCAGGCGATTCAGGCTCGATGCCCAACGGGTAAGGGATGTCGAACCGAGATTGTGTATTTAGAGGAAATATAGAAACAGGGGAAATCAATCTCGGCCACGTATCTAATCCTGTGTGCCCTATGATGGTCCTAGTCCACTACACTTCCGCTGACATCTATCTCAAGCCCATTTTCGACAGGGCACAATTCAATCTAATTTTTCACACAAGGCCCATGAAGGCGTTTAATTAAGGAAGCTGTTACCTAACGGTATCAGGGAAAAATTTTTAGTTTTGCAAAAAAAATCGAAGGGCAGTAAAAGGGATGAAAGGAACAAAATTTCATCCTTTCGGTGAAAAATCAATCAAAATGTTCAATTATCTTTTGAGCTTTTGATGAAATTTGATCAAAATTTGGACAAAATTCAAATGTGGACAAATTCGCCCAAAATTTGACCAAATAGTTTTTCTTTCGGAGGGTAATGAAAGCACCAATATAAATGAAATTTCACGAAAATTGTGAACCGTGGACGGTATGCCGTTGAAATTGCATCAATCCAACGGGACAGAAGCTTCCAAGTTTCAAACCACAAGTCCCATGTTTTAGTTACAAGTTTCAGTGGAACTTCTAGTGAGTTACGCATTTCATCAGAGTTTTAGTGAGTTTCATCAAGGTTTTAGTGTGTTTTATCAGAGTTTCATTGAGTTTCATGAAAGTTTAAGTCCTTTTGAAGGGGAAAAAACCTTCCAAAATACAAGTTTCAATAGAATTCGTCAAGGTTTCAACATGCTTTCAAGCAAAAACCAACTTAGAGTGCATGTTTCAAGAAAAATAGATAAAACTCATTGGATTTCAAGGTGTGGAAATGGGCTCAATGATGATTACGGCACTCAGATCCAATTTTGAGGTGGTGGCTATGTCACAATTTGACAGCGATGTCCAAATTCAAAAAAAGACGATGGGGGCTTGTTGGATTGATGGTATGGCAATGCTGGGCACGTATTTAAGCAGTTTTGATGGCGTTGCCACTGGCTAAATGTGATGGCCATAGCTACATCTCCCAACCTATTGAGAAATCCTTTTTCAAAAAAGGGAGAAGTCCAAAGGCAACTACTAAGCCAGAGAGTCCAAGAAGAAAGATACAAGTGCAATCACATCAAAGGAGGTGTTCCTGTCATGGCTGGGAAGCAGAGCCAGCTCAAATCAAGAACTTGGGAGGCCAAAATTTGGTGGGAGAAGAGGGCTAGATTCCCCACCAAGAACCCATTTTTACTCCCCATTTCGATTTAATTATCCCGAAAGATGAGAAGCAAGCGACAACCAAACCGAGAAAAGATTTCACAAACGAAGGCACTTAAATTTACGAAAAATTTCAAAAACAAAGTGGGAAAAACAAACAAAACTTTCATGTTTGAGGAGCACATGAAGCTAGCTACCAGATCTGGTGCCGATCGGGCTACTACGAGGCCACATTCCGTAGGAGCCTCCACAAACTCCACAACAACAGCAAATTTGCGACTAATCTGACCACAGGCACGCCAAAAAAAACCGGAATTGGGATCACAGATGCTAGCATACCAAGAAATGCCAGCCCAGATCTCCAAGCGATGGCGAGAAGTAGAGCAGAGTGGGTGAGCTCAAGTCTGGTGGACCAGGAGAGTGGGGGCGGAGATGAGGGACTGTCGTGTGGGTCTAGCGGTTGCGAGTCTTGTGGGACTTAGGGTTTGATGTGGAAATCAAGGAAGTGGGGGCCTAGGGGTGATACCATCGAGGGGGGCTATGCTGGGCCTAACTATGGGTTGTGGCTGGGAATGATGATCGATGAAGCAAGCTAAACGAGTTAAACAAGTAACTCACGATCCAGCTCGAACTCGGCTCGTTAAGGTACCGAGCTAAATGGCTAACTCGGCTCGGCTCAATAAGAGACTGAGTCTGAACCGAGTTGAGCCGAGTTCTTAACGAGCCGAGCTGGCTTGCAAGTTTCGAGCTGTTTTCCCACTCTTAGTGGGTGGTACTCCCGTGGGGATGGGGAATAATTGGGTGTGGGAGGTTGTTTAATGGCTTTGATCATTTAATAGCTCAAATCTGAAAGTAAGAAACTATTTTGCTCAATCCAAATAAAACAATGTACCATTTTCTAGATTTTCTCTTAATTAATTAAACCTAGGAAAGTAAGGATGTCAAGGGTGTGGCTAATATGAGCGCACACACGAGAAAGGGAAGTAGCACACATAGAGTTTGTGATTTCCCCGTTCCCACTTCCCTGTGTGTATTCTTGCTTCTCCTTCCCTCCCTGTCTCCCTACAACACCCACTTCCACCCCCTACTACGCCCACATCCGCCCATACTCGGCTCGGTGCTGGCATACCACCGGTAACATGCCACCTGTCGGCCTACCCACTAGCACAAAAAAAATGTTTCAACTATAGAAATGGGGCTTTCAACTAAATATTCAAAGCTTGTTATTTGAGAAGTTTGGTCTTTCAAATGGGAAGATTTTAAAACTTTCAACTAATATTTGAGACCTTTCAACTATAGATTGGAAAACTTTTCAACTAGAATTGAGAGTTTCTACTAAAAGTTGAGGACTTTCATCTCGGATTAAAACATTCAACTAAATATTTGAGACCTTTCATCTATATATTGGAAACAATTGCAACTAAAATGTGAGCCTTCCTTCTAAAACGTTGAGGACTTTCAACTAGGATGTTTGTAGCGCCCAGAAATTTAAGGGGCTGTAGTATATAAAACTTGGCAAACCCTAATTAGTCTTGGACCTAAACTAGGCTTAAGAGCTTATTAAAAAATGGGAGTCTTGGACCTAAACTAGGCTTAAGAGCTTATTAAAAAATGGGGCAACCCTTCTCCCCAAATAAGCCGCCACCTCCCTCCATCCTCAGGTCTCTCTCTCTAGGGCCAACGCGAGGACGGTGCCCGGAGGCAGGCGAGCGACGACGGCGTCGCCACTGGCCAACGTGCAAGCGAGGGGCAGCAGTCATGGCCCTGGCACGCTTGGGCCAAAGGTGATAGCGTGGCCAGGCACACGCACGGGTTGGAGGCGATGGCTCAGCCAGACGCACATGCGGGCTAGGCGCTAGTGCGGGCCAGAGGCGGCGGTGCAGCCAGGAGGCGATGCGGCCAAGTGGCAACATGGCTGGCGATGGCATATGAGGCTGAGGATGTGTCTAGCAAGGCTCGATGGAGGCATGGTAGCTGGGTGGTGACGCAGGCCAACCGACGGTGTGGCGGCCTACGGTAGTGCGGCCTGGGAGCAGCTCAAGCTGGAGGAAGGCGCATGACAGGGCATGGGCCGGCAGCAGCAGCGACGATGGTCGGAGTGGCCGGTTGGCCGACTTGCATAGCAACATGATTCGGCCCGCTTAACTGGGCTTAAGAGCTTATTAAAAAAGGTGCAACCCTTCTCCCCAAATTAGCTGCCACCTCCCTCCATCCTGAGGTCTCTCTCTCTCTTTAGGGCCAACGCAAGGGCGGTACTTGGAGGCATGCGAGTGGCAACGACATCCTCGGTGACCAGCGTGCAGGCAAGGGGCAGCAGTCATGGCCCAGGCAAGCGTGGGGCAGACGTGATGGCATGGCTAGGCACACACGTGGGTCAAAGGCGACGATGCGACCAGGAGCATGCGCGGGCCAGAAGCGGTGGCACAGCCAAGAGCTAGCATGATCGGGCACTAGTGCGGGCAGGAGGCATGGGCCAGAGGCGGCGGCGTGGCTAGGAAGCGATTCGACTAGGGGGTGCGTGCAACAAGGCTTGATGGTGGCACGACTGCTAGGTGGCAATGCAGGTCGGCCGACGGCATGGTGGCTTGTGGTGGCATGGCCTGGGAGCAACTCGAGCTGAAGGGAGGCACACGACGGGGCACAGGTTGAACATGGATGGTGCAGCAGTGGCAGCTGGTGGCGGCTGCGGTGGCTAGAGTGGCTGGTCGGCCGACTTGCATGGCAACGTGATTCGGCCATCCGAATGCGTACCCAAATCCCGTTTCTCACGGAGGTTGTGGGGTTGTGCAGCATTTCATGGTTCGCACAGCCAAATGACGATTTGCTCGGTCAAACGGCACTTTGCACGATGGAGGCTTAGCGAACGCGAATTCTTTCAGCCGATTGCACTTCCGTCCATGTTTCCACAAGTTTATCTTAGCGTCAATTTGATTTGTTCCCATTCTATCTTGTAGGTTCACACGCAGCCTTTGAGAGAACATTTGGTGAATTGTGAAACTCTGATCCCTTATGCAGCGAGTCCGTTGATCATTCTCAAGACAGTACCTCGTGGTTTTAACCTCTTCGTTCCACATACCGCATTATCCACGATTATTTGTCATTATTACCATTGAGTACAATTATTATATCACTCAATCTCACCTAGTTATTGTCATATCACTCAATCTCACCTAGTTATTATCATATCACTCAATGTCATCTGGTTATTATCATATCACCTAATCTCACCTGGTTATTATCATATTACTAATGCTTGCCTGGTTCTAGACTTCTAATATTGTATTTATACCATGATGTTCTAAGTTATCTTGTTTTACATGCTTTTAGGCTTATTAGAATGCTCAATTAATTATGCTCTAGCATTTATGCCTTTAATTAGTGACTTAGATTTATTGCTTCAATCATTAATGGGGAGGGGTAATATATGAACATGTTTAATTTAGGTTTAATAATATTAGCACTCTTTTTAAATTAGGGCTGCTATGGTTTAGTTCCTGATACCATGACCCATTAACTGTATGATGTGGTATGTGAACCATGACGGATTTATATATATACATGATGCTAGTTAACATGACTAATAATCACTTGTTATATAATAAAACTTTGATGTTCTAAGTTATCTTGTTTTACATGCTTTTAGGCTTATTAGAATGCTCAATTAATTATGCTCTAGCATTTATGCCTTTAATTAGTGACTTAGATTTATTGCTTCAATCATTAATGGGGAGGGGTAATATATGAACATGTTTAATTTAGGTTTAATACTATTAGCACTCTTTTTAAATTAGGGCTGCTATGGTTTAGTTCCTGATACCATGACCCATTAACTGTATGATGTGGTATGTGAACCATGACGGATTTATATATATACATGATGCTAGTTAACATGACTAATAATCACTTGTTATATCATAAAACTTGGATAGTTGATAATCCTTACGTGAACTATGTTATAATACTCTTTTTAGATTAATTCCTAGATCTCTACCACCTCTTTATCATTCCATACCGCCCTCTTATTAGGAGTTTTGCTTTTGTTTCCAGCCTTAGCAAACCCCTCCACTTATCATAGGCTTATCTTCGTCATCCCTTAATTTCCTTAAATTCATATTATATAATCTGTCTATAATGTAACGGTTACCTTATCACCATATTATCATTTCACATTACCCCTATCGGGCATTAGGTCCTTTAATTTCCATCCTTGGCAAATCCTTTCACTTCCCATAACTTATCTTAGTTTTTCCTTAGTTTTCCTTAAATTTTCTCCTTACAATTTTATAATAATATAATAGTTACCTGGTTTGGGGTTACCCACATATAAAAAAGATTTTCACCCACCTAGTAATATACAGGGGTTGTACACTTTCGTTACTTAGGATATTATACCCCGTCTGCGGTTATACAGTTGATGACAGTAACGTGCCTGACAACTCTCATATAACTGGGTATGTGGGAGGTAATTGCTAGTGCCATTGCCATAACTTGCTATATAACAAATATCCTTACTTCCACGGTTCTTGTTAGCTCTATCTCTGATCGGTATCAATGGTTCTAATAACCTAGTTTTATTGCAATTAACTAGTGTCAATTATTTGCTTGCTTTACTTGTCCTTTACTTATCGTGTTGCTACCATTGTTAGGTACTTGCTGAGATTTTTAAATCTCACAGTTGCTCTTTTCATTCTCAGGTAAAGGGCCAGTGGAGTGATAACAACATGCATGAGTGGGAGCACTTGGGTTTTCAGCACCATGGCTTGTCACTATTCTGTTATTTAATTTATTTTTTATTTGATTAAAAGTGGACCGGTCCCATATTTCAAACGTTTATTTCAGCTTTCGCTGGTTCTTTAATAAAGTACCTTTAAAGTTTTAATTTCCTCGCGATTTCTATTGTTGGTTTTATTTTATTTATTCTTTAGTTTGGCGATGACATTCTACAGTAGTATCTCATATTGGTATGTGAGGTGCTACAATCTTCATCTTGCAAGTCAAAAGATTTTTTGAACTTTTGAACCCATTCTTTGAACTTTCACTCGTATAATCATGAAAAAGGTCACGACCCATCGTCAGGGAGCTTGGAACCATTGTCATGGGCCGCCAGATCCAACATCGTCATCAACAGATCCAACATCTTCCTCTTCGCCAGTGCCTTCATCGCCGGCGCCAGCTTGATGTCATTACTACTAATTGTAGTTAAGCCCTTAACTATTTGTAAGTTGTCATGGTTAGTGATGAGTGGAACGACATCTATGCCAACAGTGAGCCAATGAGTATGACCTTCACCATGTCAAAGAGAGAGGGCGCGAGAGAAAGGAAGGGAGATTGGAATGGGAGTCATGGGTTGAGTGGGTGGTACTCTCATGGGGATGGGGACTGATTAGGTGTGGGAGGTTGTTTAATTGGTTCGATCATTTAATAGCTGAAATCTAATAGTAAGAAACTATCTCGTTCAAACTAAAGAAAACAATGCATTGTTTTATAGATTTTCTCTTAATTAACCAAACCTAGAAAAGTAAGGATGTCAAGGGTGTGGGTAATATAGGCGTACACACGAGAAAGGGAAGAAGCACACATACAGTTTGTGATTTTACCGTTCCCCACTTCCCCACGTGTATTCTTGCTCCTTCTTCCCTCCCTGTCTCACTATCGCACCCACGTCCAGCCATCCTTAGCTCATTGCCAGTATACCACCGGCAACCTGTTAGCCTACGCACCAGCATAAAAAACCTTTAAAATGTAGAAATGGGGCTTTCAACTGAATATTCAACACTTTTTATTTGAGAAATTTCATCTTTCAAATGGGAATATTTTAAAACTTTCAACTAATATTTGAGACCTTATAGATTGGAAAATTTTTTCAACTAGAATTGAGACTTTGTACTAAAAGTTGACAACTTTCAACTCGGATTAAAACAATCAACTAAATATTTGGAGACCTTTCATCTATAGATTGGAAACAATTTCAACTAAAATTTGAGCCATCCTACTGAAACGTCAAGGACTTTCAACTAGGATCTTCATCTTGCGAGTCAAAAGATTTTTGAAGTTTCAAACCCATTCTTTGAACTTTCACCTGTATAATCATGAAAAAGGTCGCGGCCCATCCTCAAGGAGCACGGATCCATTGTCATGGGCTGCTAGATCCAACATCGTCACCAGCAGATCCAGCACCTTCCTCTTTGCTGGTGCCTTCTTGATCGCCGGAGCCAGCTTGATGTTGTCACTATTGATTGTAGTTGAACCCTTAACTATTTGTAAGTTGTCATGGTTAGCGATGTGTGAAACAATTTCTATATTGATTGGTGAATTTTTCTATGTTTATGATCGGTCGGGCAACTGCTCACTTTTGTGTTGTCATTCCAGGATTGAAGATTTGGAGTCTAATCCTTTTTTCCCTCTTGCTTGGTTTTTTTAATAGAAAAAGGCTCTTCTCACTCAAATTCACAGAAATGACCCTCTTTTAGATTAGGTGACATATGTCACCTAATGCGGTATCATACCACATTATGTGTTTGGTACACATGAGACCACCTGCTCGCTCTAATACCACAGTAGGTGGCCTGCTGCACTCTCCTATTGTGAGATGGCACCGTACAACCAAGAGCGGACGAGGGCGTCGAGTTGAGTCCACTGTCCATCGGGAGCCGAAGAGGAAGACTTGCAGATGTGGTCGTCGAGGGTGTACTTCTAGAGGGTGACCTCGAACATGCTGCACCATTGGGCATAGTTGCCCGCCTAGAGGTCGAGGGTGGTGGGGATGAGTAGCCTAACGCTGGAAACGCCAACCGCTTGCGCCCACAATGCGGTCTTGGCCATAGCAGCCAAGGCGACAGCGTCAGGTGTACCCGTCATGACGGGAGGAGAAGAGAAGGTGGGAGGAGGAGATCAAGATCATAACATATATGATACCATGAATGTTCATAGAAATGAAGCACTTGTTTGATTCATTGGTGTACAGGGATATATATATACACACACACAATAGTGATGCTAATATGAATACATGTAGTAATTGCTAATGTGAATGGGAGCGTCATCTTGAACCGAGACGTCACAGTGGGAATGGAATGGTAACCGATGCGTCACAGTGGGAATAGGATGGTAGACTAATAGAAGCATCCAGATGAAACAACTATGACATAAACTAGTTCGAATTTCTCAGTGAGACAAACTTAATGCAACAAGCACTGAGTTCAAACAAGTACCGAGTACATAACGACCATTACTGGAATAAGAGTTCAAAATGAGCATCAGACTAGATCAACGACATTTCCATCTCTAGTAGACCTAACACTCACATCTGAAAATTGCACTAATACGACAACACCTATGTGGTATTTGCGAATTCATCTGGCAAATTCAATGCTCATCGTGGCATTCCCCTTAATGCTGTAGTAATCGGTGGTATCTCCCCCTGTACCGGACTCCGATGTGTCTGCCGCCGAGCTTCCTGACAACATGAGAGGGCTAACACCTTGTACTGCCCGGGGGTGCTGTTGCACAAGCGGCGCCAGTCGCCGGAGTTCTTCTGCCACCTGGCTCATCGCCGGCCTATTCTCACCAGTGATAACCAAGCATCGACATGCTAGCTTGGCAACTTGATGTACCAAGTGTTAGAAATTGGCCCATTATTTGTAGCCCATTTTCTTAAATTCCAAAGCATGCAAGGTTTAGTACCATATTGCTTAGGCAAAGTGGGGGAGTCTAATTTATAAGGTGGAGTCCATGCCACTCCTTGAGTTATGGAAGTGGATGGTGGCTTTGGCTAAACACACACGCGCACACACACGCGCGCGCGTATTCGCGTATTTTCGCGTGAAAATCGCGTGACTTGTGACTTGCGACGCGCGACCGCGCCGTGATGTGGCGCACCACTTGGCAGACCATGTCCACCTTATTTTGCTGAACCTCTCATCATCTCTCTCCTTTTAACTGATCATGGACTGCTTAGTTACCATTATTCGGCTTTGAATTTTATCAGTTACTAGTGAATAATTGATCAGTTACCAGTGAATAATTGATCAGTTACCAGTGAATAATTAAGCAGTTACCAGTGAATTATTTTAGTTGAATGAGGGCAGTTACTAGAGAGTAATCTGCACGTCTATAAAAGACCTGGAGACGTCCAGGCTTAGAGACGCGAACTTTTCTTTTTCCTTCTCCTATTGTTCTCTTCCTCTCTGTAATATTGTGCGGTAGTACTGTGCTGTCTGAACTTCGTCGATCTTTCTTCCCGGCGTGCACCTGGAAGGAGGGTGAGCGGTATCTCCGAACCATTGCTGTCGTGAAGACCTACACGGGGGTGGCAATAAGGTTTCTGGGCAGCGCACATCAGCGCGACCGCTCCTGCTCTGCTTCATCTACGTCCTGCACTGCGTCAAGCCTACACTGCATCAAGCCTGCGCTGCTTCCTGCTCTACATCAAACCCAAAAGTAAGTCGTTCGTGTGTTCGTACGACTTTGATACAATATTATTCTTATGTATATTCTGAAGTATGATGAGTAGCCTACTGTTACTAGTTAGTTGTGCATCACTAATATATTGCTTTTGTCTCCTACTAAAATTTGGAATTAAAATATTGCCTACATTTTCAACAGTCCAGAAACCTTATTGTGAAATTTGTTGCAATACAGAAATGGTTAGCGCTTCTGATGCGATGAAACCTGAGAGGTTTTGTGGTCAGAACTTTCGTAGATGGCAGACTAGAGTCAAGTTTTGGCTCATGTCTTTGGGGCTGTGGTGGGTTGTCCACCCGCAGTATCCATTTACGATCAAGCAGTACATGCAGTTTGATAGTGCAAACAACACTGCTCTTGGTTGCATCTTGACTATTTTGACAGATCAACTCTACGATGTGTACATGGACTATAAGTCCGCCACAGAGTTGTGGAATGCACTAGAGCACAAATATGCAGAGGCAGAGGCTGGTCGTTGGCTCTACATGTGTGAGCAATTTTTCGACTTTAGAATGGATGAGGCTAAGTCCATAGTTGGACAAGCTCATGATCTCCAGCTACTAGTCGGTGAAATTGCGCACTTGGGCTGTGTGTAACCTCCTAAGTTTGTGGCTGCGGGTATTGTTGCTAAACTCCCTCCTTCTTGGCGGGATTTTGCCACTAGCCTGAAACACAAGAGGGAAGAGATTTCTGTTGAAGATCTCATTGTTGCCCTCGATGTGGAAGAAAAGGCAAGAGCAAAGGATGCACCAAGCACATCTGGCTAGAACAATGCAAACTTCATTGAGAAAAAGACTATAGCAAAGAAGTACATATTCAACAAACCGAACAAGACAACTAGCTTTAAGAAGAAGAAAACTGAGAAAAAGGATTTCAAGGACATCACCTACTTTGTGTGCGGAAAAGATGGTCATATGGCAAAGGACTGTCGCTTCCGCAAAATCAAAGATGGTGAACAGCCAAAGAAGAAGGCTGTTAACGTGATCATATGCGAGGCCTCAACTTCAGGAGGGTATGGTAATCCACATGTTGTTTTTTCAGCATGTCAATCCACTGATTGGTGGGTGGATACTGGTGCTAATGTTCACGTATGTTCTGATATTTCTTTGTTTTCTTCTTACCAGGCAGCAGGGGCTTCCTCCGTCCTAATAGGAAATGGCTCGCATGCTTTTGTTCTTGGTGTTGGCACGGTGGATCTGAAGCTGACTTCAGGGAAGATTGTCCACTTAAAGAACGTGCAGAATGCTCCTACAGTAAACAAGAACCTCATTAGTGGTTCTCTTCTATGTAGGGATGGTTATAAGCTAGTTTTTGAGTCGAATAAAATTGTATTGTCTAAGTTCGGAAATTTTGTTAGTAAAGGCTATGAGAGCGGAGGCTTGTTCCGCCTAAGTATTTTAGAGTATTGTTATAATCTGAATGTTGCAACAAATTTAAATAAATATGAGGCAAATGTTTGGCATTCCCGTTTCTGTCATATTGGTTTTGATAGTATTATAAGAATGTTCAAATTAGATTTAATTCCAAAATGTGAAATTGTCAAAGGATCAAAGTGCCAGTCTTGTGTGCAAGCAAAACAACCTCGAAAACCCTTTAAAGGATTAGAGGATACAAAGAACTTGGCACCGTTAGATCTTATTCATTCGGATTTGTGTGAAATGAATGGACTATTGACAAAAGGAGGCAAAAGATATTTTCTAACTTTTATTGATGATGCAACACGTTACTGCTATGTGTATTTGCTAAAAACTAAGGATGAAGCTTTAAGCTATTTTAAAACTTATAAGGCCGAGGTTGAGAACCAACTAGAAAAGAAAATAAAAAGATTGAGATCTGATCGTGGAGGAGAGTATGTCTCCCATGAGTTCTCCCAATTCTGTGCTGATCATGGAATAATTCATGAATTAACACCACCATATTCACCTCAATCAAATAGGGTAGCTGAGAGGAAAAACCGGACACTAACACATTTGGTTAATGCCATTTTAGAGAGTTATGATATGCCTAAGGCATGGTGGGGGGAAGCTATATTGACAGCAACTTTCGTCCTAAACAGAGTAATCACTAAAAGGAGTGAAATTATTCCATATGAGGGATGGAAGGGGAGAAAACCTAATGTTAATTTTCTGCGAACTTGGGGGTGTTTGGCAAAAGTCAATATACCATTGCAGAAAAAGAGAAAACTTGGACCAAAAACAGTCGATTGTATTTTTCTACGATATGCTCAAAATAGCACGGCCTATAGATTTTTAGTAGTTAAATCAGAAACTCCTGAGATTATTGCTAACACAATAATGGAATCTAGAGATGCTTCATTTTTTGAGAATATCTTTCCTATGAGAACAGTAGGCAATACTTCAACACGAACTGAGAATGTTCAAATCGATAATATCGAAAATAAGAATAATCAAACTTCTGATCTTTCCACCACTTCTGAACCATTTTATGACATCCCTGAGGAGGACAATAGTTTAGTCGCAGAAGCTCCTCGAAAGAATAAGAGACAAAAGGTTGAGAAAACCTTTGGTGATGACTTTATTGTATACCTCGTGGATGATGTGCCAAAGACTCTCTCGGAAGCTTATGCATCTTTTGATGCTGAATATTGGAAAGAGGCAGTTCGTAGCGAGATGGACTCTATCATGGCTAATGAGACTTGGGAGATCACCGATCTTCCTATTGGGTGCAAACCTGAAGGATGTAAGTGGATTTTTAAAAAGAAATTGAGGCCCGATGGTACTATTGAGAAGTACAAAGCAAGACTTGTAGCTAAGGGTTACACCCAGAAAGAGTGAGAAGATTTTTACGATACCTATTCTCCTGTCGCCAAATTAACCACCATCAGAGTACTCCTCGCGTTAGCATGTTCCTATGGTCTGTATGTTCATCAAATGGACATAAAGACAGCTTTCCTTAATGGAGAGTTGGAGGAAGAAATTTATATGGATCAACCTGATGGTTTTGTGATTTCTGAACAGGAAAATAAGGTATGCAGGCTATTAAAATCCTTGTATGGTTTAAAACAAACACCTAAACAATGGCACGAAAAGTTTGATAAGACTTTGACAACCGCTGGCTTTATTGTGAATGAAGCTGATAAATGTGTATATTACCACTATGGTGGGGGTCAAGGAGTGATATTGTGTTTGTTTGTGGATAACATACTTATATTTGGAACAAACACTGCCGTAATTGACGAGGTCAAATCTTTTCTATCCCGCTGTTTTGATATGAAAGATTTAGGAGAGGCAGATGTTATTTTGAATATTAAATTGATTAAGAATGAGAATGGGATTACTTTGAGCCAATCTCATTATGCTGAGAAAATATTGAGCCGTTTCGGCTTTGAAAATTGTAAAGTTTCTCCAACACCCTATGATGCGAGTATTAAGCTTCGAAAGAATCAAGGGTTACGAAAAAATCAATTGAAATATTCACAAATTATTGGGTCACTCATGTATTTAGCTGGTGTCACAAGACCTGACATCTCATTTGCTGTGAGCAAATTAAGTCGATTTACTTCTAACCCAGGAGATGATCACTGGAAGGCACTTGAAAGAGTGTTGCGCTACTTGAGGGGCACAACATCTTATGGAATTCATTATACTGGATACCCTTCTGTATTAGAAGGGTACAGTGACTCCAATTGGATCTCTGATGCTGATAAGATCAAAGCTACAAGTAGTTATGTATTTACTTTAGCTGGTGCTGCAGTTTCATGGAGGTCTTGTAAACAGACTATATTGACGAGATCAACCATGGAAGCGGAACTTGTAGCACTTGACACAGCCACTGTTGAGGCTGAATGGCTAAGAGAGCTTCTGATGGACTTGCCGTTGGTTGAGAAACCAATACCGGCAATCCTGATGTACTGTGATAATCAAACTGTGTTGGCCAAAGTCACAAGTGCAAAAGATAATATAAAGTCCTCTAGACATGTGAAGCGGAGGTTTAAATCTGTCAGAAAGTTGAGAAACTCCGGAGTGATAGCTGTGAACTATATTAACACTGAGAAAAATCTGGCAGACCCTTTTACAAAGGGATTAGCACGGAAAGCGATTTCTACTGCTTCTATGGACATGGGAATGAGGCCCCTTTAAGTTACATCACAATGGTAACCCATGCCTTCTTGATCGGAGATCCCGTAACGTAGTTAATGGGAAAAACAAGCTGATGTTGTAACAAGAGAGTATATATTGATTGTACCTATGTCCTAATAAATAAAATACTCTCAACTGTATGGAAGGTTGGTATAAAGCCTTAATGTATTCTGTTGTCCAAATAAGGAAAAGGTATTAACCTGCAGGATACCCAGAAAGAATACACCTATTTGAGCTTAACTGTTTGGTCGCAGTTCACGAGAACGGGGCATTCTCGTGAAAGCTCATGAGCAGATAAGCGAGCATGACCATATAACGCTCCGTTTAGACGTGGTTCATTGCCAGCCTAGTACTAGTTGAGATTTCAAGTGAAATCTAATCACAAAAGCTGTGAATTCAAGGCATAGTTCATTCATTAGCTGTGAGAAGATGAATCTTGTTATTCTAGGTGCAAGTTCAACCCATACGGAACTTACACTAAAAGACTAGTATATTAACAGTATATCAGCACAATATCTTTGATATCCTTTTTTTTGCTTCTTACTTTGGAATTGGTGGGGGATTGTTAGAAATTGGCCCATTATTTGTAGCCCATTTTCTTAAATTCCAAAGCATGCAAGGTTTAGTACCATATTGCTTAGGCAAAGTGGGGGAGTCTAATTTATAAGGTGTAGTCCATGCCACTCCTTGAGTTATGGAAGTGGATGGTGGCTTTGGCTAAACACACACGCGCGCACGCACGCACGCGCGCGTATTTGCGTATTTTCGCGTGAAAATCGCGTGACTTGTGACTTACGACGCGCGACCGCGCCGTGACGTGGCGCGCCACATTGGCAGACCATGTCCACCTTATTTTGCTGAACCTCGCATCATCTCTCTCCTTTTAACTGGTCATGAGACTGCTTAATTACCATTATTCGGCTTTGAATTTTATCAGTTACTAGTGAATAATTGATCAGTTACCAGTGAATAATTGATCAGTTATCAGTGAATAATTAAGCAGTGACCAGTGAATTATTTTAGTTGAATGAGGGCAGTTACTAGAGAGTAATCTGCATGTCTATAAAAGACCTGGAGACGTCCAGGCTTAGAGACGCGAACTTTTCATTTTCCTTCTCCTATTGTCCTCTTCCTCTCTGTGATATTGTGCGGTAGTACTGTGCTGTCTGAACATCGCCGACCTTTCTTCCCGGCGTGCACCTGGAAGGAGGGTGAGCGGTATCTCCGAACCATTGCTGTCGTGAAGACCTGCATGGGGGTGGCAATAAGGTTTCTGGGCAGCGCACATCAGCGCGACCGCTCCTGCTCTACTTCATCTACGTCCTGCACTGCGTCAAGCCTACACTGCATCAAGCCTACGCTGCTTCCTGCTCTACATCAAACCTAAAAGTAAGTCGTTCGTGTGTTCGTACGACTTTGATACAATATTATTCTTGCGTATATTCTGAAGTATGATGAGTAGCCTACTGTTACTAGTTAGTTGTGCATCACTAGTATATTGCTTTTGTCTCCTACTAAAATTTGGAATTAAAATATTGCCTACATTTTCAACACCAAGTCCATGTTATCATCTTCAGCTATCTCTCTGTCCACAAGCTCATCAAGGCAGCCCTCCTTCGTAGCCTGCTGAAACACTGATGCGAGGCTCACCTCTTTGGACAGCGGCTTCTTACGTGTTAAGAGCTCCAGAAGAACGACACAGAAGCTGTATACATCGCTCTTATCAGTAAGCTGGAATTTCAATAGGTACTCTGGATCTAAGTAGCCCAATGTCCCTTTCACCACCTGAGGGTTCTCATCCATGGGCCTAATCGTTGAGCAGCCGAAATCGGAAACCTTTGCCCTGAAATTCTCGCCCAGAAGAATGTTGGTAGACTTCACATCTCCATGGAAGATAGGGTGGTTCAGCGAATGTAGGTATGCAAGTGCTTCAGCAGATTCAGCAGCTATTTTTAGACGGATGTCTAGTGTTCTGATGGATGCCACATTTTGCACATGAATTAGATTGTGTAGGGTTTTATAGGGCACGAATTCATACACTAGAACGGTAACCTCAAACTGCAAACAGCAACCAAGAAGCTTAACAATGTTGTCATGGTTGACTCGAGAAAGTATCAGCAGCTCCTGTCCAAATTCCATCTTCCTATTCTCATCAACTCCCTTGCATCTCTTGATTGCAACAGGATTATTGTCTGGATCTGGATCATACCCTTTATAGACAGTACCCTGACCTCCTTCTCCAATGACTGCCCTATTATCAAAGTTGTTCGTTGCCAGCTCAATTTCATCTCGGCCATACAACTTGAATGAAATGTTGCTTTCTATTCTCATCACATCTATTAACAACTGGCCTCCGTGCTGATGAAAATATTCATCCCTCTTCCTCATGGTTTCATGGCTTATGATTCGTCTCTTGTACTTCATCCATTCTATCCAAAGAAAAAGAAATAGGCCAAGCAAAGCCGTGGAGCAAATTCCTGGGAAAAGGAGGATATAAAAAATCTGAAGTCAAAAGGAAATTGATGAAAAAACTGAGGAGGTAGTTGATTACTCTCCGAAATGAATCACGTAGCACAACCCACACAGTGCAAGCAACATAGTTTTGTTTGGAAATATTCTATATCAACATAAAATACGAAATATCACCAATTACCCTAGCTAAAACTGGGAGTATCATGTTTACCCTTGACTAAAGAATTTTTTGTTTTTGCCACTAAGCCGTGCATTCATCTCGTTTTTGCCATTTTTCATTATTTGGGCCCATACATCAGTGAGACAAACCCAGTGGCAAAAGCAAAAATAGCAAAAATGAGATTTTTTTCAGGCTTAGTGCAAAAACAAAAATCACTGATACCTCTATACATCTATGCCGTATATAGCGCTCAACAATAAGGCCCTTGTAACTTGTACGATGCATGTGGCTTAAATAGATGATAACTCTGACTCTTTCGACATGATGAATTAATGGATACGCAGACAACGTATAATTTGTAGGTGTTCGTATCACAAATAAACTCTATTTTTAAATATAAAACTATGTATTTTAGTATAGAAAGAATATTCAAAGATATGACATATGGATTTCGATAGAAAAATAGAAACATATATTTAAGTGCAAAACCACGGGAGGCGTTAAAATGTTGCAACATGTAGAGTTGGAATATGTCCTTACCAATAGCCACTTGTACTCCTTGGGTTAGCACTTTCTCACACGGTCCAATAGAGGCATTGCCTCGCGTACCCGAAGGGCAAAGGCAGTCGAAGCTGCCCGGTTTATTCTCACAAATTCCGAAGCAGGGGTACTTTTCTGGATACTTGCACTCATCAATATCTACAATCAGATAACAAGTTTATGTATACTTATAATATGAGAAATGAAACTGAATCCAACACATAATTGAAGCTAGACAAAACCATCTGAATCTGAATCAACGTCGGTACCACACATCAAAAGTCGCAGATAGCATGCATATATACGTCGATCGCGTTGTGTTCCATCCTCGCATGAGGCACGACTTCGTAGGTCTTACTGCTACACAATGTTAATTCAGCGAACGGCTATGTGGTCTTTTTGGTTGTATGATAACAAAGACGTATATATCAACTTTTTCGTGCTGGTACAGCCTTCATGGCTAGACAGATGAGCTCACATCATAATAACCCACACAGTGCAAGCAACATATATAGTTCAATCATGACCTGGTAAGCTATTGCAAGAATCCGCAGAGCTTTCCGACTTGCCGACTACCATGGCCGGCGGCCGCTATTATGATGTGAACTCATCTGTTTCGATCTTCTTTTTCTCCCATGGGTATTTTTTTTAGATAACGGAACTAAGTTCCAGCCTCTACCATCCGAAGATGATATATGTGAGACCCGGAGTAGAAACTCCTAGACCCCCTGTGTATTACTGTACTAGTCCCAGAGATCAATGCTAGTACACACAGTTTAAACAGAAAAGATGATACATTGCCAACAACGCTTTATTACAATAGTAACTGAGGTTTTACAAAGGCCATAGCCTTACTAAGGTTCACAGAACCTCAAGCAAAAATAAACACAGCGGAAGCAAAAGATAACTTGATCGACCCATCAATCTGCCACAGGCAATTGACTGGGGAGACGAATCCTAGGCATCCGGGAATAATCCACCGCATCCACATTCGGCGCAGAAGTCATATTCTCCAGCTTGATCTTCTCCATTCTCTGCTTTTATATTTATAGAGCAACAGGTGAGTACAAAAATGTACTCCGCAAGTCTTGGGAAAAATGCATAGATGTAAGGTTTCACAAAGGAAGGCTATATGGTTTATTTGCAAAAATCAGCATTTTATTTCAAATCTACATAATTACTTTAAAAGCCATTTTGTAAACAACTTGTTTTTAATAGTTGAAATTGGATAAGTACTTTAGTGAAGGTTAAACTACCAACACTAATATCTCAGGCCATCACAGCCAATTTTCAAAACCTCAGGTTATACCCTTTGATCTGAACATCACGAGAGTTATACTACTCCCTAGTTTTTCTTCAATTCATTTTTTTTTGAAATCAAAAACCAAAACTTCTACCATGTGAATGCATTCCTTGCTCGCCCTTGACCGTGGGCACGGCTATTCGAATAGTTTTACTCTGCAGAGGTTGTACACTTTACCCACAAGAGATAAATTATCTTAATAGTCAACACGCTTCCTTTGGCATGAGACCCAGATAAATTATCACAAAGCCTTTCGCCTACTTCAGTATAGTTTAAATACCACCCGCTAAGGTTTCACCACAACTCGAATCCACGAGTTGGAGCCCCCTCTTGCGCCATATGAGTACAGTAAACCCTGTCCCTCACTATGAGTAACCAGTACACCCTGGCACTCAATACACCACTGGTGATATCTAAACTACACTATTATAGGGTAGTTAGCTAGGTCGTACCCATATAGACTTGTGGTTGTACTGTTTTGCTCGGTTTGGACAAACACAAGCGTCGGTCCTTAATCGACTGTGGTGGCTCATTCACAAACCCAACAATTCTCGTGCTAAGCGCACCACCAAACCTTCCATCCACCCTTGTCAACTTTTCCTTTGATTTTCAAATTAACAAAGTGGTAACATCCATTACCACTTTTCAAACAAAATATTTAACAATGGTAACATCCATTACCAATGTTCAAACAGAATATTTAACAATGGTAACATCCATTACCAATGTTCAAACAAATCATTCATCAAAACATTTGATAAACATGCTTCTCATTTGAACTTTATTATATTTATTTGCTACGCTAAGCATTTGCTAGTATTTAACCTTTCAACAATTGTAGCACTAACTCATTATTGAGTCAAAGGGATATCCTAAGTTGACAATGGTACAAGGTAAACAATCTTCAATGGAAGGTATAACAAATTAGGTCTTTAACTAAGTTTTCTAAATCAAATTATCACTTGATATAACATAAGCATGCATTAATTTTAAAATAACTACCTACTCATTTTATAAATCATTGGAGCAAGTTAATCAAAGGAAACTTGCAAATCATGGAGCAAAATGGTCAAAGGAGACTTGCCTTCCTGTGTCCGGTTGAAATCTTCCACAACTTGCTCTTGAGGGTGCTCTGACAAATCGGTCTCTACACGTAAATCGAGAATTCCAAATAAATAAAATAAAATAAAAATTCAAAAATTGAAAATAAATATACCAAATGAAAGATTGAAATTTTAGATGAATTTAGAAATTTGAATGGACCAATTTGGAGCTAAAATGAAAAGATATGGCTATTTGAAAATCTCAGATTTGAATAAATCCAGAAATTCGGAAATCTCGACATGTGGGGTCCACTGGTCAGCAATTTCATTTAAAATAAGTCTCGACATGTGGGATCCATGGTCTCGGGACCCACTTGTCGCTGGCTAGCGCAGAGGGTGGTCGACGGGTGGGGCCTACCGCCGCCGCGATTAAACGGAGAAAACTCAACCTCTCGGCGGAGCGGGCTCGAGCGCGCCGAGGAGTGGGAGGGGAAGAGAGCGGCGCTAGCCAAGTGAGCGGGAGGCACCGCCTACCCCTAATGGGTAGGTAACCCTCTTGAGGGTTATCTGCGGGAGGCCGCGGCAACGTGGCATACACGTGGTCGCCACCGTGCGCCACGTGTGCGGGCATGGCCACGCAGCAATGGGGGGCGCTGCGTGGCGAGTCGTGGCGCCCGATCGGCGGCCACTGGCGCCACGCGGCTGCCACACGCGCAGCGATCGCATACGTGGCACGATCGCCGAGAAAAGGCCGGGACCGAAGGTCGCCGGCGCTCCGGCGGGCGGCGGCGCCAACCGGCGTGCGCAAAAGCGAGAGGGAGTGACGGGGAATGCTTTGGTACCTTGCGCAGTTACCGAGGATGGTCGGATCGACGAGACGGCAAAAATGGGCGGCGGTCGGAGAGGCTTCACGGCGGCGGAGGGGTTCCGGGGTCGCAACAACTCAGAAGAGTGGTCGCCTGAGATCGCCTGGGCACCAGCAACGTCGAGGATGCACCAGTGAATCTCGGGAAGGCTTGAGGCGGCGGCGATGGCTCGCCGGAGTTGAAAGTGGCTGGCGGAGGAAAATCAAGCGCAGGAGGTTCTCGGCTTGACAGCGGGCAATTGGAGGTGGAGACAGTGAAATGGAACTGAGACACAGTTCGGGCGGTAGGATTTATAGGGGAATGAGGCCGGTAACGGCAGCGCGAAGCTCGCCGGACTTGAAACTGCCCGGAGAGTGAAGGCGACGGCGCACAGTGCATAATTAGATGAAATAATGCCAGAAACGGTTGCGGGAATGCGGCTATTTGAATGTGCAGTAGTGCGGGGAAATAATTGGCCAAGAAACTGAAGCTTTTAAAGCTTCAGTTTATTCTGATTAATGGCGGCAGCGGCGAGGCGCGGGGAGGAAGAAGGTGGCGGGGAAGACGACTGGCCGATGGGCCCCGCATGTCAGTGAGAGAGGAAAAGGAGAGAAGGCGACGGCTACGGCTCGGATGCACGACGCGCGGCAGAGGAAAGTAATCAAGGCCGTAGGATGATGGGTGAAGGGGTAAGTGAAAAGATGCGGTTGAGATTCAATCCGGCAACCTTGATTAAATCTGAGCCGACGGAGTGTACTGAGTGGCAACGGGCGGCTGCGATCTAATACGGCAATCATGAACGGTCAAGATGACGACACGCGTCGGGGACGACGGCTCTGACAGGTGGGACCCGCTGGCAGTGAGTCCACACAGACCGGTCTATGATAGGTGGGGCCCGCTTGTCAGCGCAACCCAAAAAAAGAAACTCA
This sequence comes from Melocanna baccifera, assembly GCA_036346265.1. Lineage (NCBI taxonomy): Eukaryota > Viridiplantae > Streptophyta > Magnoliopsida > Poales > Poaceae > Melocanna > Melocanna baccifera. The sequence continues at coordinate 158,165 of JAYEVJ010000256.1, forward strand.
ACCTCGCGCACGGAGCGGGGCTCGAACGCGCGCCGAGGAGTGGGGAGGGAAGAGAGCGGCGGCGGTAACGATCGGGCGGGAGGATCAACCTACCCAATAAGGGCGATTAACCCTTTGAGTATCGATCATTTGGTATGGTGGCTGTCGTCGGATGCGCGACACTTGGCGCCGCGAGAGAGGGAGGCGGGATGAGCGCGAGACGGCGGGATTAGCTCGGGCCGGGAGGAAGGGCTCTGATGCTTGACAAGTGTCACCGAGGAGATTTTGATATTTAAATCTTTTATATATTTTAAATCAAGAGGAGACTTCAAAATACTCATAAAAATACCAAATAAATTCCAAAAATTCCAGAAAAATTCACATAATTCACTGATAATGTTTTAAACATATTAAAAATATTTCCAACTTATTTTGATATTAAATTGTCTTTTCAACAGAAACTTTAGATTCTAAAAATTCCAGATAATTGAAAATTATTAATTTAAAACTATTTCTTCAAAATAAAAGCAAAAATTGGGATGTTACAAACCTACCCCCCTTAGAAGGAATCTCGAACCCGAGATTCGGATGAACTGAGAAATAGATTAGAAACTCGCTCAAGATCCTCTTCTCGCTCCTGTGTTGCTTCGATTCGGACGGTTGCTCCATTGCACTTTACTGAATTTGATAGTCTTGTTTCTTGTGCAACGCTCGCTCTTCTAAAATCTTGACAGAAATTCAATATGTCAAGTCTTCTTTTAAATCAACATCCTCAAAAGGTATCAACTCCTCTGGTACTCTCAAACACTTTTTCAACTGTGATACATGAAATACATCATGTATACCTGACAACTGAGGAGGAAGTTCTAGCTGATAAGCGACTTCACCTCTTCTTGCTATAACTAGAAATGGTCCAATATACCTTGGGGCAAGCTTACCACTGACTTTGAATCGACGCATCCCTTTCATAGGTGACACTTTGGATACACATGATCGCCTGGCGTAAATTCCAACATTCTTCGACGATTATCAGCATAACTCTTTTGTCTGGTCTGTGCTGTTTTCAATCGGTCTCGGATTAAGCGAACTTGATCTTCCGCTAACTTTAAGACATCCGGTCCGAATACTTGACTCTCTCCGGTCTCTGACCAATATAACGGTGTTCTACATTTTCTGCCATACAAGGCTTCAAACGGAGACATCTTCAGACTAGATTGATAACTATTATTATATGAGAATTCCGCATAGGGCAAACTTTTATCCCAACTGGCTTTATTGGCTAAAGCACATGCTCTCAGCATATCTTCCAATATCTGATTTACCCGTTCTGTCTGACCATCTGTTTGAGGATGATAAGCAGTACTGAAATTTAAATTGGTGCCCAAAACTTCATGAAGCTTCTGCCAAAATCTTGAGGTAAATTGTGTTCCTCTATCCGACACGATCCTCTTTGGAACTCCATGCAAACACACAATTTTTGACATATAAAGCTCTGCTAATCTATCTCCCGAATATGTAGTCTTCACTGGTATGAAATGAGCAACTTTTGTTAAACGGTCAACTATAACCCAAATTGAGTCATAACCTAACTTGGTTCTTGGTAGTCCCGTTATGAAATCCATTCCAATTTCCTCCCATTTCCATTCAGGTATATGCAGAGGTTGCAAAAGACCAGCAGGTCTTTGATGTTCTGCTTTAACTCTTTGACATATATCACACAAGGCTACATATTCTGCAATTTCCCTTTTCATATTGTTCCACCAGTAACTTTCCTTTAAATCCTGATACATTTTTGTACTTCCAGGATGAATTGAATATCCTGATTCATGAGCTTCTTTTAAGATTAAATCTTTTATTTCCTTTTTCTCAGGTACTAGTATTCTCTTTCCAAACCAAAGAGTCCCTTCTTCATCTTCTGAAAATCCAAGCGATTTACCTTTCTTCATATTCTCTTTAATTTCTTTAACGTATTCATCCTCTCGTTGGGCTGCCTTTATTTGATCTTCCAAGGTAGGATGAACCTTCAATGCGCATGAATACCTTCGTTAACTATTTCCAAATTTAATCTTTGGAATTCCTCATGGAGGGTTAAGCGCTTATCCGAATTAACAGATTATTCATATGACTCTTTCGACTCAAAGCATCGGCTACCACATTAGCTTTTCCGGGATGATAGTGTATTCCCACATCATAATCCTTTATCAATTCGAGCCATCTTCTTTGTCTCATATTAAGGTCAGGCTGGGTGAATATATACTTTAAACTTTTATGATCTGTATATATCTCACACCGATTCATCGATTAAGTAATGCCTCTATAACTTTAGAGCATGCACAACAAAGAGCTAGTTCTAAATCATGAGTGGGATAATTTTCTTCATGCGGTCTTAACTGCCTTGATGCATAAGCTACCACCCTTCCTTCTTGCATTAGTACACAACCAAGACCTTGTTTTGAAGCATCACAAAATATCTCAAAATCTTTTGAATATCGGGTAACCTCGTAACAGTGCTGAAGTTAACCTTTTCTTTAACTCTTGAAAACTATCCTCACAGGATTTACTCCATTCAAATTTCTTCTCCTTCTTTAACAGCTGGGTTAAAGGTCTGGCAATCTTGGAAAAGCCTTCAATAAATCGACGATAGTAACCGGCTAATCCCAGAAAACTTCGGATCTCGGTTACTGTCTTAGGTGGAGTCCAATTTAATACATCCTTAACTTTTCCAGGATCTACAGATACTCCTTCTGCTGAGATCACATGTCCCAAAAACTCAATTTCCTTTAACCAAAATGCACATTTGCTAAATTTGGCATATAACTGGTGTTCACGGAGTCTTTGCAACACTATCCTTAGATGACTTTCATGTTCTTTGTTATCCTTTGAATAGATAAGAATGTCATCTATGAAAACCACAACAAACTTATCTAAATAATCCATGAAGACTTTATTCATCAAGTTCATGAAGTATGCCGGTGCATTTGTCAAACCAAAAGACATCACCGTATACTCATATAATCCATATCTTGTGGCGAAGGCTGTCTTTGGTATATCTTCTGGTCTAATCTTCAACTGATGATATCCTGACCGAAGATCAATCTTGGAAAAGACACTTGATCCTATGAGTTGGTCAAACAAATCATCGATCCGAGGTAAGGGATACTTATTCTTTATAGTGACTTCATTTAAAGCTCGATAATCAACGCACATCCGTTGACTACCATCCTTCTTCTTTACTAGAAGCACTGGGGCTCCCCAAGGCGAAGAACTTGGTCTGATGAATCCTTTCTCATACAATTCTTGAATCTGCCTCTTGACTTCTGCCAAATCATCGGCTGACATCCGATAGGGTCTTTTTGATATTGGAGCTGTACCAGGCACCAGATTTATAACAAATTCAACTTCTCGATCTGGTGGTAATCCTGGCAAATCTTCAGGAAAACATCCGGTACTGCAAACTATCGACACATCTTCCAAACTTTTCCCTTTTAGGCTGGTTAACATACTGTCTTTCTCTGAGTGCATAACTGCCTCATGTCTTATCTGAATTCCATCAGAATTGGTAAGGATAATGGCACGATTGGCACAATCTATCTGTCCTTTATACTTGATCAACCAATCCATACCAAGTATTATATCTATGCCATCGGAGTCTATTATAATAAGGTTCGCTAGGAACTTTACTCCATTTATAATTATGGTTGCACTAGGGCTAACCAAATTAGTCCTCAATTCTTTTCAGGATTGACTATCATAAGGTCCTTTAGCAAACAAATTTTCCAATTATTCTTTTCAACAAAAGCCTTTGTTACGAAAGAATGTGTAGCTCGTAATCAAATAATATAATTGCTGGTGATCGAGTTCACTAGAAACTTACCTAACTACATCTGGTGCATATTCCGCTGCCTCTGCGGTAACATGGTTGATACGCCCTCGATTAATGTTTTGTGGAGTCTTGGGAGTTTGAGGGCTTCCACGTCCTTGACCATTGGTTGGAGCTCTTGCTGGTGTAGGGTCAAGATTGAAACGAACCGGGTTACCGCTGACGCTTCGTGGGCGATTCTTCGCATAGTGTCCCATATTCTTGCAATTGTAGCATTGCACTCCTGCAGCTACATTTCTGTTTTGCTGCAGTTGGGCTGCATTTCCAGTTCTAGGAGCTTGAGGTAAAGGACGAGGTGCAGAAATTGGTATCCTCGTATGATTATGTACTGGAGGTCGGTTGTACTGTGGTGGCGTGAATCGTGAACCGCCGCATGATCGCTTGAGCTTGGAACTTCCTCTTCCGGGAGTCGAAGAGTTGGCGTTGAGCATCTTCTTGCAATAAAGCTTTATTCACAAGATGCTGAAATGTAGGGTAGTCATTGGAGACTAATTGAACCTTGAGATTGGGGTCTATCCCTCCCATGAACCTCCAAATCTTTGCGGCATCAGTCGCCACATCTTCTGGGGCATATCTAGATAGCTGAATGAATTTGCTTAAATAAGCGGAAACGCTCAGTTTCCTCTCAGAGATGATGGAACTCCTTCCTCTTCATTTCCATAATACTCATAGGAATATGAGCATTACGGAAGGCTTCCAAAAATTCTGCCCAACTAATGTTCTGGGCATCCTGGTGTGCAGCGCAGTAATTGTCCCACCAATTGGCAGCAACTCATTGGAGTTGATGAGCAGCATATATAACCTTCTCATGTTCAGCACATTGAGCTAGATTCAGCTTCCTTTCCACTTCCTTAATCCAATCATCCGCCTCCAACGGATCGGCAGATCCTGCGAAGGTCGGGGGTCGGGTCCTCATGAATTCCCCGAGCTTAGACTGCGGTGGGTGAACAGGTACTTGCTGAGCTTGATTGACTTGATTTTGGGCCAAAGCCTGAAGAAGTTGTAGTTGCATGGCCATCATTTGTTCCATGTTGGGAGCTTGGGCTGGCGGAGGTGGAATTGGGGCCTCATTGTTGTTGGGCGCTGGGTTGTTGTTGATGTTGCTTCTCGTGTTCACCATCCAAGCTCCATCAAGAAAAGTACAGAAAGAGGGAAAAGCATAGATGAGAGACGGGCAATTTATCATCCCAAAACCACACACAAGATTAACACAACAGAATGAGAAAACTCAACTTTTGAAATTCAAATTAACTTTTCGAAATGGCTGTACCACAAATGCACAAGGCTCGGTACAATCCATTTTATTACATCATATCATTATAAAAGCGTTCTAGTATCGATAAACGCATTGAAAAGGGTAGCCTATCTAACATCTAATTATCCTCAATGATGATACGCTCCTCCGCTCCTCCTCGGGATCCTCCTCTGAGTCCGACGAGTGACTCGCCCACAACCACGGCAGTTGTTCGCGAACGCGACCGTGATCGGCTCGCTGAAAGTAAGTGATCCGAGCGGAAGCGCCTGGCGCCTTGGCTGGATCCGTCAATGTCAGGTCGGGTAGCGATCGGGCGCCGCACACTTTTCCTTGCCGTGAGCCTAGTGCGAGGTCCTCGATAGTCCGACCGAGCAAAGAACAGAACCGTGGAGTTGGTGTAGTGGTGGCGGCTCAAGACGATCCACCTCTGCCTCGGCTGTCCTCGCCTGCTGGCGCCGGCGTGGGCGGTCGACTCTGCAGCAAGCGTTTCGGAGAGTGTCGGAGTGGTCGAGCTCGACGCCGAAGCATCCGGAGAAGTCCTATCTCCGCTGAGCTCGCGTAAGTCGCGATCGATGCTTAGGTGAATCGCACTGATGAGACAGCGTGGGTCGCCCACCACGATCCGAAAAGCCGGGATGGGTCCGCCCCGCTGGTAGTCGGAAAGAAAGCAGAAGGCGATCGTCGAACTCCCCTTGTGCCTCTTGCACAACTCGCTATCGCCATCTTGGCCGCATCTTGGATAGCGTCCGTCTGATAAAGGTCCGAGGGTGCTCAATCTTGCAGAGATGGGGTCAAGCTGCCCATCCGGAGCATAGATGAATACTTCCATGGTCCATGAATCCATAGTCATCACTCTAGTGTTCCGCCCTCAAAATGGGCTGTTGATTATATTCGAGATGCTGCATTAATCGTCGAGAAGAGTAGCAAAGCTCCTCACTCTCGCCATGAGAATGGTGATCCCATGGGGCTGAAGACGACGAAGAACCTGCCATCTATAAGTTTGAAAATAAGGGGAGATCAGTAAAGATTTTTAAATAATGAAAGTAGGACAAGAACAAGATACTAAGTAAGAAAAGAGTAGAAGCAAAAGAAACTTATATTTTTGTACATAAATTTTTATTAAATATAAATCCTTAAAGCTTCCCAAAACCTAGGGCTCGTCCTACAGTCAAGATGGCTCTGATACCACTTCTGTGAGACCCGGAGTAGAAACTCCTAGACCCCCTGTGTATTATTGTACTAGTCCCAGAGATCAATGCTAGTACACACAGTTTAAACAGAAAAGATGATACATTGCCAACAACGCTTTATTACAATAGTAACTGAGGTTTTACAAAGGCCATAGCCTTACTAAGGTTCACAGAACCTCAAGCAAAAATAAACACAATGAAGCAAAGATAACTTGATCGACCCATCAATCTGCCACAGGCAATTGACTGGGGAGACGAATCCTAGGCATCTGGGAATAATCCACCGCATCCACATTCGGCGCAGAAGTCATATTCTCCAGCTTGATCTTCTCCATTCTCTGCTTTTATATTTATAGAGCAACAGGTGAGTACAAAAATGTACTCCGCAAGTCTTGGGAAAAATGCATAGATGTAAGGTTTCACAAAGGAAGGCTATATGGTTTATTTGCAAAAATCAGCATTTTATTTCAAATCTACATAATTACTTTAAAAGCCATTTTGTAAACAACTTGTTTTTAATAGTTGAAATTGGATAAGTACTTTAGTGAAGGTTAAACTACCAACACTAATATCTCAGGCCATCACAGCCAATTTTCAAAACCTCAGTTATACCCTTTGATCTGAACATCACGAGAGTTATACTACTCCTAGTTTTTCTTCAATTCATTTTTTTTTGAAATCAAAAACCAAAACTTCTACCATGTGAATGCATTCCTTGCTCGCCCTTGACCGTGGGCACGGCTATTCGAATAGTTTTACTCGCAGAGGTTGTACACTTTACCCACAAGAGATAAATTATCTTAATAGTCAACACGCTTCCTTTGGCATGAGACCCGGATAAATTATCACAAAGCCTTTCGCCTACTTCAAGATAGTTTAAATACCACCCGCTAAGGTTTCACCACAACTCGAATCCACGAGTTGGAGCCCCTCTTGCGCCATATGAGTACAAAGAACCTGCCCTCACTATGAGTAACCAAGACACCACGGCACTCAATACACCACGGTGATATCTAAACTACACTATTATAGGGTAGTTAGCTAGGTCGCACCCATATAGACTTGTGGTTGTACTGTTTTGCTCGGTTTGGACAAACACAAGCGTCGGTCCTTAATCGACTGTGGTGGCTCATTCACAAACCCAACAATTCTCGTGCTAACTGCACCAGCCAAACCTTCCATCCACCCTTGTCAACTTTTCCCTTTGATTTTCAAATTAACAGTGGTAACATCCATTACCACTTTTCAAACAAAATATTTAACAATGGTAACATCCATTACCAATGTTCAAACAGAATATTTAACAATGGTAACATCCATTACCAATGTTCAAACAAATCATTCATCAAAACATTTGATAAACATGCTTCTCATTTGAACTTTATTATATTTATTTGCTACGCTAAGCATTTGCTAGTATTTAACCTTTCAACAATTGTAGCACTAACTCATTATTGAGTCAAAGGGATATCCTAAGTTGACAATGGTACAAGGTAAACAATCTTCAATGGAAGGTATAACAAATTAGGTCTTTAACTAAGTTTTCTAAATCAAATTATCACTTGATATAACATAAGCATGCATTAATTTTAAAATAACTACCTACTCATTTTATAAATCATTGGAGCAAGTTAATCAAAGGAAACTTGCAAATCATGGGAGCAAAATGGTCAAAGGAGACTTGCCTTCCTGTGTCTGGTTGAAATCTTCCACAACTTGCTCTTGAGGTTGCTCGGACAAATCGGTCTCTACACGTAAATCGAGAATTCCAAATAAATAAAATAAAATAAAAATTCAAAAATTGAAAATAAATATACAAAATGAAAGATTGAAATTTTAGATGAATTTAGAAATTTGAATGGACCAATTTGGAGCTAAAATGAAAAAGATATGGCTATTTGAAAATCTCAGATTTGAATAAATCCAGAAATTCGGAAATCTCTGACATGTGGGGTCCACTGGTCAGCAATTTTATTTAAAATAAGTCTCTGACATGTGGGATCCACTGGTCTCGGGACCCACTTGTCGCTGGCTAGCGCAGAGGGTGGTCGCCGACGGTGGGGCCTACACCGCCATGGATTAAAACGGAGAAAACTCAACCTCGCCAGCGAGCGGGCTCGAACGCGCAGGAGAGGGAGGGGAAGAGAGCGGCGCTAGCCAAGTGAGCGGGAGGCACCGCCTACCCTAATGGGTAGGTAACCCTCTTGAGGGTTATCTGCGAGGCCGCGCGGCAACGTGGCATACACGTGGTCGCCACCGTGCGCCACGTGTGTACGGGCATGGCCACGCAGGCAATGGGGCGCCTGCGTGGCCGAGTCGTGGCGCCCGACTGGCGGCCACCTGGCGCCACGCGGCTGCCACACGCGCGCAGTCGCATACGTGGCACGGTCGCCGGAGAAAAGGGGCCCGGGACCCGAAGGTCGCCGGCGCTCCGGCGGGCGGCGGCGCCAACCGGCGTGCGCAAAAGCGAGAGGGAGTGACGGGGAATGCTTTGGTACCTTGCGCAGTTACCGAGGATGGTCGGATCGACGAGACGGCAAAAATGGGCGGCGGTCGGAGAGGCTTCACGGCGGCGGAGGGGTTCCGGTCGCAACAACTCGAAGAGTGGTCGCCGAGATCGCTGGCAGGCAAAGAACGCCGAGGATGCACCGGTGAATCTCGGGAAGGCTTGAGGCGGCGGCGATGGCTCGCCGGAGTTGAAAGTGGCTGGCGGAGGAAAATCAAGCGCAGGAGGTTCTCGGCTTGACAGCGGGCAATTGGAGGTGGAGACAGTGAAATGGAACTGAGACACAGTTCGGGCGGTAGGATTTATAGGGGAATGAGGCGAATGCGGCGTATGGCTCGCGGACTTGAAACCGCCGAGAGTGAAGGCGGCGGCGCGCGATGCATAATTAGATGAAATAATGCGAAAACGGTTGCGGGAATGCGGCTATTTGAATGTGCAGTAGTGCGGGGAAATAATTGTCCAAGAAACTGAAGCTTTTAAAGCTTCAGTTTATTCTGATTAATGGCGGCAGCGGCGAGGCGCGGGGAGGAAGAAGGTGGCGGGGAAGACGACTGGCCGATGGGCCCCGCATGTCAGTGAGAGAGGAAAAGGAGAGAAGGCGACGGCTACGGCTCGGATGCACGACGCGCGGCAGAGGAAAGTAATCAAGGCCGTAGGATGATGGGTGAAGGGGTAAGTGAAAAGATGCGGTTGAGATTCAATCCGGCAACCTTGATTAAATCTGAGCCGACGGAGTGTACTGAGTGGCAACGGGCGGCTGCGATCTAATACGGCAATCATGAACGGTCAAGATGACGACACGCGTCGGGGACGACGGCTCTGACAGGTGGGACCCGCTGGCAGTGAGTCCACACAGACCGGTCTATGATAGGTGGGGCCCGCTTGTCAGCGCAACCCAAAAAAAGAAACTCAACCTCGCGCGCGGAGCGGGGCTCGAACGCGCGCCGAGGGAGTGGGGGAGGGAAGAGAGCGGGCGGCGGTAACCAGTCGGGCGGGGAGGATCAACCTACCCAATAAGGGCGATTAACCCTTTGAGTATCGATCCGGTATGGCCGGTGCTTTGTCGGATGCGCGACACTTGGCGCCGCGAGAGAGAGGGGAGGCGGGATGAGGCGTAGACGGCGGGGATTAGCTCGGGCCGGGGAGGAAGGGCTCGGATGCTTGACAAGTGTCAGCCCGAGGGAGATTTTGATATTTAAATCTTTTATATATTTCAGAAATCAGTAGGAGACTTCAAAATACTCAGAAAAATACCAAATAAATTCCAAAAATTCCAGAAAAATTCACATAATTCACTGATAATGTTTTAAACATATTAAAAATATTTCCAACTTATTTTGATATTAAATTTTCTTTTCAACAGAAACTTTAGATTCTAAAAATTCCAGATAATTGAAAATTATTAATTTAAAACTATTTCTTCAAAATAAAAGCAAAAATTGGGATGTTACAATATACAGCTGCCCATGGGTATTAACATGGTGAGCTGAAAGAAGCTACCATGCATATCCGCAAAGAAAATACATTTAGGGTCTGTTTGGTTCTCTGAATTGAATTGGATCAACGGAATTAAAGCTGTTTATGCTTCCAATTTTGATGTTCGGATAGCATATATATGAATTTTTAAAGTAAAATTGAATCAAATCCAAATGTTGTTCGTTCGTTATTATTGGGAATTCCCAGAAGATTCATTGAGGTGGTGCTGAAAAACAGAGGTTCATCGGATCCGGTCAATAACTGTGCAAGTACAACGGCAACCGGAGTCTATGCAGATAGCAAAATTTGATGTGGTGGTGGCGGCCAGTGTTTAGGATGGAACGGTGGCAGGAGTCGATGTGGTATCGACGACGAGGATGGACGCGACAGTCAGACTTTGAGATAGTGCTGGCGGTTGGACTCAGGACACAGGCAGATGCCAGACTCAAGGAAGGAGGCTGTCTTTCAAAAATTTTGCATTATTTTTTAATATTTTTGCGTTTCTTGAATTCAAATTGTATTTTTGAATATTTTGACCGAATTTTTCTAAAAAATCTGAAAATTTTAAAGTTTTCAAAATTTGAATTTCTCGGAAGGTCTGAAAAATTTTTTAAACAAAAATTGTTTTCGCTGTTCAGGCCAAATCAAAAGGGGCTAGGGTGGTGGCCCAAATTGTAGTGTAATCAATTCATGTTGAATTAGGGTAGCCAAGGTCGTCGGCAGGGTCAAACTCCGAGATTTAATTGAACTGTAGGCATTGTTTAATGGAAAAACACTTTTGTATAGTACCCTCTGGAAAGTATAAATAATGTAGGTATCACTTCTGTAAAAGAACAAAACGTCATCCAAGTAACCCGTAGCAAAGCACAGGTGATCGGGTTTTCAAAATCGGGAATATTTGGCCCCGCGGTAAAATTTCAAATCGGCAAAAAAAAAACATCATTTTTGCATGATTTTTGTCAAGTATAAAAAAATTCATAACCATTTCAAATCACATAAGGTCTCTAGCCTTGGAGTAGCAGGTCTTGGGTTCAAACCCTTAAAATTGCATTTTTCATCTTTTTCATTTGAACTTCAAAAAAATTCAAATTTTGATTTAAATTTTTGACCAAATTTGGCCAAAATTTTTCAAAAATCAGAAATATTGGACCGTGGTAAAATTTCAATCCGATTTTGAAAACCCTGCAAGTGATACTTGTAGTGTACTAGAATGCTAAAGCTACATCTTATTAGCTAGTTGCTAAGGAATAATTAGTCACAATAGTATTAATGCTTGCTATGAAGGGATATTAGAGGCAAATTCACCTTTGCAGCTGTCCGGATCTTTAAGGTATGGATTGCCTTGGAATCCTTGGGAGCAGTTGCAGATGTAGCCTGGTCCGTTGGGCGAGTTGATGCACTCGCTGTTGCTGCTGACGCACGCGTACGACTCCGGCTTCTTGGGCGCTACCTCGCACGTCTCGTTTCCGATGGCCCAATCCACCAGCAATGGTGCCTCCCCGCCGTAAGTGTCGTTGAACGCTGATGAATTCGTCAAGTAGCTCGTAGAGAACGTGAAGTTGGACGCCTCCATGAGTGCTGCATAGCTGCAACGACTCATGTTGTAGATGCCCGTTGTGTTGAAGTGCTGATCGAACCATATCTGGTAGTACCGGAGCCCCTTGGGGATGGCCTTCTGGCAGAAGCCTATCCCGGTGCAGGTGCCGTCGGTGAGGCTCGCAAGGTCGCTTTGGCGGCATGTGGCCACGCACCCGGTCGTTAACAGGGCCGCGTCGTCCTGGTCGCCGATGTAAGCGAGCGTTCGTGCCCCAATGACTGTGAACTTGTTGCCAGTGTCGGAGAATGTGTAGGGTGTCTCCGTTAAATTCAGGGACCACTCGCTGTAATCCATGCTGTGAGACGTGGTGTTGTAGCAGTAGGAGGAGGTGGTCATCCTCATTCGGACCTGACCTGCCAGCAACGAGATGCTAAGCAGCTCCACATCATGGTAAAATGGCTTGTGCACGCCGTTTCCAGTGTCGTTGCAGCTCAGCTCGAAGCCGGGCAGGGCGCAGACAGAGCCAGGCTCATCACTGCCGAACGGGTAAGGGATCTCTACGCCGCCGCATTGTGTCTGGCAGTAGGCTGCAACGGCGGGGAGACGTGGCACAATCACTATGCCGAAGCATATTAAAGCAGTTAATCTGTGGAAAGGCATGGACGATGCGTGATTCATCTGGGCTATTGTTCTTGGCCAGCTGCGACTACGCGAGTTTTCTTGTGTTTCTGATCGAGGACTTGCTGCGACTTCGTCGTTCGAGGAGGCATCATATATGCACAAGTCGTGTGTCGGCATCGAACATTTCCAACAAGATTGAAGGGGATGGTCTCGACCTATGTCAACAATTAATTGAACCATTTGGACGATCACACTACTACAGAAAGCCTAATTATGACACTCCGTACATCTGACGTGCAAGAGGGTTTTGCAATTGAATGGTAGGTCTGAAACAAGTGACGACATTACAAAGCATGAAACGAACCCATTTCCAGACAGTCAGCGGAAGTTCCCTTCGCAATTCACAGATCAGAACGTACATGCATTTCGTTCATTACATAGATTAATGGGTTAACGAAAACAAGCGGTCGTTAGATCTGCAACAACTAGACCAAACCACAGGGCAGGGCCTCCAAGGAAGGCTTCCTCGTCTCACCTCCATGACTTAGCGCACTCCGAATGCACCGGCCACCTCAGCCCCGCCGTCCCGTCGAGCCGCCTGAAGACGCCGAGGACGGCCTTCAGGTCGGCGACCTTGGCCCGCATCGTCCTGCAGCAGTTGGCGTGCACGGTGGCCACCTGCCGGAAGTCCCGGCTGTCCTGGCAGAAGCCGCTGAAGCGCGCCGTGTCCAGGACGCGCGCCCTCACGCCGAGCCGGCGGAACGCGCCTTGCCGCTTCATCCGGTTCAGCACGTCCTGCTCCTTCAAGCCCGCCGATCCGTCCCGCGCCGCGTACCACTCATCGAACAGCGCCACCGTCCGGTTGTTCGAGGCCACGAAGAAGAACCCCGTGTTCAGCTCGTTGCCGGCGTAGTCGTGAGGCCGGCCGTTGAACTGATCGGAGCTGATCAGGAGGTCTTCCTCCTCGGCGAGGGTCAGTCTCGGGAAGGGGTTCCTCAGCCACATCACATCCAAATCCTTAAAAACACAACCAAAAAAGAAAAAATTAAGCATCATCATACGTCATAAATCATAACGTGCTAAGGCAGGTGTGTATATATGTATGAGCTCCAAGAACGTACGGTGAATATAAAGCTGTAGCCGTGCTTGAGGACGTCGCCGAGGAGGCAAATGCGCTGCCACATCATGCGTATGAACCCGTCCGACATGTAGAGCTGCTCCGACGAGAGGTCGGTGCCGTTAACGGATGCCGGGAGCTGGTAGCACCGGACGCCGCCGAGGCTCCTGCACCGGCGGAAGGCCGGTCGGTCCGTGGCCACGAGGAGGACGTGGCCGATGAACTGCTCGGTGCCCTCCCCTTCCCTCAGGCTCCGGAGGAAAAGGTCGAGCAAGCCGTCCTCATCGGCGTACGCCTTGTTCAGCACGCCCAGGATCAGCGTCTTGTTCGCGTACGCCGCGCCGCGCAGCGCCACCTCCAGATCATCATCGGGAGCACACGCCTTTTCGACGTACGTCAATGCCAACAAGTTAGTTAGGGTTCAGGCTTACTTCGTCGACGCTGCAGACTGCAGCAATGAACTCTGAAAGGTCAACTTAGTTAGTTGAACTCTAAGAATAAGAGCACCACTTACCGCTGATCTACGGCGCCGTATGTTGAAGAACTTCTGCGCCGTCTCGCCGTCGTCGGCCGGAGAAGATAGCACGTACGAGCCAACAACGAGTAGGAGGCAGGCGGCGACGACGGCCACGAAACGGCTCAATGCGCAGCGATTCCGCAGAGCAGCCTGTGTCGACATGTCCATTGGATCGAATGGTTCGCTTCTTTTTTAGCGTTGAAGGCTGTAGCTCGATCACAATGGAAGGATGTTGTGTCTCTCTCGGGTGAGGACGAGAAGGCGCGCGGTATCTCATGGGTACGGGGTTTGTTAGTCCAGGTGCGATTTTAAACAGTGCATATGCATGGGTCTGTGATACTGGAATATCACAGATGATTTTTAATTAAAAATCATCTGTGATAATCTAAAATATCACAGATAATTTTTAGTTATTACAGATGATTTTTAATTAAAAATCATCTGTGATAATCTAAAATATCACAGATAATTTTTAGTTATTACAGATGATTATTAACTAAAAACTGTCTGTGATAATCTGGAATTATCACAGACAGTTTTTAACTAAAAACCGTTTTTAACTAAAAACCGTCTGTGATAACCGTTTGTGATAATCCAGTTTGTAACTAAAAACCGTCTGTAATATTATAGTATCACAGACGGTTTTTGTTAAAAACTGTCTGTGGTAATTCTGCTATGTATTTATTGTGCCGCTCAGACCGCATCTGTCTTCATTTCGATCCAGATCTAGCTGGTGCTGCAACTGGAGGTGGCGAGACTTTCGACCATTTTATTTGGTGGAAAGAGGCATATTTGGCAGGAGAGTTTTGAAGATTCATTGAGTTCTTCGTTGCCCTAGATATGTTTAGTAATGAAATTTGTTTTTGGTTGCAATATTAAAATTTAGATCTAGCTAATTAATTTTCGGTGACTTTTATATATATACTTTAAAGATCTAGCTAATTTACATTTAGCTAGCCTCAATGCATGTGGTATATATATAGTAATAATTAATTAAATTAATTTTAATACTAAGTTTTTATATATGTGTATAATATAGGACCGAAGCAGGATGTATACCGCAAACCGTGTGAGTGAAGAGTACATTAATGGTGTGTGTACTTTTAGAGCTGTCGAGGAGGATATGTTGAATAAGGGGGTGGAATATATGTATTGTCCATGCATTGACTACGAAAATTTAAAGATGTTTAAGAATCAAGAGTAGATTGAAACGCACTTAATTCGGATGGGTTTCAAAAAGGGGTATACGTGTTGGACCAATCATGACGAAATCAATGATATGCCGCCCGATGATATCGCCAGTGAAATCAATGATATGCCGCCGGATGACATCGCCGGTGAAGTTAATGATATGCCGCCGGATGATGATTGTGGTTTAGATTCGGATAGGCTGCACGATGACAATCTAAATCAAATGCTTCGTGATGTAGAAGAGAACTATGATGAGAGAGAGTATATTAAATTCCGAGGCTTGATGGAGAACTCGGAGAAATCTTTGTTTACATGCTGCAGGTTAAAGTACATGAAGTTGTCAACTATGTTTGAACTGTTGAAATTGAAGGCAAGCAACGGTTGGTCCGATAAGAGTTTCACGGCGCTGCTAGGTCTTTTAGCGGACATGCTTCCGGAGGGAAATGAGTTGACTAAAACAACGTATAAAACTAAGAAGGTTCTTTGTCCATTGGGAATAGAAGTATAAGGAATACATACATGTTCGAACGACTATATTCTCTACCGTAAAGAGTATGCAAACATACATGTCTGTCCGGTATGCAACGCATCCCGATACAAACGTAACAATCAATCAGATGTTGATGGCGAGGGAACAGAGGTGAAGAAAGGACCTCCTACAAAAGTGGCATGGTATCTTCCTATAATTCCCCGTTTGAAGCGGTTTTTTACGAATCCAAAGGAGGCAAAACTGCTGCGTTGGCACTCGGAGGAGCGCAAGAAGGATAGAATACTGAGACACCTTGTTCATTCCAGCTAGTGGAGAAATATCGATAGGAGTTTTGCAGATTTTGGTGCAGAACCGAGGAATATAAGGTTTGGATTGAGTACAGATGGAATGAATCCTTTCAGTAGCATGAGCAGCCGACATAGCACTTGGCCCGTGACTCTCTGCATCTATAACCTTCCTCCTTGGTTATGTATGAAGCGAAAGTATATTTTGCTGTCGATATTTATCCAAGAGCCAAAACAACTTAGGAATGTTATTGATGTGTACCTATTACCGTTGGTGGAAGATCTAAAAGTACTATGGAATGAAGGGGTATAGGTATGAGATGCATACAAACGAGAGAACTTCACTTTGTGCTCCTTATTGTTCTGCACCATAAATGATTATCCTGCTCTTGCTAACCTATTGGGCCAGAGTATAAAAGGTATCGAAGCTTGTACTCACTGCTTAAATGGTATCGAGAGTGTGTGGCTAAAACACTCATGCAAAACCGTGTACATGCGTCACCGTCGGGTCTTTCGGAGGGCTCACCCATACCGCAAGATGAAAAAACAATTTAACGGAGATATGGAGGACAGTTCACCTCTGAGACATTTAAGCGGAAAAGAGGTTTATAATATGGTTAAGGATTTAGATGTTGTCTTCAATAAGGGAAGTAAATTGAGTGCTCGTGAAAAGAACATCTGGAAGAAGAGATCAATATTTTGGAACTTATCTTATTGGGAGTATCTACATGTTCGACACTGCATCGATATCATGCACGTAGAAAAGAATGTTTGTGACATCTTGATTAGTCTCTTACTGAACATTCGTGATAAAACAAAGGACGACGTCAACGTACGGCTTGATTTGGCTGATATAGACATCAGGCCTGAGTTAGCACCGATAAAAACAGATAATGGACGAATGTACCTTCCCCCTACATGTTACACTCTGTCCAAGACCGAGAAAATAGAATTGTGCCAGTGCTTGCATGGTGTCAAAGTTCCGTCTGGTTACTCTGGCAACGTGAAGAAACTTGTTTCGATGCAAGATTTGAAGTTAAATGGTATGAAGTCTCATGATTGTCATATGCTGATAACACAGATGCTCCCTATTGCAATTAGAAATTTTTTGCCGGTCAAAGTCCGAGAGACAATCATGAGGCTATTTTATTTCTTTAACGCAATTGCTCAAAAGGTCATCGATCCCGAAGAACTAGATGCTCTGCAAGACGAGGTGATGATGACTCTATGTCATCTTGAAATGTATTTCCCTCCTTTATTTTTCGATATCATGGTCCATCTCATTGTTCACGTTGTGTGGGAGATAAAAATGTGCAGGCCCATATTCGTACGCAGCATATACCCGTTTGAGAGGTTCATGGAAATTCTCAAGTCCTATGTATGGAATTGATCTCGGCCGGAGGGCAGCATCGTCGAAGGTTATACAAGCGAAGATGTCATTGAGTTTTGTGTTGATTATATGGCTCAGATTCAACCTATAGGTGTGCCTCAATCTCGTCATGAGGGGAGGCTTAAGGGTATCGGAACTATCGGAAGGAAAGTAATCACTCAAGATATGGACGCGTATGTTTAAGCCCATTTCACAGTCTTTCAACACATGACTGAAGTGGCTCCTTATGTCGATCAGCACAAGGATGTACTTCAGCAACAGAATCCGAAGTAGCTGGATGTTTGGATCATGAGATAACACAATAGTCAGTTCAACCAATGGATATATCACAGACGGTTTTTAATTACAAACCGTCTGTAATATGGATATATCACAGACGGTTTTTAGTTACAAACCGTCTGTGATATTTACACCACAGACGGTTTAAAAACCATCTGTGATAACCTTCGATTATTACTGATCCATAAATTTAGATGGTTCAGAAAACCGTCTGTGATAACATTTTTGAATCGTCTGTGATACGGTTTTTTGTAGTAGTGTCAAGTCTTTGCATCTAGTCAACTATGTAGAATATAATTACCAATTATTCCATCGTTCTTTACTTTCGCTTTCTATCACAAGTCGGGGATTAATGATTGATCGCAACTTACCATAAGATAGATGCTAATCAGAGCTTCTCGTACGTCAGTCCAAACATCGACTAGACAGGGAGAACTGTTGAATGGCAATAGGCACAGACAAATAAAGAATAGAGTGGAATTATTAGCACAGCTAATTTCTCTCTGGTAGCACTTGTCTTTATTGTTTCTATTTCTGTTAGAGGGAGATGGGTGCCGGCCGTCGGCAACACGTACGAACGTCGATCGGAGCTAAAGAAATTTCCTAGCTAGCTCCTCCTAACCTTTTACGATTCTACTTTTGTTCTTTTCAACTGAGATCTTCAGAATTGATCATTGTTTGCGATGAGTATACGATTACATGCATGCATGAACGGTCATTCTTCGAGAGGAGATTGGTTGGGTTTGAGTAGATGGAAACGCCAGGCATGAAAGGAAACCTAGTGTCCATGACGCTAACTGCTCTTACAAAGCAACATACAAAACTAATCTCTAAGAGAAAAATGGCGAACTAGCTATAGCAATGCTAGTTAGTACTAACACAAGTAGGTGTAAGCATAGCGTAGACACTAGGTGGCGTCGAGGCGGCGTAAGCCTGACACTCAGTGGTGAAAGCACAAGGGCTGTCGGAGGTGCACAAGGTGCAGTAGTACCTAGCAGGAGGTGAACCAGGCTGCCTCAATTCTTCTTTCACTTCATGACACGTCTAGTGTTAACGATCTATAATTTCTTACTCACATAGCTTTCCGGTTTACATGGTAAAAATTTTATTTTGAGCTAGTGTAGTCTGCCCCGTATCCCAACAGTGATATCAGAGCCATCCTATATAGTTTTTTATTTGAATTGGTCGCATAAAGTTGATATGTGGTAATAGTAGATTTGATCTATTATTGGATTGGTACATTAACCTAGATGATTCATATGGATGGACTAGTTTGGGTGTTGGGTGTTGGTTGATGAGATCAATCGGCTTTAGCGTTAGAAGATATGTTCGTGAGAGATCGATCGGTTTCGATTGTGTCTATTCATATTCGCATCGCATGTTACCCTTACCGATCGGGACTCCGCCATCGGGATAAGTTGTGATGCACAGCCGTGTGGGGCTAACCAATCAACATTGTCACTATTGCCGATGAGTGCAATTGATCAATGGAAATCGAGTTAATTAGATTAGTTCGGAATTAGGTTAATATGGTTAATCCGATAAAATTTTCAATGATGTATTCATGTCTAAAAAATCATTGGTGCATTATAAATATTGTGCATTCATATCGCGTGATAGAATTGAATTCTTTGCGAAACTTGCTTTGAATACCATGGCCCAATATGTATGTGATGCATGTATGATTTAATCATGGCATGTGTGTCATGCTGAATTATAGCTATATGCTACATACTATTTGTATAGGCCTATGTGTCGACTTTTGATGCTTGATATTCTTATATCTAATTCATTACTAGCTTTTAAGAGTAATAGCTTAGTAGAGCATATGGTGACTTCAAGTAGATGGCTCGGTGAATAGAAAGTGTGATGATGTTGATTGCCATACTAAAGATCATACCATCTCATAGTTTAATTTGATTTTCTGTAAATGTTTTATATGTTCTTGTTATACTATTATTCATGTTATTATTACCTTGGGTGGTTTAACATGATAGAATAGTATCTCTTTAGAAATATTAAGTAAATTTTTTATGTCATTCTAATTGTTACACCTATCAAGATTTTGATCACCTACCAAAATTTTGATCATTAATTGGTAGGTCCACTAAAGTAAAGTGCCATTAATTATCTTAATAAGATAAGGATGTGTTGGACACGTTCATGCATAATATTGGTTTAACTTGATTAAGCTATCAAATAGTTTTGAGCTTAGGGGCATGTAGGGGCGTAGCGAGTCACTGGTTAGGCCTCGGGCACAATTCATTGGAATTTTGATCTGGTGCAGTGTGTACTAATGTTGCTACAGTGTTACACATTAAGGAATTTTGATCTAGGCCTCGGGCCATTGCCCCGGTGGCCTGAGGCGCAACTCTGCCTCTAGGGCATGGTGTTGAGGTTGAGACATGTTCATGTCATTCAAGAAATAATAGTTACATGTGATATAATTAGCAAAGAGTTGCTTATCTATATTGCTAGGTTTCTAGCAGCGATGCCAAAGCTAACTAGAACTTGGTGAAACATGAATCTTGACTTACTATATGTTATTTTAGGGAACTTGGTTTTTACACATATAGTGATAATATCTTTTGTTAAATTATTTAATGAAAGATTTTGCATTAACGTAGTGCTAAAATTTTGTATATACATTTTATGTTATAGATAATACCATTATCTACTTCATCCGCACCCACTTTTAACTTGTGATTTATTCTCAAGAAAGAAAAACTAAGTGGAACAGATTTTATTGACTGCTATTGCAACTTGAGAATTGTTCTCAAGCAAGAAAAGAAGAGATATATTCTAGAGGTTCCATATCCTGATAAACTAGCTGAAAATGCTACTCGTGCTGAAAAGAATGACTATGAGAAATAAAGCAATGACTCACTTGAATTATTACAACATTTTTGAATATCTGATAAAGAGAATTCAGTGGTCAACTAAGTATCTTGTTGTCTTTGAAAAGTCAAAAACATCACTCTTTTAGGGCTGGCGGTCAGACTAGTTGTGGGAGGCGTCGATAAGACAAGCCTTTGGTTGGCAGTCTGATCAGTTGAGGTGTCAGCAGTATGACTGACCTATGGTTGGCAGTCACACTAGCCTTGGAGATTTGGAGCGAGAGTTGGTTTGAGTTGAGTTAGTTGAGTGTGGGCATGGCTTGGGTGCCATTATTTGTGTGCACATGGGTTTAAAGTCTGGTGTTAGGGGTTAGGATTAGTAGTTTAGGTGCATACATGTTGCATGGTGCATTATATGAATTAATTATGTCAATTGATAATTTGAAGTATTGTGCAATGCTACATAATGGTTTGCATATTGTTGTTGGTTGTAAGACTTCGGACTACATCATGATGAGGCAGACAGGACTAGGACTAAGCTAGGAGAACTTAAGTCCAAAGCAGTTAAGAGATCAGGACTAGGCTCAAGAGGAGCCAAGATCCAGACGATTAAGAAGCCACCAGAAGATGTCCAAGGCTAGTGGAGTGGTTACAAGCTAGGACGACGAGAAATCAGAGCATTAGCTACCAGTAGTGGACATGACAGGAAATAATAAGATGGATTAAGATTAAGCTCAGGGAGGAGCTGAGGTCCAAAATAGTTAGGGAAGCTAGGTGTCGTCATAATACGAGAAAAGGCACGTAGCGTGTTAGGTGATTTGAGTCCGTTTACAAGCAAGGACGATTTGGTAGGATTCGAACACGTGAAAGGCTTGGCAGCAAGTCATTAGAGCCACATGGACTTAAAGATGAAGCACATGATTACTTCAAGGCAAAGGAAGCACAAAGTTTAGAGGAAGGCGGTAGAGAGGCATTTTGGTAAATTGCTCAATACCAGAAAAGTGATAGTGGATGAAACTGTAGTGGTGGCCTAAGTAGTTTAGGTCATGGATACGCTAAAAATGTTAAATGGATCAAGTGTTGATTCACTAACAGATTAATAGGTGTATGCGCTCTGAGAAGCGTCCAAGTGTAAGTGTTAAAACTAATATGATGTTAGGTTAATGAATTAGCCCATGTAAGAGTGGATAAAACCCAATAGAGTGCTGGTTAGGGTTTCTCTTATGAGT
Organism: Melocanna baccifera; assembly: GCA_036346265.1. Taxonomy (NCBI): domain Eukaryota; kingdom Viridiplantae; phylum Streptophyta; class Magnoliopsida; order Poales; family Poaceae; genus Melocanna; species Melocanna baccifera. The sequence goes on from JAYEVJ010000256.1 coordinate 179,943, forward strand.
CTCAATATATAAGGAGAGGGAGTTGTGGCTAGGGTTAAGGTTTTTTAGAGAGTTCATACCTAGCCTTTAGAGGAGTTAGGGTTCGTAGAGAGAACCTTGTAGAAGATGTGAGAGACACTTGTAGATGAGTTTTTTTATTATTCTTAGGCTTTGTATACAGGTAGGGATTGGCTGTAAACATTCCTCTCCTAGTATCAATAGAGATCGAAATTCGTCGAAATCTTTCTCTCTTTGCTCAAGTGATGAAATCTTAACTTGGTTTGGTTTTTTGTGCTTCTCCTCTCCTTCTTGGTCTTTCTTTGTGACAGGGACATGTAAGTGATGATGATGTCTCTTGGAGACGATAGGAATTTATTATTTGCATGTTCTTTTGTTTACTTGGTTTTGGCTCCAAAGAGGGTGATTTTGGGGTTTGATCTTGTGGAAATTTTGACTTAAGTTTGTGCTATGATTTAACTTACTATAATATGTGAGAACTTATTCATGGTCATCTAGATCATTAAGAACTCACGAGCTACAACATATCGAGGCTTCCCACTTTTGTCTAGGTTTAGTTTAACCTTTTTGAAATGAAAAAAGGCAGGAACTTCGGCAATGATTTTCTTAATTATTAATTGAAATAGGTTCCTAACATCTTAGAGAAGGTGCATACCAAATTACAAGTGATTTGGAGTCCTGGTTTGATAGTTGACTCAATTTGTGGTTTTAACCCAGTTTTGGTGCAGCAGAGATTCAAGAGCCATAAGATCCCAATTTTCTTAAGTTCTTTCAATATATTTGGTTAGGATAAGTTATTAAAATCATGATCTAGTCTTGGTTCAAGTTTTAAGTCTTTTGAAGTTGTGGGCCAAAAGTTTCATCGATTTTTGGATTTAAAATAGTACAGAAAATCTGTTCTGTCTTGAAAAAGACGTCAGATCGCCAACTAACTAGAGGTCATACCACTAAGCGGTGAGACCACCAACTAGCTAGTGGTCAGACCACCCTCGCTTAGCAGTCAAACCACCGGGGCTTGTTGAGGTATGTTTCGCTCAGTTTTTCTTAAATTTCTTCTTGTGGGTGATTGGTCTATGATTTTCATTGCTTCTCGTAACTATTGGAGTGAAGAGTTCTGCTTTCATCTTTCAGGGAAATAATTTGGAAACGCTTTTAGTCATGTTGGCTCCTATTCACCCCTCTCTAGCCATTGTTCTTAGTCCTAATTTTTTAGGGTAAGTACTCATGGTCACAACAAGCACATAATATCTCTATGTATCCATCGATTTGCATCTAATAATTATTTACACATTTTTTTGTAGTATCGGTATGGCAATAGAGGGGATGAATGCTGCATTCAAATTTTTTCCTAAGTATTCATCAATCTTTACTTCAATAGCTATGGGAAATTATGAAGATTAGAAACCAATCACCACATAAAAAATCCTAGTGAAAACTAAGCAAAATGATCCTCGATGTGCTCGATAGTTAGACTTGATGAACAAGACCCAGTTAGACCACTACAGTAAAATCAGCATGGGAATACTAAAACAACAATATTTCAAAAATAAAAAAATCTTGAAACTTTTGATCCGTAGATCCAAATAACATGCAACTTTGTATGCACCTTCTCTATGAGACACGAACCTATTCCAACTAACGATCGAGAAAATTGTTGTCAAATTTGTGACCATTTTCAATTTGAAGTAGGGTTGCACTAAAATCGGGCAAAAACTAAAAAAGGTGAATATGATTTACTCGTGGGTGGATGATGGCTATAAATGTATTTTCACATGTCACAACAAAAAAACACCAAAGAAATTGAGGCAAAAACAACTAGATCAAGAAATCACTCAGAGATGCCAAATTAAGAAAAACCAAGTAACTTCAATAACTTGCTAAATCTGATGTCTAAATCGATAGAGATTGATTTCTATGGAGCATCTCCATCACTAACTCATCCTTGATATCTAACAAGATCAAGAAGGGGAGAGAGGAGATCAAAAGCCAAGCAAATCAAGAGCAAATCAACTAAAACAAGAGGGATCCATGAGAGATGAATAAAATTAATATATTGCTATTTGGGGATAAAGATTTTATAGTCATTCCACTTGGAGGACAGAAGAGCACACCACAAACTTACACTTCTCCAACTCTAACGCTAGAACTATAGGCTTCAATGAGCAAGGTTGGACGGTTAACTAATTAGTCTCTATTCCAACCCAATAAATAGATAGGCCAACCAGCCCCATATAACCCTAATAGATACTATCTATTTAGCACATATGAGAAAACTTGTTAACCCCACACAATATGGGTTTTACTCATATACTACACTTATGCACGTTTTTCAAAGCACATAAGCCCAAATCCGCTAAGTTCTTACCATTTGATCTACTTGATCATCTCAGCTCCTTGACTTAAACTATCTTTCCATGTGCCGCTCAAGCACTATAGTTTTGATCCAAGTTAGTTCTTTGTATTTTAGTTAACTTACAAAAGTACTCTTTCTTAATCTAGTCTTTATCTTGCCTTACAAGCAATCATCATGTTTACCACGTATAGATGCAACATTGCCTTGCCACGCGTCGACAAGTCTCTTTCATTCTGGTTCCACCAGATTCTTTCGTTCTGGTTCCACTACATTACGCCTCACATGGACTAACCAAGCCACATGGTGCAACCCGTCGTCCGAACTTACCTTCAACATTTCTCATTTTTTTCGTGTCATATTTGAGCTCAGCCATCTCACCTAGCATCCTTGATCATTTTGGACCTCAACTCCTTCATGGCGTAACCTCGATTCTCACTGGTGACCATGGTTGACTCTAAGCGATCCTGCATATAATTTAAAGATAAAGAAATCATTTTTAGACACAAGTTCTTCACAACTTAATCCGCGTTAGCTTAAATATGCACCATGCATCAAATATGTACTGACCTAGGTCAAATCAAAACATTCTGGACCAAAATTCCTAAAATCAGCCGAACTGGAGATAGACCTGCCAGTCAAACTGCCTGCCCTAGCCAATTTGACCGCTGGTGGTGGCCGATCAAACCACCAAGGGGGCCGGCCAGATCATTGGTAAGGGACGGTTTGACTATCACCTCTGGCTGGTTAGATCGTTTTCGACCGCTACCTCTGACCAGTCAGACTGCTTAGACTACAGGCAGTCCAAAAAAGCTGATAAATTTATAAATCTAAATTCTCAATTTTTTTCAAATAGCAATAATTCATCGTAACATAAATCTAAGCCTTCTTATATGTTCCTTCGTATCTTAACTCCAGTACTCAAACCTTTTGTTTAGTAATAAATGTTTCTCCTCGAGCACATACTGGGCCTGAGGTTGAGGGTGTTGAGGAACCGTCGCTAGCGACCAGTCCGATTGATTCCTCTGCTTAGAACAAATCGTATCAATCACAGAAGAATAGAATAATAGATTGAAACACAGAGAGATAGAGAGAACTTCTGATCCTTCTTTATTGCTTACAAATGGTATGAGTACAAAATCTGCTAATATGGCTCCCTATTTATAGAGTTTGGTGAGGTGCCCACCATGGGCCAGGACTCCTAGCCTGGGCCTAGATTTTCCAACACTCCCTCTTGGGCACTCATCCGACATGTTCATGCCTCATTAAAACTCCATAAAAATCTAGTTGAAAAAGTTTGGAGAAAGAGTACATGATCCATGTTATGCTTATGATGCACAATTACCTCATTAAAAACCTTGTTCGAGAAACTTCAGGAAAACTCGTCAAGAGAAAAAGAGTATAATTCACCCAATTTCATTTAGTCTTCAGGACTTCATTTCGTTGGGTACTTGATCTTCAGGATCAGGTTTACTAACGGGCTTGAGAGAATTCTCCCCTTGAGTTCTGCACTTTTCTAAGTCCAATCATCCTGATTCCTCGCACGCATCTTTCGAAGCTAGATGCAGGGAGTAATTTAGTGAATAAATCTACCAGATTTTCACATGACTTAGTATGCAGTACCTTAATCTCGTCCGTCTTTTACAATTCATGAGCATAGAAAAACTTGGGGTTGATATGCTTTGTGAGATGACTCTTCACATAGCCCGTTTGTACTTGTGCAATGCAAGCGGCATTATCTTCATAGATAATTGTGGGGGTTTGCACAATGTTCATCCCACATGACTGCTGGATGTGGTGAACCATTCGTCGGAGGCAAGCGCATTCACATGCGGCTTCATACAGTGCTACGATTTCTGAGTGGTTCGTCGAAGTCATTACGAGACTTTACTTTGACGATTTCCAGAAAATTGCAGTTCCACCACACAGGAAAACATAGCCTGTTTGTGACCTTACGGTATGCAGGTCAGACAGATACCCAGCATCTGCATAGCCAATCAAGTTCAGATCTTGATTCTTTCTGTAAAACAATCTAAGATCCTTGCTTCCTTGGAGGTATCGGAGGATGTCCCTTATGCCCTGCCAATGCCTCTTGGTAGGTTCTATACTATACCTTGCCAATAGATTCATAGCAAATACAATGTCTGGTCTAGTGCAGTTTGCTAAGTACATGAGTGCTCCCACTGCACTCAAGTATGGGAATTCCGGTCTCAGGACTTTCTCCCCCTCTTCCCTAGGTCGGAAAGGGTCTTTTTCTTGCTGCAAAGACCTCCCGATCACTAGTACTTTCGATGGGTATGCCTTCTCAAAGCCTAACCTTTCTAACACCTTCTGGGTGTAGGTCGACTGATGTACCAAGATTCATTCAGGGACATGCTCAAGCTGCAGGCCTAAGCAGAACTTGGTTTTGTCTTTCATTTCTAATTCTGACTCCAAGTAGGAGCTTGCTTCTTTTATATCTTCCACTGTTCCGATGATATTCAGATCATCTACATACATTGAGATTATACAGAATCCATTCTGGGATCGCCGTATAAATACACAAAGACAGTCTTCATTATTCGTGTATCCTTTCTTACAGAGAAAGTCGCTTAAGCGATTATACCATATTCTGCCAGATTGCTTTAGTCCATATAGGGACTTTCTAAACTTCACACTGTAAAGATTTCTATTTGCTCTGTCTTAGTTTGGGAGAGGGATTCCTTCGGGGACTCTCATATAAATCTCCGAACCCAAGTTACCGTAAAGGTATGCAGTTACCACATCCATCACTTTCATTTTTAAATTCAAGTTTACTGCCATTGGGATCAAATATCTAAAGGTAATTCCACTCATGATTGGGGAGTAGGTTTCTTCATAATCAACTCAAGGGCGTTGAGTTAAACCTTGTGCTACCAGCCTTGCTTTGTATCTCACCACTTTGTTTCTTTCATTCCTCTTTCGAACAAATACCCACTTGTGCCCTACAGGGTGCATATGGGGAGGTGTGCGACATACAGTCCCAAACATCTCTCTTTCGTCATGAGTTTCTATTGCCTTCTTCTAATCTTCCCAATCTGATCTTTTCTTACATTCAGCGAGCGATGCGGGGTCGGGATCAAGATTAATGGTTGAGGCAATTTTCTTTGCGAAGTAGATATCGACATTGGCTGTTGTCCTGTTCAGGGACTCTCCCGTGTGCACATAATTTATAGCTATTTCTTCATGAGTTGCTACTTCTGGAGCGATTGCTTCTTTTGGAGCTTCTCCTTGCACATAGATTCTTCCAATTGCGGTGGCAAATCCCTTTATGTTTCGGCTCCGATGTGTGCGCACACATCCATGCCGATTTCTCCCTGCGGGGGAATGTTCAAATCCGGTATGCTCTTGCCTGAGGGTTTCATACTGGTGTCAGGTCTCAACTGGCTCCTCTTCTCATTCTGGGGACTTCAGTGATCGGCTATGATAAGTCATTCTTATCCTTTTTCGCTGGACATCCCCGGTTACTTGGGATTCGAGGAGCCGGAGTTCTCGTCCTTTTATTCTGAGGCCTCTGGACAGGATTAGGGATACCTTCAATTTTCTTTGGTATTTCAACTCTTTCCGGTGCATTGCGTGCAGGCACATGCGACTTAGTTACGCTTTTCAAATCACTAAAGTGATCGGGTAGTTGGTTTGCTAATGCTTGCAAATCAATGATCTTTTGGACCTCTTTTTCAGTTTCACTAGTGCGCAGGTCGTGTGCAGGAATTCACGTGGCTTCCCATGTAATTTTTCGATATTTTTCATCAAATGATTGATTGCCTCCCCTAATGTCGGGAAATTATCCTCATCAAAAATGCAATCAGTGAAGCGGGCAGTATGCAAATCTCCTGACATGTGTTCCAAATACCTAATTATGGATGCAGTCTCATAACCAACGTATATCCCAGTCTTACGGAGAGGGCCCATTGCAATTCACTGCGGAGGGGGGATAGGTACATTAACCTTGCATCCAAACCTTTTAAGATGAGAAATTTTCAGTGCTTTTAAGATGAGAAATTTTCAGTGCTGACCCTTGCGCTAGTTGCAAAGGTGAATGGATGTTGTAGGCCGAAGGTCTAAAGTTGATGAGATTCGCTGCATGTAGGACTGCGTGTCCCCAACATGTAGCTGGCAAATTACAATTCTGCAAAAGAGGTCGGATAATAAGTTTAATTATTTTGATCAAAACCTCTACCAAACCATTCTGGGTATGGACATGCGGTACCGAATGCTCAACTGTAATCCCCATTGATATGCAATAATCATCAAATGCCTTTGAAATAAAGTCTCCGGCATTGTCCATTCTGATGGACTTGATGTGATCATCAAGGAACATATTTCTGATGCGAATGATCTGCGAGATTAGCTTTGCGAATACATGGTTTCTTGTGGATAATAAACTCGCATATGACCACTTTGAGGAAGCATCAATGAGCACCATGAAATACTTGAATGGCCTTGAGATGGACTGAATGGGATCGCAAATGTCTCCCTGGATGCAGTCCAGGAATGCAGGGATTTCATTCTTCACTTTCAGAGTGCAGGGTCTAATAATTAATTTCCCAGTAGCACATGCAGGGCACACAAAATCTTCATAATTCAAAAAATTCTTCACATTAATATTATGCCCTTGGGAATTGTTAATAATGTTTCTCATCATCGTAAGACCTGGGTGGCCTAATCTGTCATACCAGAGACATAATAGTTCAGAGCTTCTAAATACTGTCTTTAGGACAGTGAAGGCTGCAGGCGCCTTATTGTTGGTATAATATAGCCCAGTTTCTAGGGAAGAAAGTTTTCGAATACACTTTTTCAATTCTCTTCGCGCTTCGTAATGAGCAGGTATTCCTTACCGTACTCTTCTTCAGTCTCAACGTGGAAACCATTGGCGCAAATATTCTTAAAACTTAGGAGAGTTCTAGTTGATTCTGGGTACAATAAGGCTTCTTCAATGACCAAAGTTATGCCCATTAGGAGGATAAGTATGGCTCTTCCGGAACCAATTATACATGCATCGCTTCCGACGATTGTTGTAAGGCTGCTAGTGCTCTTACGAATTGACTGAAAATACTTAGTCTCTCTTAAGATGGTATTCGTTGTGCCGCTGTCGGCAAGGCATACTTCCTCCATTGGGCGCCACACGTGTTCTAATATAAAGTATTTTATTGACATGTATTAGAAGGCATTCAACACATAAATAAAATACTCCAATATTAGAACATATCATGCTATCATAAACTGAATAAATAAATGAATTATTCCAAAATTATCCAACCATCACAAGAAAACAAAACTAAAGTACCATTCATCCAAGTTCTAACTTGTCCATTTGACATAAAATAAATGACAATTAAAGTCTAATGCATTCTGTGCATCAGACTGAATCAACTAGGAAATCAGAGACTTCATCGGCTATCTGCTCAGGAGTGATTTTCTCACTTGCCAAACCAAGCTCACTTTGTAGCAACCTTGGTTCTGCTGGCCATAGGTTTTGCCACTCTCCTTAGCCCTTTTGTTACTTGGAGCATCTGACTTGCCATTCTGGGCAACGGCCTTACCCGTCTTCTCCTTTCTTTTCATCAAGGGTTTCCGCACCTTGTAGCTCCCGGCATTGGCCTCACGGCCAGCGGAGCTCTCTAATGGCTGAGTGACGTAATTCTTGCGGAGAAGTTCGTCCTGAGCCTCCGCAACCTGCATCATATCAATCAATTCGGCATACTCTTTGTAGCCGTCTTGACGATAGTTGCGAGCGGATTGTACAGCATTGGGGTGAAAGGTGGACATGGTCTTCTCAATCTTCTGTTCATCTGTGATCTGCTTGCCACAGAGTTGAAGATTGGTACAAATCCTGTGCAATGCAGAATTGTACACCCCAACCATCTTAAAGTCGGTGAACCTCAGTCTGATCCACTCCTGCTCTGCTTGAGGAAGAATAGTGTACTTTAGCCTCTCAAACTGCTTCTTGAGTGCGGTCCAGAGTGCTAGCGCGCTTTTCTCTGTCATATACTCATTCTTGAGAGTAATGCAGAGATGGTGCCTGAGAAAATGAAGTGTCTGATCATTCTCCTCAGGTGTGGGTTTGGCGTCATTCGGTCCGCCAATCCCAATAGCCGTGCGGAGCTTCTTGGCTCAAAGTAGTATCTTGACATCGAATGCCCATATCAGATAGTTCTTGCCATACTGGGCAAGCTACTCGAACTCCCGGTTCGTGATTTCAGTCATCTACATGTGTATGACAAGAATGAGTTTACAACTGGTAAACATGCATGAAATAATTTACTGCGGGTAAATAAATGGTACAAAAAGTTCTCATAATGTTTCATAATTTTCTATGCATTTTCTATAATTTTACTGCTATTTTCAGTGATTAAGCAATTTAAACAATCACAATTAATCAAAACAGCAAATAAATACATAAAATAATAATAGCAGAAATAAATAAGCTTCAAATTCTAAAAATAATTCAAAATTCAGATTCCTGAGACCTTTTATGCTGGAATATAAATTTTCAGCGAATTCTGCAATTCCAGAGGTTAACTAGTAAGTCTTCATCTCAACCCGTTAAATAGACAAGCTAATCAGCCTTATCTAACCCTAATTGATACTACCTATTTAGCATATATAGGAAAAATATGTTAATTCCATACGACATGGGTTTTACTCATACACTACAGTTATGCACGCTTTTTAAAGCACATAAGTCTGAATCTGCTAAGCCCTTAGTTTTTGATCCACTTGATCATCTTAGCTTCTCCTTAACTTAAACCACCTTCCCAAGCACCGTTCAAATGTCACGGTTTTGATCTAAGTTAGTTTTTAATATTTTAGTCAACTTACCAAAATACCATTTCTTAATCCGGTTTTTATCTTCTCTTGCAAGCAATCGTCATATTTACCACGTATAGATGTACAATTGGCTTCTCACGTGTTGCAGGTTTTTTCGTTCTGGTTCCACTAGACCACACATCACTTGGACTAACCAAGCCACATGGTGCAACCCGTCGCTTGAGCTTCACTTAAATATTTTCTATCTTTCTCATGCTATACATGACTTAGCCATCTCATCTAGCATCTTTAATCATTTTGGGCCTCAGGTCCTTTATGTACATAGCCCAAATTCTCGTCATTGAATATGGTTAACTCTAAGTGACCCTACACCTCCAAATATAAAACAAATCATTTTTGAGCACAAGTTCTTCATAATTTAATTTATATTAATTGAAATATGTATCATACAGTATATATACATTAATTTAGATCAAACTAAAATATCTTTGGACCAAAATTTCTAAATACTCAAAATCGATTGAGCTAAAGATAGATCTGCCGATCAAACCGTCTACCCTAGTGAGTCTAACCACTGGCAATGGCCAGTCTTTTAACTCAAGTACTCGTCCTTTTGTTCTGTAATAAATGTTTCTGCTCGCGCGCTTCCTGGGCCTAAGGTTTAGGGAATCATATGTGTGCGTGTTATACACGAACACGTTGTGTGTCGACATTTAACATTTCCAAGAAGATGATTGGGGACAGTTTACTCCGGCCAATAATCCAACGACGACTTGGACGGAACAGGTCGTTGCATCTCGTCTCCGTCAAGAACTGTTCCATCGCTTTCTTGAACTGTTCCATACGGGAAATTGCTTCGCAGTGCACGTGGTACTGTCCCATACGGGCTACGGCAAACAATAATCCATCATGTATATATTTTGGCGTTTTCGCTCATCCGATCATCAAGTGAGGACTACGTAGAGCTTTCGGCCATCAGGTGTACTCTTTTTATTTTATAGTTTATAGTTTAAATATTTAAAGTTTAACTGTTCGTAAGAGTTAATACGTATAAGAAAATAGTCTTATGTAATTTTGGTCGATATTGTTGAGCTCAATACAGTTTTTTACTATAATTTTTTTATTAGCACTATCTTAAAAAAATATACTATTTAAAAATTAATTAATTTAATCTATATAAGCATAAATTGACTAACTGAAAGTGAAAAAAAAACCAACTGTCTCCGTCCATCGCTTTCTCTACTTCTGCTTTGTATCATTCCGTGTGCTAGAAACACAAAGGGAAATTGCTTCGCAGTGCGCGGGGTACTGGCAATCCATCATGTATATATTTTGGCGTTTTCGCCCATCCGATCAAGTGAGGACTACGTAGAGCTTTCGGCCATCAGGTGGATTCTTTTAATTTTATAGTTTATAGTTTAAATATTTAAATTTTAACTATTCGTAAGAGCTAATACATACAAAAAATAGTTTTATATAATTTTGATCGATACTTCTGAACTCAGTTCATAAAAACTAGTTACTGTAATCCATATAAACATAAACCAACTGACTGAAAGTGAAAAAAAAATCCAACTGTCTCTGTCCAATCAAGTGATGAAAGTAGATAAGCGGTGGGGCACTTGGACTTTTCTTGCTAGGAAATATCATATCACTCATCCATTGACTCGGGTCAACCAAGTCAATGCAGGGATTCTTCCTGACTAGTTCACACAAATTATGCACTGTTTGACCTGAATCAAGGGCGAAGCAATACAACAATACACTCGTTTCTTCATTTTTTAGATGAATCACCGATGATTCCATTAACCTGAGGCACGAGCTAAATCACCTGCAGTTGCAACGAGTACAAATTCAGGGAAATGGACACTCATTTCATTTCGCATAGCATAGTTCTGGAAGAAATTAGTTACTTAGGCCGTGCTCAATATCGCAAGCGACTGTCTTTTGGCTTTCTGGCCAGAGAAGCTATTTTCCAGGCTTTTTCTTGGGATGTGACAGTTGAAGTATCTAAAATACTCTGAAGGTTCTGAAGGCATTTTGTTGTGCTGATTTAGTATAAATATGATTGTTTTTATTCTTTTTGCAGAAATATTAATGAACCGACTTAATTGTACTAAGTTACAGCAATTAAGCAACATTTTACAACTACCAAAATTACCAACAATGCAATACTACCCACAAAAGGTGCAACATCCACTATCACATCCAAATGGCGAACTTAATTCTTCAGAAAATCTTTTCCATTGGCAAAACAGATACATGGTCAATTTCACCCTCTCTAGTCTCCATATGCAACTCAATTTACAATTAGGCACTGAAACATGTGCGTTTCAGAAAATTAGATCCATTTAGACAATCAGTAGCTCCAGAACTTGACCTTTGCAATAATGAATTCAACATATCTACACAACTCAATTTGCACTTGATCACAAGATCTGAATCTTGCATGTATTGTGTATATCACGCAAGAATATGAATTTAAAGACTGCTAACTATGCTGTCAGCCATGAAATTAGCTTTAGCACCTAAAAACTACAATGTCTAAGCAACAAGATGCTGCCTACAAGAGCAATAGAAACCAAGCAGTTCATCGCGTCACTGCCGATGCCGACTCTCCATGTGTACAAGCATTGTTTTAGCTGCAGCTACAAGAACACGAAACATATGCAAGATCAGATATGTGCATAACTATGTATTTTCACACTAGGTCCAAATCTAAAGTTAGTGCACATAGTTGAGACAATGATGATATTATATCCATAAGATAAATCACAATAGTAATCAAATATCATAGTATCATCTTTATATCCACTTGTTACAATTGCGGCCGCACGACCTTCAGTTTATAGTAGCAGAAACAAAAATAAATCAGAAAAAAGCCCATCACCTTACCACACGTAAGCCACCGGGGGAACACATCTTAGTACTCCGGTTGTCTTTTTGTCGAATCTGCAAGCGGTGGGGGCACGGGGAAAGATAGCGGAAAGAAACGGTTTTATTCTCCATCCAACCAATCTAGTGAGGATAGTAGATAAGTGGTGGGGCACTAGGACTGTTCTAGCTAGGGAATATCCATACTCATCCATTGACTCTGGTCAACCATGTCGATGTGGGGATTCTTCCTGACCAAAATCACACAAATCATGGCACTGTTTGACCTGGATCAAGGGCGGAGCAATGCAACAATACACTCGTTTCTCTTTCTTTTAGATGAAACACTGATGATTCAATTAGCCTGAGGCACGAGCAAAATTGCCGGCCGGCCACTGCAACGAGTACAAATTCTGGGAAATGGACACTCGTTTCATTTTACATTATGTAGTATGTGCTGAAAAAAATAGAACATATTCTAGCGACTATGATCCTGTTTGGGGAGCTGTAACTTTTGCCATAAGCTACCTTCATACTTTTTGGCTGAAAAGCATTTGTAGCTGATGGCTCTAGCTTTCTTGAGACGCCGTTTGCCAGCAAGGCTTTTTCTTGGGCTGGTTGACTGCTTTAGCTGTGAGTTAAGGTTAAAATATCTGAAATACCCTTAAGATTCTGAAGGCATGTTTCTATGCTGATTTAGCTAAAATATGATTTTTTTTATTCTTTTTACAGAAATGTTGAAGAAACAACTTAATTGTATTAAGTTACAGATAATTGAGCAACATTTTGTAACTGCCAAAATTTTCAGCAATGTAATACTACCCACAAAAGGTGCAACATCCACTATCACATCCAAATGGCGTCTTCACAAAATCTTTTCCATTGGCCAATCGGATACATGGTCAATTTCACCATCTCTAGTCTATGTATGCAACTCAATTTACAGCTAGGCATGAAACATGTGCGTTTCAGAAAATTACATCCATTTAGACAATCAGCAGCTCTAGAACTTGACCTTTGCAATAATGAATTCAACATATCTATTACAACTCAATTTGCAATTGATCACAAAGATCTAAATTTTGCATGTATTGTATATATCACACAAGAATGTGAATTTACGGACTCCTAACTATGCTGTCAGCCATGAATTTAGCTTTAGCACCTAAAAACAACAATGTCTGATCAACAAGATGCTGCCTACAAAGAGCAATAGAAACGAAGCAGTTCATCGCCCCACTGTCGATGCCGACTCTCCATGTGTACAAGCGTTGTTTTAGCAACAACTACAAGAACAAGAAACACATGCAATATCATATATGTGCATAAGAAAATGCATAAGTGCCGGGACCGAATTTTCGAATATGAACCTTCTGTGTATTTTTGCACTATTTCCATATCAAAACTAGTGCACATAATACAAACCCTTTGAAACTCGCCGGAATCAAGCTCATGTGGAGGAGCGTCGTCGATGTAGTCTTGCACAATGCGGAACCTCCGAGAAGCTTCCCTGTCGTCAAGGTTGAAGTCCGATGGAATGGTCGATGGCAGGGATGCAAATTTGCTCGTGGTCGAAGCAGTGGAGTGCTTTCCAGTTGTCGGGGTTGGACCCTGTGGTAGGACTACCTTCACGATTTACCACTGGTACAGAGTAGGCCACGATGAAGTCATTGTGCCCACTGGCTAGTTCAGAGTGTTCCCAGTCCTAGCTTCTTCCCTCGTCAAAAATGACATCTCTGGAGATGTGCACTTTACCAAATGAGGGTTGAACATCCTGTATGCCTTGGAGATGTGGTCGTAGCCGATGAACACCATAGGAGAGCTCCTATCATCCAGCTTCCCGACGTGTGGCCATGTGGCTTTCACATGTCCTATGCAACCAAAAGTTTGAAGGAAATGCACAGCTGGCTTCACACCATGCTAGGCTTCGTAGGGAGTATTCTCGCTCAAGCTGCTTATGAGAGAGCGATTAAGGATGAACGCAGCCGTCGAAACGGCTTTCCCCCAAAATTCACCGGGCACCTTCTGATCCTTGAGGATGCACCTTGCCATTGCCATCACCATCTGATTCTGACGCTCAACAACACCGTTTTGTTGGGGTGAGTACAGTGTTGTGAGTTGCCGATGTACTCCTTTCTTGGTGCAGTACTCAGTGAAGTCCACGGAGGTGAACTCTCCCCCCGGTCGGTGCGCAGGGCGCGCAACTTGCGACCGATCTCGGTCTCGATTGCAGCCTAGAAGTTCTTGACCGCGCCTTCAAGCTCTTCCTTGCCTTGAAGGAGAATGAGCCACATGTAATGGCTCATGTCATCGACGAGCAAGAGGAAATAGCGCTTTCCTCCATGTGTCGTTAGCATGACGGGTCCGCAAAGGCCACCATGCACAATGTCAAGGCAGTCGTTGGCGTGGTGCTTGGTCTCTTGAGGAAACGGAGTACGCTGTTGCTTACCGATGACACACCCGTTGTAGATTTGATCGATGTGCTTCACGCGAGGAGGTCCGCTCACCATGCCTGTGGTCGACATCTTCCAGAGTGCATCAAAATTGAGGTGCCCAAAGCGGGCATGCCAGCTCTATGCCTCATCATTGACTTGCAAGCTCAAACAGACTAGCTGTACTATGCTTAGAGCGATCTTGTATAGCCGATTTGGTGATCTCTTTACCTTGGCAATGAGTTTGCGTTGTCGATCCTGAAGGCGCAGGACGCCATCTTCAATCAGCACACTGCAGCCACCTTCATCGAGCTAGCCCGACGCTGATGATGTTGCTCCATAGTCGTAGGATGAAGTATACATTGGTGAGGGCGCGAAGTTGATCCCCTTTTCCCAAAAATAGCATAGTGCCGCGTCCGTGGATTTCGACCACCGAGCCATTCTTGAACTTGACCGATCCGGAGATCCTGTGATCGAGTTCAAAAAACGCTACGTCAGATCTCGTCATGTGATTCGATGCTCTAGTGTCGAGAAACCAGGAGGTCTCCTCATATTCTTTGTTAACGAGGACCAATCTGGCAAGTTCCTCGTTGAGAAAGACTTACTCACCGACATGCTCTTGCTTGGCAGGCGCTCGGGCGATGTCTTCTTCCACCGCCGTTACTTGGGCCATCAGGAGAGACGACTCGTCGTCAATGTTCTGCACCAGATATGCCTTCTCCCTTTTCTTCTATCATGTTCAAAGTGTATTTTTCTTCAAGTTTCTATTGTCATTTTCAATATTTATAATATCTTAAAAATGTAAATAGACTACAAGATACGTAAATATATTCTCAAATGTCTAGGTTATATCATCTGATACTATAAACTTTAAAACAAGTCTAGCAGCACAAATGTGCAAGCCATGCACCTTGCTAGTTCTGAATATAGACAACAGGCATGTGTCACAGAAGAGCAACTCGTTTTTATTTAGTCTCTCCAGTCTGAAGCCTAGGAACAAGTGCGTTAAAGGATGAATTTGCATAATCCTTAAAGCTTTACGTGAAGTAGTTAAGTAGCGCGTCGTTGCTTATGAAACCCTCAATTTGTTTACAATAATTTTGGTTATCCCCTTTTTTAGAGTATTGAAATACTTTCCCATCAATAAAAGATGTGGTGCAATTCCAACCTGGATTGTAATTGTATCCCTTATATATTAACATATCCATTTTTCTCAATTCTACTAGGAAAGTGAAATATGCAAAGATGGATTGTGAACATCAAATGATTTACCACAACATTGTGGTAGGGCCAACGACATGTCAGCCCAGTGGCCCCTGTTACTTGCATTACT
The DNA here is from genome assembly GCA_036346265.1 of Melocanna baccifera. Classification (NCBI taxonomy): domain Eukaryota; kingdom Viridiplantae; phylum Streptophyta; class Magnoliopsida; order Poales; family Poaceae; genus Melocanna; species Melocanna baccifera. The sequence continues at coordinate 195,718 of JAYEVJ010000256.1, forward strand.
GTTTTCATTTATGCATTGTTAAGATCGAGTCTCCTGTGTGGAAGAAGAGAATGTGCAGCACAACGGCTGACCACTCGCACAAACAGAACATCTTTGTGAGGAACATACAGGCAAGTACACAACTTTGAATGCTTCAATTAGATCTAAAAATGCCGACGATAATACCTACGATAGCTATTTTTATCGTCTGGCAAATTCTACGATTAGCGTGGCTTTCTTCTCAAGACTGTAATATTCTGTGGTTTTGCTCTCGGTGTATCTTGGAGTATCGGCCGTCGAGCTTCTGGCCATCTCAGAGAAGCTCACGAAACCGTCGACCGCTTGGGGACGCCGTCGCACTATTCCTGCTAATCGCCGAAGCTCCTGTGCGACTTGCTTCATTGCCGGTCGCCTCTCACCTGGCATAACTAAGCACTGGCTTGCTAGCTCGGCAACTTGGTGGATCACCTCCATGTCGTCTTCATCAACAATTTCCCTATCCACGAGCTCATCAAGCGTGCCCTCCTTCATAACCTCTTGAAAATTGACGTTAGGCACCGTGTCTTCTAATGGAGATATGCCCTAGAGACAATCACAGAGATGATTCTGTTTATTATGTTCATGAATTATTGGATAATTTATCTTGTTCCTTGAATAACATCGTCAATATTTATTATCAAGTATGTGACTTGATTGTGAAACTCTATATTGCTGCGATGATTATTCTTAGATGATCCCTAGTCAAACATATGAGGACACATATTAATAGACTAGCATATGTATTGGTTGATGACCATGTTTCACGGGTCATAGATATAAAGATATTAAACCAATAATATGGACACATGTTAGCAAACATAGGGTTGGATCGACCCACCATGAAACACTACGAGAATGTTACATTCTTACCGTCATCAGTTGGTTTCATTCACAATGCGTATGCTATGTCCTTAAGACTTGAGATCGTCGCACGTACTCAAGATGCATAATGACTGACTTAGGGGTTGCCAAACATTACTCCGTAACTGGGTAGTCATAAAGGTAGCTTTCGGGTTTTGTTATGATGCATGCATTGAGGCATGGTCGATCAAGATAGAATTTGCCCCTCTAGGCAACAGGAGAGATATCTCTAGGTCTCTCGAGTGATTGGATTCCAGAAATGCATAGCCATGCTATTCACGGTTAAAGAGTATTCAAACAATTGGTCTGACCAGACAAAGAAAGTATGTTTTCAAGATCAAAATGCTAGCCAGATAGTCCGAGGTTGGGTCAGAAAATTGAGGTGTACATTTGAACAGGACAATTATCTTTTGGGAACATCTTGTTTTTTTTTAAAAAAAAATCTTTTACGGGAAAAGCGGAAAAGGAGGGGCGGCTGGTCCGGTTTAGGGCTGACCCCGACCTCATCAAGTTTCGCTCGTTAGCTCTATTGGGCCCGTCCCAATACATTTTTCTTTACTTCCCAACGTGAAAATGTATATTGACCTAGCCGGGCAAACTGAATCAAACTTGGCATCACGGCTAGGGTCAAGTTTTGCTCAGTCTAGTTGATGCAATTATTTCCTTGATTCACTCTTGATATAGACCTTAGAGGATCTCTACAAATTATCAAAGAAAAGTGATTTCATTACGCTTTTGGTAGAGCTCAGTGGCATATTTCTTTCGAAAGAAAAATTAAGCAGTGTTTTACAAGACTTACCTATGAGAAGATTGTGCCCTTTTGTTGCAATGCATTTCCTTTTCGTAGGGTCATACGTTGTTTTATCTGGGCAGCCTGTGCAATAGTATCCTCCTACGGTATTATGACAAATACCTCTGCAAATATTTGGTAAGGAGCATTCGTCCATATCTGCAACACATCACAATAAGTTGAGAAAAGCAATATACAAAAGAAAAATATTTATTTTTTTGCCCACTTTACTAGCTGGCGACTAGTTGTTTCATAATACCATGCCATTAGTGAAATCTGGGGTATGGTTATTACATTATTTTAGATGTCTGCATATCCTTTCCATGTAGGAAGACATAAAGTTTAGTTGTCGATCATATCGTTCTAGTGGGGCATGTCTTGCTAAGGGGCCATTGCCGATTAGTAGACGAGTAGGAGTACTCGGGCTATGTCTAAGTGTATGTGAACCTATAAGGTCGCACACTTAAAGGGCTGGGACTTAATTCGGATAGTGATCCGAATTCTTATGGGCCATAAGTTCCTAATGGGCCTCCAGTTCGTGACCCGTTATGATGGATGCCTATAAATAGAGGGGAGGTGGCATAGGGTTTGAGTGAGAATTCGGAATTCCCGAAACCCTAGTTGCCACACCTTCCTCATCTAATACCGCGCCGCCGGCGCTAGCACTCCGGCGCGTGGTGTTCCTGCCCCGTACGTGTGGATACCTTGGAGGTGTTGATACGAAGCTTCAACACTAGGACGATCCGTAACTTGTGGTGATCACAAGGATCTGAAGGAGGAGACGTTCTGCTAGAACGACTACAACTGCATCAACGCGCCACATCGACTCTACTTCCGCTATGAGTCTGCGCGTCTAGTGGTAATCCCGTGATCTATTACTAGAGAAGGTCCCTTTTACGCGGTAGAATTTTTGAAATTTTGCTTGCATAGCCTACCCGTAGATCTTCAGTGGTATCAGAGCCATCCCATCTAGTATTAGATTCGGATTAGATGCATATTATGATATGTGGGAATTGTAGATGTGATCTATTCTTGTTCCTGTGATCGTTCTATATGATAGATTGATTTTGGTGATGGTCGATATGATCGTTCATGCGCGGTGGTGTATAGATGTGTTCATAATCGCTATTTTATGATCGTGCTTCATGGTCGAATCACAACTTGCCTCTACCGGTCGGATTTCCGCCATCGGGGCAGACAATGATACGTAAATCCATAGAGCGCGTGAAGATGATCACTTTCCGTGATCATGTTTCATGGTCGAATCACAACTTGCCTCTACCGGTCGGGTTTCCGCCATCGAGGCAGACAGTGATACGTAAATCCATGGAACACGCGAAGATCAATTTTGATTGATCGAATCGGACTTGCGATCGAATAGGGTTAATGTGATTAATTCGATGCGATTTGTATGGACGGAACAGTAGATTGGATCTACATAGTCCCAAAAATTTCGAAACAGGGGCCTGTGACCCCGCGAAACACGATTCTATGCATATTTGCTTTATAGGGATTGTTGTGAAATAGTATGGCCCATTATGCGTGTGAATGATGTATGAGATACATATATGTATGTAATGTTTATGGCCTGCGAGTCATGATTATTGCAGCCCAAGGCTGTTTATATTTGTATAACGACCTACGTGTCAACTTGTGTTGCTTCTTCACTCCTTGTAAACTTTACTAGTATGCCATATGGTATATAGCTTAGTGGGAGTACTTGGAGGTTTTGGCCACTTGGAGACATGGTGAACAGGAAGCACGGTGATAGAGATCACCATGTGAAAGGGCCATACTATATCACGATGCAATGTGATTGTTTTGTGAATGGCTTTATATTTCTGTTCATTTATTTTTATGCATGTTATTTAATTGCTCCAAATACTTTTAACATAGTAGAAATAAAATTCTCTCACATAATATTAAGCTAAATTGATGCCCTCCCAATTAGCTACACCATCTACAGCCATGTGTATTAATGGTAGGTCTTGCTAAAGCAGAGTGCCATTAATTCTCCATGACTAGATGGGTTTATGTCGGACATTGACGCGCAAAGTATTGGTTTAACTTGACAAGGTCATCATAACGGTTATGGACCTTGGGGCATAAGGTTGGGTGCCGGAACATAGAAATATTGCCCAACAACAAGAGTTATATAGAGATATAATTAGCAAAGGGTTGCTTACCAAATTCACCTATCCTCTAACAGTGATGCCAAAGCTCACTAGTAGATAAGTTGATTGTGGATCTTGAATCACTAAATGTCATAAGAGAGAGATGGTATTTAGTGGGAGTATCTTTATTAAATTGTTTAATAGAAGTTACTCTTCTTGAACATATATCTTAGTTTTGCGTATTTTGTGTTGTAGATCATGGCACCAAATGTTACATCTACTTCCAGTTTTGCTTTGCGTTCGATACTTGAAAAGGAAAAACTGAATGGAACAAACTTTGCGGATTGGTCCCGCAAGCTAAGAATCGTTCTTAGGCAAGACAAAAAGGAACATGTTCTAGAGCAACCAATTCCAGAAGTGCCTGATGAAAATGCTACTGCTGCTCTTAAAAATGCCTATAGAAAGGCATGTGATGAGTCCCTTGATGTTAGCTGTCTCATGCTTACTGCCATGAACTCAGACCTTCAGAAGCAGTTTGAGAATATAGAGGCTTACGATATGATCGTAGCACTCAAAGGCATGTTTGAGATACAAGAAAGAACTAAAAGATATGAGATCTCAAAGAAATTGTTTGGAAGTAAGCTAGCTGAGGGTAGTCCGGTGAGCCCTCATATGATCAAGATGGTTGGTTACACACAGAGCTTGAAAAAACTTGATTTTCCCCTTAGCCAAGAGTTGGATACTAACTTGATTTTTGCATCGCTTCCTGCAAGCTTTGGGCAGGTCATTCTGAATTTTCATATGAATAGCTTAGACAAGAATCTCACCGAGTTGCATATGATGCTCAAGACTGCAGAAGATAGCATTAAGAAAAGTAATAATCATGTGATGATGGTGCAAAAGACTACCAACTTCAAAAATAAGAAATCTAAGGCTTTGGGCAAAAGAAAGGGTATGGGTAAAACTCAAGATGAGATCTCGAGTGTCAAATCTAAGCTTCAGAAGCTTAAGATTGGCGCTGCACCTGATACTATTTGCTACCATTGCCAAGGCACTGGACATTGGAAGAGGAACTGTAAGAAGTACTTGGCAGAACTAGAAAAGAGGAAGGGAAGTAAGACTTCAACTTCAGGTATAAATGTTATAGAAATCAATCTTGCTACTTCTCATGTTGGTTCTTGGGTATTTGATACCGGATCGGTTGCTCATATTTGCAATTCGATGCATGGGCTAATAAGGAGTAGGAGCTTAGCAAGAGGCGAAGTTGATCTTCGCGTCGGCAATGGAGCAAGAGTTGCTGCATTGGCTGTTGGCACTTTACCATTATGTTTACCTTCAGGATTAATTTTGGAATTAAATAATTGTTATTGTGTTCCTGCCTTAAGCAAAAACATTATTTCTGCTTCATGTTTGGGAGCAGATGGTTATGAGTTCAGAATAAAGAACAATTATTGTTCAATTTATTTGAATGATATGCTTTATGGTAATGCTTCATTGTTGAATGGATTGTATGTTTTAAATCTTGAAGATGTGCCTGTCTATAATATTAATGCTAAGAGGTTTCGACGTAATGATTTGAATCCCACTTATATCTGGCATTGTCGTTTGGGTCATATAAATGAGAAGCGCATGGGGAAACTCCATAAAGATGGTCTACTGAACTCATTTGATTTTGAATCATTTGAAACATGTGAGTCTTGTTTACTTGGCAAAATAACTAAGGCACCTTTCACTGGTATAGGTGAGAGGGCAAATGATTTATTGGCCTTAATACATTCAGATGTATGTGGACCAATGAGCTCAACGGCCAGAGGTGGTTTTCAGTACTTCATAACTTTTACCGATAACTTTAGTAGATATGGTTACATCTATCTAATGAGGCATAAGTCTGAATTTTTTGAAAAGTTCAAAGAATTTCAAAACGAAGTACAAAATCAACTTAGCAAGACAATTAAAACCCTACGATCAGATGGTGGAGGTGAATATTTGAGCCATGAGTTTGGTGATCATCTAAAACAATGTGGAATTGTCCCACAGCTAACTCCGCCGGGAACGCCTCAATGGAATGGGGTGTCTGAACGACGGAATCGGACCTTGTTAGACATGGTTCGGTCTATGATGAGCCAATCTGCTCTGCCATTGTCCTTTTGGGGTTATGCTCTAGAAACTGCCGCTTTCACTTTAAATAGAGTACCATCTAAATCTGTGGATAAGACACCATATGAGATGTGGACTAGGAAGAGTCCTAGTTTGTCTTTTTTCAAAATATGGGGATGTGAAGTATATGTAAAACGTTTGACGTCTGACAAGCTCACACCTAAATCAGATAAATGCTTCTTCGTGGGGTATCCTAAGGAAACAAAAGGATATTACTTTTATAAAAGGGATGAGAATAAAGTGTTTTTTGCCCGAAATGATGTCTTTTTGGAGAAAGAGTTTCTCTCAAAAGGAGTTAGTGGGAGTGCGGCTAGACTCGAAGAAATTCGAGAGCCATCAGAAAATGTTTCAACTCCTACTGAACCTCCACAGAGTGTACAAGAAGTTGTACAACCTATGGAAGAGGCACCAGCCCCACGTAGGTCGGAAAGGCCACGTCAATTGCCGATAAGGTATCGACATGATATTTTATTGTTAGACAATGATGAGCCTAAAACTTATGAGGAAGCAATGATGGACTCAGACTCTGAGAAATGGCTTGGAGCCATGAGATCTGAAATTCAATCCATGCATGATAATCAAGTTTGGAACTTGGTTGATTTGCCTGATGATGTAAAAATCATTGAGTGTAAGTGGATTTTTAAGAAAAAGATAGACATGGATGGAAATGTTCATATCCATAAGGCACGATTGGTGGCGAAGGGCTTCAAACAAATTTAAGGTGTTGATTATGATGAAACCTTCTCGCCCGTCGCTATGCTTAAGTCTGTCCGGATCATTCTACCTATTGCTGCATATTTTGATTATGAGATATGGCAGATGGATGTCAAAAACGGCTTTCCTAAATGGAAACTTAAGTGAGGATGTATACATGACACAACCTGAGGGTTTTGTTGATCCCAAAAATGCTAGAAAAGTATGCAAACTTCAGAGATCTATCTATGGATTGAAGCAAGCATCTCAGAGTGGGAATAAACGTTTTGATGAAGAGGTCAAAAGGTTTGGTTTCATCAAGAACAAAGAAGAACCTTTTGTTTACATGAAGGTTAGTGGGAGCGCACTCGTAATTCTAATCTTATATGTAGATGACATATTATTGATTGGGAATAACATTCCTATGCTGGAATCTGTAAAGGTCTCATTGAAAAATAGTTTCTCTATGAAGGACCTAGGAGAGGCAACATATATCTTAGGGATAAAGATCTATAGAGATAGATCGAGAAGGCTGATTGGATTAAACCAAATTACTTATATTGACAAGGTGTTGAAACGGTTCAACATGTAGGATGCCAAGAAAGGGTTCTTGCCCATGTCACATGGCATAAGTCTTAGCAAGAATCAGTGTCCTTTGACAACTGAAGAGCGAGATCGTATGAATGGTATTCCATATACTTCAGCTATTGGATCTATTATGTACGCCATGATATGTACTCGACCCGATGTATCGTATGCCCTAAGTGTTATAAGCAGATACCAAGCTGATCCCGGTGAAGGTCGCTGGACAGCTGTGAAAAACATTCTTAAGTACTTAAGAAGAACTAAGGATATGTTCCTAGTTTATGGCGGTGATGAAGAGCTCGTTGTAAATGGTTACACCGATGCAAGCTTCCAAACCGACAAAGATAATAATCGTTCGCAATCTGGTTTTGTCTTCATTTTAAATGGAGGAGCGGTGAGCTAGAAAAGTTCTAAGTAAGAGACGGTTGCTGATTCTACAACGGAGGCCGAGTACATTGCGGCTTCTGAAGCTGCGAAGGAAGGTGTTTGGATAAGAAATTTTATGTCTGAGTTGGGTATGGTCTCGAGTGCCTTGAGCCCAATGAGTCTCTATTGTGATAATAATGGAGCCATTGCGCAGGCTAAGGAGCCTAGATCCCATCAAAAGTCCAAGCATATACTCAGGCGCTATCACCTTATTCGCGATATAGTGGATAGAGGAGATGTAAAGATATGCAAGGTACACACGGATTTAAATGTTGTTGATCGATTGACAAAACCTCTCACACAGCAAAAGCACGAGATGCACACAAGAGCTATTGGTATTAGATACCTAAATGATTGACTCTAGTGCAACTAGGAGACTGATGGAGATATGCCCTAGAGACAATCATAGAGATGATTCTGTTTATTATGTTCATGAATTATTGGATAATTTATCTTGTTTCTTGAATAACATCGTCAATATTTATTATCAAGTATGTGACTTGATTGTGAAACTCTATATTGCTGCGATGATTATTCTTAGATGATCCCTAGTCAAACATATGAGGACACATATTAATAGACTAGCATATGTATTGGTTGATGACCATGTTTCACGGGTCATAGATATAAAGATATTAAACCAATAATATGGACACATGTTAGCAAACATAGGGTTGGATCGACCCACCATGAAACACTACGAGAATGTTACATTCTTACCGTCATCAGTTGGTTTCATTCACAATGCGTATGCTATGTTCTTAAGACTTGAGATCGTCGCACGTACTCAAGATGCATAATGACTGACTTAGGGGTTGCCAAACACTACTCCGTAACTGGGTAGTCATAAAGGTAGCTTTCGGGTTTTGTTATGATGCATGCATTGAGGTATGGTCGATCAAGATAGAATTTGCCCCTCTAGGCAACAGGAGAGATATCTCTAGATCTCTCGAGTGATTGGATTCCAGAAATGCATAGCCATGCTATTCACGGTTAAAGAGTATTCAAACAATTGGTCTGACCAGACAAAGAAAGTATGTTTTCAAGATCAAAATGCTAGCCAGATAGTCCGAGGTTGGGTCAGAAAATTGAGGTGTACATTTGAACAGGACAATTATCTTTTGGGAACATCTTGTTTTTTTAAAAAAAAAATCTTTTACGGGGAAAAACTGGAAAAGGAGGGGCGGCTGGTCCGGTTTAGGGCTGACCCTGACCTCATCAAGTTTCTGCTCGTTAGCTCTATTGGGCCCGACCCGATACATTTTTCTTTACTTCCCAACGTGAAAATGTATATTGACCTAGCCGAAGCAGCCTGAATCAAACTTGCATCACGCTGGCTAGGGTCAAGTTTTGCTCAGGTCTAGTTGATGCAATTATTTCCTTCAGTTCACTCTTGATATAGACCTTAGAGGATCTCTACAAATTATCAAAGAAAAGTGATTTCTGTTCTGCTTTTGGTAGAGCTCAGTGGCATATTTCTTTCGAAAGAAAAATTAAGCAGTGTTTTACAAGACTTACCTATGAGAAGATTGTGCCCTTTTGTTGCAATGCATTTCCTTTTTGTAGGGCCATACGTTGTTTTATCTGGGCAGTCTGTGCAATAGTATCCTCCTACGGTATTATGACAAATACCTCTGCAAATATTTGGTAAGGAGCATTCGTCCATATCTGCAACACATCACAATAAGTTGAGAAAAGCAATATACAAAAGAAAAATATTTATTTTTTTGCCCACTTTACTAGCTGGCGACTAGTTGTTTCATAATACCATGCCATTAGTGAAATCTGGGGTATGGTTATTACATTATTTTAGATGTCTGCATATCCTTTCCATGTAGGAAGACATAAAGTTTAGTTGTCGATCATATCGTTCTAGAATCTTTTTGTTTATCTCTACTCTTCTATGGCGCCTCAAATTTTTTAATAAAACAAAATCTTATTCTAAAAAATATATTCATTTGGAAAACATATATTTCAAAATAATTTTGCTTGCAACATGAAGTTGCAAGGTCTGCAACGTTAGGCACCGGAGACCATGCAACACCATAGGCTATGCATGTGCAATGTTGCGACCAGCGTTCATTTTCTGAAAAGAGTAAAATGCATTAAGGGTCATTCAGCTTTCGCAGGTGTGTTATCTAGATCACAAAACTTTCAAAATACACAAATAGATCATTGATATAATATAAGTGGGTCATTAGTCCATCCTAACTACCCACGCTGACAAAATTCATATATGTGGTATGATATGTAGGATTCAAAGCAGTTGGCGAAATATTTACAAAAAATCCTTGTGCAATTTTTTTTGTTTAGCTCTACCCATGTACCTTTACCCAAACCAGACCATACTCTATATTTTTTCGTTACTTTTTCTTCGTGGAAATCATTATTCATGCATCATATATTCATTAGCTAGAGAGCGATGAGTCATGCGAGGATGAAGCTATACTTCGCCGCCAGTTCCACACTCTGTCACTACTGTCTCAAGGGTTTCGTCGCAAGAGGATATAGTTGGAAGAAGAGGGTAAGGCCTCGAGTTACTGGTGCGGACGGATTCAGTCTGGTTCGACCATATCAAAATAATGGCAAAGGGATATGGTTAAAAGAAAAAAATATTGAAGGATTGTGTAAAGTTCAAAGCATTGAATCTTATGGCCTTGTTCCAAAGCGCTGTGGGTTTTGACTGAAATGACAATTGTACTGGTCATTATTTTTTTTTTGATATATTCAATTAAAGAAAATAAGAAAATAGGAAACATGAATTACACTCGGCATCATTGAACCATTTATTTTTGACAACCAAAGGGTGCTGCCTGTGCAAAGCATGATCCCTTGACTCAGATGCTGATGGCAGCTGTATGCGGGACTGCAATTCTATTTTCATGAAGCACTGGTAAAAAGACATCATTAAGGTGCTATCCCGTTCAGTCACGGCATTACTATCAATTCTGCCGTCTCGGATGGCTTTTAACTTTCAGTTAAAACGGCACTATAGCGACAGCTAACTTTTAGCTGACATATTCAATTAAAAAGTAAGAAAATAAAGAGAAAATAAAAAATCGTTATATCTTCACAGGCAATATAAAGAAAAAGAAAAAAATCATATTAATAAACCAGTGTGTTTAAAATAACTCCTGACTCCTTAGCTAGAAGATAGAAATCAAAAGCTATTTTAAGTAGAGCCTTCTAATCTGCCCTTGTAAGTGTTGAGGAACCCTCGCTGGCGACCAGTCCGAGTAATTTCTCTGCTTAGAACAAGAACGAATCAATCACAAAGCGACAGAAGAATAGATTGAACACAGAGAGAGGTAGAGAGAACTCCTGATCTTTCTTTATTACTTCAATTCAATTGGGGTACAAAATCAGCCATATGACTCTTTATTTATAGGAAGGTGTGAGATGCCCACTACGAATAAGAACTCGTTTAAACAGAGATGATCCGTTTAAACGGGAATCCTTATCCCTAGTTTTCTAATAGTAAGAACGAGAGAGAGAGAACTGGGGGTGTGTACCTACGCATCCATCCGGGATATATGGATTTCCTGCGAAACCAACCATGCATTCGCACCGGTAACCAACATAACCATAGGAAGAGTTGACGCCAACACAAGTGCTATTAGCAACACATGCATATCCAGAGCTGTTCTGTTGTGCCTCTTGGCATGTTAGGTTGGCAACCGCCCATGCCACAGAAAGTATGGAGTGTTCCCAAGGACTACCATAGAGGTCAGGTTCTCCAGGTAACGCCATGAATTGTTGCTGGTCGTTGTCTTTCGCCTTATGTTTGATGCCCACGAGGCCTGCACTGATATTTATGTACATCACCTTATTATAGTCATCGAATTGGATGACATTCGATGCCGCGTCAGTGCAGTTGAGTTGAAATTGTTTTCTTCCGGAACAACCTTCTTCTAGTCCGAATGGAAATGGAACACTGATGTTTCCATACTGTAGAATAATAGAGAAAGATTGGAGCAGACACCACATAGCTAAATAGCTGGGGTGGCTTATATATATATTAGCCCGATGAAGGTATACAATGAAAGTATATACATGAAAGGCGTATACATGAAAAACGCATACATGGAAAGCATATACATGAAAGGTGCATACATGGAAAGCGTAAACAGAAAAGGATATCTAATTATTCTAGTACCCGCCCGCAGTCGTAGCGGCAGTCCGGACGCAAAGACTGGATCGAAACTCCTGAAACAGCTGCGTCGGGAGACTTTTTGTCATAATGTCCGCAAATTGATGAGAGGATGACACGTGCAGAACACGAACCTTATCAAGTGAAACCTTCTTGCGGACGAAGTGAATGTCAATCTCGATGTGCTTCGTACGTCGGTACTGGACTGGATTAGTTGATATGTAGATGACGCTGACATTGTCGCAGTAGACAACGGTCAACGAAGCAACTAGGGCGTGAAGCTCTTGGAGAAGTTGCCGCAGCCAACAACACTCTGCTATAGCATGGGCAACAGCACGGTACTCGGCTTCTACACTTGATCGAGACACGGTTGTCTGACACTTTGAGGACTAAGAGACAAGGTTATCACCGAGATAAATGCAGTAGCCAGAGGTGGAGTATCGTGAGTCGGCGTAGCCGACCCAGTCGGTGTCAGAGTAGGCGGTGATGGATGTCGCCGGGGAGAGGCCGATGTGAAGACCGGCATCAAGAGTATTCTTGACGTATCTCAGGATATGTTTGATCAACGCAAGATGGGGCTCCCGCGGATCATGCATGAAAAGGCACACTTATTGGATGAGGTACGCCAAGTCAGGGCGTGTGAGTGTCAGGTATTGCAGAGCCCCCGCAAGGCTGCGATACTCGGACGGATCAGCCACGGGAGCTCCGTCGTGGCCAGATAACTTGACATGAGTGTCCACTGGTGTGGCCATAGGGTGATACTCAGCTATGCCAGCGCGTCGTAGGAGATCAACGGCATACTGTCGCTGAGACAGGAAGAGGCTGTTGGAGGAGCATGCAACGGAGATGCCGAGGAAGAAGTGCAGGTCACCGAGGTCCGTCATGGCAAACTCCGAGTGGAGCAAGCCTGTGAGATGTTGGAGAAGACCTTGGATGGAAGCCGTGAGGACAATGTCGTCGATGTAGAGTAGGAGGTAGGCCATGTCAGTCCCCTGATGGAGGACAAATAGGGACATGTTGGAGGAGGAGGCGACAAAAACGATGCCACAGATGTAGGAGGTGAACCGTTAGTACCATACTCGGGGAGCCTGCTTCAAGCCATAGAGGGACTTCTGGAGAAGACACACATGGTTGGGACGAGTAGGGTCCATGAATCTAGAAGGCTACTGGCAATAGACAGTCTTATTAAGAGTGCCATGGAGGAAGGTATTCTTGACATCAAGCTGATGAATCGACCAGAAGCGGGATGATGCGATGGAGAGGACGGTCTGGATGGTGGCAGGTTTGACCACCGGACTGAACATCTCATCGTAGTCGACACCGTGCTGCTGAGAGAAGCCACGAACAACCCAACGTGCTTTATAGCGAGCCAGACTGCCATCAGAGTGGAACTTATTCTTGAATATCCATTTACCGGAGACGACGTTAGCACCTGACTGGTGCGGTACTAGTCACCAGGTGTCGTTGTCCATCGCGGCGCGCCATCAGAGTGGAACTCCTCGGCCATCGCGGCACGCCAGTTGGGATCGGCGAGGGCGCTACAATAGTTCGCCGGGACGGATGAAGCTGAGGAGTGGTCGACCGCTAGGGAGAAAAACTCCACAGAGGGATCAGCGGCAGACCGAGCCTATGTCACCATTAGGCGGCGGCGACCCGAGGGCCTGAAGATGAGGACGGTGGCGGCGTTTCCTAGGGGGAGGGGGTGGTGCCTTCGGCTAAGCGGGAGCAGCGGAGAGGGTCAGGAGGTAGGCTCTGATACCATGTAGAATAGTAGAGGAGGATTGAAGCAGACACCACATAGCTAAAGGGCTGAAGTGGTTTGTATATATATTGGCCTGGTGAAGACATACAAGGAAAGCATATACATGGAAGGCGAATACATGGAAAGCGCATACATGGAAAGCATATACATAGAAGGAGCATACATGAAAAACGCAAACAGAGAAATATATCTAATTATTCTAATACACCATCAAGTACAGTTTGCCCTTTGTGGAACTGGATTATATCTTCTTTTTGTGAGAGAAAAAAATGTCATGACATTTTCCAGTCATTGGGGTATCCAAATCTCTATTTCCTCAATGAGGGCTAACAAAGAGTCCCTTTACCTAGTACCAAGCTAAAATATTGTTGAGTCAAGTCCTTACTCCGTTTGGAAAAGATGCCATTTCAAAATACATACAATAAAACTTCTTAAATGTTGTCCACTAATATATCAAAAATATTTGCATTTGTCACATAAAACTAGTATTAATAGAAGTGTCATGACATTGCCATTGAAAAATGATGATATGCTTGTTCCATTTTGCCTGTAAAATGAACTTACAGGGCTTATAAATAATTTTGACATTAGCATTGAAAACAACCAACACACCGTGTTGTCTAAATTTTCCCATACGGTTGAGACATATAGATGCTTGGTCGAATGTCCACCTAGGAAATATCATCATAATTTCTTCTCATACAACCTACTCTAGCCAGGCAATGACCAACTTGGCTGGAAGATACCGACTTCGATTTTTCGTAACTACTGACTGTAAGGTGATGCTATGACAAACCTGTTGGAATCAGCAGTACTCCTTTCTAAGCATTTCACATCTTGGAGGGACCAGATGGCTCGAGTATGAATCCGACGACTTGGACTCCCGAGGTCTATGCGTCTGTCTTAGGTCCATTCCACACACTGACGGCTTCTACCACGCAGACGTGATCTTCCCCCTTTTTTAATTTTTTTCCTTGAATAATAGGTGGAGATATAACAGTGTATCTTTTTTTCCCTTTTTTATTTTTCTTTAATTAAATAGCTTAGAAAAAACTAACAACCGCTACAATAACATTTCAGTCAAAAGCTACAGTACTTTGGAACAGTGTCTTTACCTATACTAGTCCTTATTATCTTGGAACATTTAATTACGAAGTGTTCCATCGTTGTTTCTTCGTCTTGTATCTCTACTACTTAAAAGAGTTAATAGTAGCAAGTAGTACCTGCTACAGACAGGCCTATCATAGACGGTTCGGAACCGTCATCACAGACAGTTTTTGAATCGTCTGTTTTTATGTGTCAGTGATAATAGGTGGTTATCACAGATGGCTTGGAAGTCGTCTGTGATAACTTACATTACAGACAGTTTTTGCGAAAAACCGTCTATGATAATCAACTTTCACAGATGATTTGTTATAAAAAATCATCTGTGATGTACCCGTCCAGTATAGCCAGTTTTGTACTAGTGAGTGGTTCATTTGCTCCTCCCAACTTCCCCTTACACACCTAAAAATTCTCTAACAAAAGTTGAAAAAAGCAAAAAAAAAAAAAAAGAGCTCTACCAGGTGTGTGGCGGAGCTGATGGTAGGGAGGCACCACGTGGCCAAATGTGGAGGCGGAGTCAAGAGCGTGGGCCAGGCAAATTGATTCCAACAATGCCAACTCGATGTATTAGGATAATATAATTTTTTTTATCCATAGCAAAGCACAGGCATTCAACTAGTTATTTAAACCGTTGATTTTTTTGGTACATTTCTCGCAAGTACTCATGTTCAGAGGAAGTGCAGATTAAATCCATCTATCGATTTGCAACAGGTAATTTTTACTTCTTGCTCTCATGTGATCTATCATGTTCAGAGGAAGTGCAGATTAAATCCGAAAAATTCAACACTCAGGTGGTCAGAACGGCAACCAGGGGTGGTCTAACCGGAGCCTGACAGTCTGACTACTGGCTAGACACCAGTCTAACTAGCCACTAGTGGTCTAATCAGACGGGGTGTGGTTTGACCACTCCACTACTACAGAAAGCCTAATACTAGACGACAAATCACAGACGGTTTTGTGAAACCGTCTGTGATGTACACTATTACAGACGATTTTAATTTAGAAACTGTCTGTGCTGTTGAAGGATTATCACAGACGGTTCTTACAAATGAACCGTCTTTGATAGTAGACTATCATAAATGATTTTTTAGTAAAATCCATCTGTAATAATCTGGACTATCATAGACGGTTTTTGACTAAAACCCGTCTGTGATAGTGGACTATCACAGACGGTTTTTCAGTAAAAACCATATGTGATAATCCTACTATGTATTTATTGCGTCGCTCAGACCGCATATGCATCTGTCTTCATTTCGATCTAGATCTAGCCGGTGCTGCAGCTGGAAGCGACAAGGCTTTTAAGCCATTTTATTTGCATGGTGGAAGGAGTCTTATTTGGCAGGAGTGCTTTGAAGGTTCATTGAGTTCTTGGTTGCCCTAGATATGGTTAATAATGAAATTTGTTTTTGGTTGCAATATCAAAATTGATCTAGCTAATTAATTTTCGGTGACTGTTATATATATACTTTGAAGATCTAGCTAATTTAGATTTAGCTAGCCTCAATGAATGTGGTACATATATGTAGTAATAATTAATTAAATTAATTTTAATACTAAGTTGTTATATATGTGCGTAATATAGGACCGAAGCTGGATGTATACCGTAAACCGTGTGAGTGAATAGTACATTAATGATGTGTCTGCTTTTACAAGAGCTGCCGAGGAAGATATGTTGAATAAGGGGGTGGAATATATATATTGTCCATACACTGACTGCGAGAATTTAAAGACGTTTAAAAATCGAGAGCAGATTGAAGCGCACTTGATTTGGAGGGGTTTCAAAAAGGGGTATGAGTGTTGGACCAGTCATGGCGAAGTCAATGACATGTCGCCGGATAACATCGCTGATGAAGTCAATGATATGTCGCCGGAGGACATCGCTGGTGATGTCAATGATATGCCGCCGGACGACATCGTCGGTGAAGTCAATGATATGCCGCCGGATGATGATTGTGGTTCGGATTCGGATAGGCTGCACGATGACAATCTAGATCAGATGATTCGTGATGTAGAAGAGAACTATGATGAGAGAGAGTATATTAAATTCTGAGGCTTGATGGAGAACTCGGAGAAACCTTTATTAACGTGCTGCAGGTCAAAGTACACGAAGTTGTCAGCTGTGTTTGAACTGTTGAAATTGAAGGCAAGCAACAGTTGGTCCGACAAGAGTTTCACGGCGCTGCTAGGTCTTTTAGCGGACATGTTTCCGGAGGGAAATGAGTTGCCTAAAACCACGTATAAAGCCAAGAAGGTTCTCTGTCCATTGGGAATGAAAGTAGAAAGAATACATGCATGTCCGAACGACTGTATCCTCTATCGTAAAGAGTATGCAAACATGCATGTCTGTCCGGTGTGCAACGCATCCCAATACAAACTTAACAATCAATCAGATTATGATGGCGAGGGAACACAGGTGAAGAAAGGACTTCCTGCAAAGGTGGCATGATATCTTCCTATAATTCCCCGTTTGAAGCGATTATTTGCGAATCCAAATGAGGCAAAACTGCTGCGATGGCACTCGGAGGAGCGCAAGAAGGATGGAATGCTGAGATATTGATAACCGTCTGTGATATGCCTATTTCACAGATGGTTTTTTCTTACAAACCGTCTGCGATGATAGCTATCACAGATGGTTTTTAGTTACAAACCGTCTGTGATATTTACTCCACAGATGGTTTTCAAACCGTCTGTGATAACCTTCGATTATCACTGACCCATAAATTCAGATGGTTCAGGAAACCGTCTGTGATACAGTTTTCTGTAGTAGTGCACCCTTGTTCTAGAACTGAAAATTTTAGTCTAAACCGATACATTTTTTGGTGCAACTCAAAAAATTCAAGTCCAAATGATATAAAATTTTGTGCACACCATGCTTAAGATCTCATGAACCCATTCCATCCAAGGATCGTAAGAATCGAAGTCAAAGTTCAGACCTTTCTAAAAAACAATCAAAATTGCATCAAGACCTGGCAAAAACCAAAAACAAGAAATATGACTTACTTGTGGATAAAAGATGGCCAAGATACCTCTAAATGTATTTTCACATGTCATAGTAACCAAGAACTTCTAAAGATTTTAGGCAAAAACCCTTGGATCATGAAATGTCAAGTTAAGGTCAAATTGAAGTAAAATTAGGTTACTTCATAAACTCGCCAAACCTGACGTCTAGATGGATAGAGATTGATTTCTATGAAACATCTCCATCACTTACTCATCATTGACATCCAACAAGATTAGGAAAAGGGAGAGAGAAGATCAAAGCCAAAAAGATCGAGGGCAAATCAACCAAAACATGATGAATCCATGAGAGATGAATAAAATTGATATATTATTACTTGAGTATGAAGGTCTTACATCTACTCCACGTGGAGAATAAGAGAGCACACTATAAAACTCACACTTCTTAAACCCTAACACTAAAATAGTGAGCTTCAATAAGTAAAACTAGGATGGTTCGATACAACAAGCAAGTCTTACTACTATAAAATGGTTTATATTAGATGCCTCATCACAAATAGTTCACGAAAACCATCAGTGTTAAATGCAATCACAAACGGTTTACGTTTAGAGACTGTCTGTGTTGGTGTCAATGCTAAAAACCGTCTATGAAGAGATAATATCACGACGATTTATGATGAGAACTGTCAGTAATAATGAAGTTATCACAAACAGTTTGGATTAAAAACCATCTGTGATGTGTTTCCCACCTCGTAATCTCCTAAAATTTTATAATCTCCCGCTTGAGTCCGAGTAGGATTCCGTTCTGACACACCTTCAGTAAAACGAACATAACTTTTATATATGGTGTCCGTTTTTGATGTTTTTGTACTCGTTGAAAAGATAACGTCGAGCCTGATCCAAACAATGACCTGCTTACGCCAATCTTTTTTTAAGACCCCTAAAATTAGCCATATTTAGTCTCAAATTTGTATCATAAGTTTTTTATTTCTGTTTTGCCAAATTTTTTATCTTTTCTTTGAAATTTGGGGTTCATCTCAACTGCAAAGTTATAGATCTCGTCGAAATGTTTCAAATGAGTATATATATGCTGTATGGAACTTTGCTATTTTATATTTTGAGACTAGTTGTTTTTATTGTATCGATATATACACACACACACATATATATAGTCTTTGATAATGAAGTATCACAGATGGTTCATGGTTCAAACCGTCTATAATAATTATGTTTCATAGACAGTTTGTTGTTCATACCGTCTATGATAATTTGGTCCCTGACCGCTGGGCCCGTCGATCTTCCCCAACCCAATTCTAGCTAATAGAAACCGACCAACCCCCACCTCACAGATTGTAGCTCCCGCCTCTCCCCCTATAAATACTCACCTGAACCTATCCCCTACCTACTTCATATGCTCAAAATCTTTCTAGTCTCCTTACCCTCCTCCTCCTCGACCCTGACCCCGATGGGCTCCTCACCGTCCTCCTGCTCGACCTCGACCCCTACTTCATGCGCTCAAGTCGGTGCCTGCGATGGTGGGCATCAAGGACATAAAGACCTTGTTGGTACGGTTGAGCCTCCATTAGGATCTCTATTTCTTCTATGTTTTTGTCATATTTATGAGTTGCTCGGTTTGTAATAAAAATAGAATGTTCTCTACTATATTTGCTTATTATATTGTGATGTTGTAATGGTGGATTGTAATATAAATGAAAAGTTCTCTACTATGTTTACTGATGTTATCTGCTGTGTTTACTATTGTATTTACTTGTTTTCAAAGGGTATAGCTAACATTTTTTGAGGCTAATCGAAAAATAGAAAAAAAATTTAGGTATAGAATGAACTATCATATATGGTTTTGTGATATAAACCATCTGTGAAGGTCTATCACATATGGCTCGAACTAAAAACCATCTATGATAGTCACACATCGCAGATGGTTCTAGCTACCAACCATCTGTGATGGACGTGTATCACAGATGATTCTATATACCAACCGTCTGTGATACACGCCCATCACAAACGGTTGGTAGTTAGAATCGTCTGTGATGCGTGAGTATCATAGATGGTTTTTGGTTCGAGTTGTCTGTGATAGACCTTCAATGATGGTTCTAGTTACAAATCGTCTGTATTGTATTTATCACAGATGGCTCACAAACCATTTGTGATAACCTTCTATTATCACTGACCCATAAATTTAGATAGTTCAGAAAACCGTCTGTGATGACAGTTTCGAACCATATATTTTAACCCTTTTTGTAGTAGTGTCTTCATTCCAACCCTTCAAATAGATAAGGCAATTAGTTATATCTAACTCTAATATATACTATCCACTAGCACATATGATAGAAATCCGTTAACCTTAGACATCATGGTTTTTACTTACACACCACACTTATACATGCTTCTCAAAGCATATAAGTCCAAATCAAGTATGTCCTTAGTCTTTGATCCAACTTGATATTATCATCTTCTCATTAACCTAAATCATTTTTTCAAGACCGCGGTTTTGATCTAAGATAGTTTCTAGTATTTTGGTCAACTTACCAAAATACTCTTCTTTGACCCAGTCTTTATCATGTATTGCAAGCAATCGCCATGCTTACCATATGCAGGTGCACAACTAGGGGCGAAGCCAGTGTAGGTGCATTGGGATCTAGTGACCCCAATAAAATTTAGCAAATCTTATAAAAAATTACTGTTCATCAGTGGAGGAGACATCATCATGCAATGAAGGTGACCTCAATGCTCCTGTCGTCTGGCTTCGCCCCATGTGTACAACTAGCTTGCCACGCGTCAACAAGTCTCTCCTGTTCTGGTTCCACCGGACCACGCCTTGTTTGGACCAACCAAGCCACATTGTGCAACTCATCGTCTGAACCTTCCCTTTAACATTTTCGACCTTTCTTGTGCCATGCTTGATCTAAACTGTTGAGGGGCCTCAGCTCCTCAATGAGTATACGTTGATTCTCGCAGTTGATTATAGTTAACTCCAAGCCTCCCTTCACATCCAAAGACAATGAAATCATTTTCGGGCATAAGTTTTTCACATCTTAACCCACGTTAGGTGAAACATGCATCATGCAATAGATATGCACTGACATGGGTCAAACCAAAACAACCTTTGACCAAAATTCCCAAAACTCCATTTTTAGTTGACCGCCAGCCCTAGTTGTGGCCAGTCAGACTGCTGGAAGTGACCGGTCTGACAGCCGATGAGGCGTGATGCGGAGGATCTGCTAGTGCTGCAGGAAGAAGATGGAGGCACGTTCGGCAATGGAGACAAGAAGGTAGAGAAAAAGAAGTGGAAGAAAAGAAGAAGGAAGAGAGATGCTGGAGAGGGAGCAGCCAGCAGGAGAAGTGAAGAAAATGGAGAAGTGAGTGGCTAAGAAATGAGTGCATGTGAATAAAGTGCACTGTAGTAGGCATTCGATTTCTCTCCTTCCATCGTACATATGAAGCGTATCAATTCCCTATTTTGATTGGTCCAGATTATATTGGTAGTTTGTTACTTTGGACAATATGGGAAGTACAAAATGCAAGTCTTTAATGGGGTGATGATGAACATCTTGATCACGATAGTCAAGGTGTGTCACCAATGGCGAATGGCGGGAGCAGTGTATACATTGATCATTTGATTCCTTGAGTTGTCCTTAAGGGTTGTGGTGGAAATTATTCCAGGCGATTGACTAGCGAATCTCTTTGTATGTAATATGTGCATGTTTTATAAAATTTGTCTACAAAACATTAGGTCTCTGCGTTGAACATTTTCCTTTTCCATTAACACGAATGGATAATTAAGCAGCGAGGAGTGATTCCATGCTTTCCACTTCTATAGATATGCACAAATCTTGTGTGTTCCGGAAAAAGAAATAAGCTCACACATATGGTACAGTCATCATACTTTCTAGAACTCCTTTTGCCTGCAAGAGAGACTAATAGACTATCCAAGGAGCGAGAGGAGTTATTAATTAAAAAAAACGTTATAAATTTAAACAAAAAATCTACAATGAAGATGAAAAATATGTAATAAAACTTCAAAATGGAGGCTTGAAAGTGCAACCATTCCTCTAAAAATAATCTTATTTCTTGTCAACCAAAACGTCCAGAAAACTGTAGTAATAATCTTCATTTGACTTTTGATAGGGTGTGCCTGAAGTGAAATCCAAAATGTTGACTGTAAGTGATGTAAACAAAGCTGACATTTCTAGTAAAAGCCAAAATCTCGTCTCCAGCCAGGAAACAATGATAGATCACATGAGAGCAAGTTTCCACAATGAAGAAACAAATCAAGTGACGTAAATGATCGCCATCTATTTGACGCTAGGCAAACTTAATTGGAGTTAATTGAAACATTTTGCAAACATAACTAGGGTAAAGTGAAACTAGTTAAAAAAAATGTGGTTTTCTAAAACCAGTGAGCCTCCTCAAATTAAGACAATATACTAAATTACTAGACGATGACTCATGGCATCACTGGTTAGTCAAGATATACTTACCGTAGGAGAATGAGTCAAGGTTAAGCAGTAAATTACTAGACGAAGGCACTTGGCATCACTGGTTAGTCAAGGTATATTTATTGTAGGAGAATGAGTCAGGATGCAGCAGTTAATTTCAACATAGTTGCAGTATGCCATCTCTCCTTGATTGATAGTATATGATATTTGGAATTTGTAACAAAAGAATATACGTATGAGCCAAATACTCCATATAACAAACCCGGGGGCTCCCTGGGCGCTCAGGCGTGCCACGTCGGCTCATTTGTCCTCGGTTCGACGCGTGTGCGTGCGCTCTGCGATGGGGTTGCACGAGCGCTTTGGGTCACCGGATAACAAGCGGCGGTTTTGCCTCTGTTTTGTTACTACGCGAAGGTCTCCCGCGGAAAGCTCCAGAGAAGTGTCGCGCTTCGCTGTTTGCTTTTTACGCCCGGTCTTCATGTCGCGTCTTTCTTCTCGATTCTTCCTCCGTCCTGGTTCTTCTTTGCCTCTCGGTTGTTTCGCCCTTTGCTTCCGGCGCGTTTGCCTTTGGTCTGCTACCTCCTCCCCGCCTTCGCGGCGTTCTCCCCGTCTTTTGCCTCCTCCCCCTCTTCTGCCTCCTCCCCTTTCGTCCCGTGCTGTAGCTATCGCCGCTGCTCCCTTTTTCCCGACCTGCCACCCTGGCCGCCCTGTCCTCCCCCTCTTCCGCCTCCTCCCCTTCGTTCTCCCCCTCTTCCGCCTCCTCCCCTTCGTTCTCCCCCTCTTCCTCTTCCTCCCCCTCTTTCGCCTCCTCCCCTTCGTCCGCGTCCCATCCGCCGCCCCTTCCTTCCTTTCACGCAGGACCCCGATCTACCAGCCCGCCCTTGTGCTCACTTCCTCCCCTGCCGTACCTGCCACCGCCACTTCCTCTTCCCAACCTTCCACGTTGGCCGTCTCATCCTCCTGCGCTTATATGGTTTTGGTTCAGATGGATTTGAGCTTAGGTTTGGGGGGTCGATCTGTTGTGCGCTGTCCCTCCCCTCCGTCCTCTGCTCCCATTTTACGCTCACCGATGGGCCCACTAGCTCCACCGTAGGCAATCCCAGTAAGTAATGCCTTGCCGGCTGCTCCTTTACATGATGATTATACGTTTTTGTTTGGATGGATTTACTTTAGGATTGGGGGTTTCGATTTGTTGGAATTTTAGGCATGTTCCTTATGTGTATGCTTGTAATGGATCTATATCCAATTTAATGCCTTAGCAGCCTTACAGTTCTCTACTAAAACGTATCATCACTAATTAGAAATGATCCATAAATGTGACTTTGATTTTATAATTCATTCTGTTCTTACTTTGTTAGGTGAATCTCATGGAGTATAACACTATTTTTACAGGCCTGAACGATCTTGTGAAAGAAGAGGGTGCTTCGTCACTTTGGAGAGTCTGCGGAGGAAAATTTTTTGGCTACTGTGTTCAGGGTGGGCGCAAATTTGGTCTCTACGAGTATTTCAAGAAAAAGTATTCTGCTGTGCGAGTGGACAGAAATAAGAGCACCATTTACTTTTTTAGCGGTGCCTCTGCTCAAATCATAGCTGATGTTGCCCTCTGCCCCTTTCAATCGGTGAAAGTCCGCATGCAGACACAACCCATGTTTGGTTGATGGCTTTCGAAGGGTGTATGCCACTGAAGGCTTATCTGGGTAAGCTTTCTTAAGTAAGATATTGCATATTGTTAGCTTCGTTAGATTCACTATTGCTATGTCTTGATATATGACGGGGTCTTCCGGCCTGTAAGGGAAGTATATTTCTTCTTTATTGCAGCTTTTACAGGGGCCTTTTACCTTGTTGGGGACGGGATCTTCCATGTAATAACTCCCCCCTGTTTGGTATATGCTTTGTTTCACAAAATGTTGCTAGATCATTTAGAGTATGCCTGCAAGTTTGGTCTCTACGAGTATTTCAGGAAGAAGTATTCTGTTGTGTGAGTGGACAGAAATAAGAGCACCATTTTACTTTTTTAGCGGTGCCTTTGCTCAAATCATAGCTGATGTTGCCCTCTGCCCCTTTCAATCGGTGAAAGTCCGTATACAGACACAACCCATGTTTGGTTCATATCTTCCCAAGGGTGTATGTCACTGAAGTCTTGTCTGGATAAACTTTCTTAAGTAAGATATTGCATATTCTTAGCTTCGTTAGATTCACTATTGCTATGCCTTGGTATATGACGGGGTCTTCCGCCCTGTAAGGGAAGTATATTTCTTCTTTATTGCAGCTTTATAGGGGCCTTTTACCTTGTTGGGGATGGAATCTTCCATGTAATAACTCCCCCTGTTTGTTATATGCTTTGTTTCACAAAATGTTGCTGGATCATTTAGAGTAATTTATGAGATAGTTACATGAGTTTATTACTTTTTTTGTGCCTAGAAGATGAATCTGGTTAAATATATGATATAGCCATTTTTGTCCAGAAATTATGGTTTTAGCTATGTATAGTATAAGAGTGAGTTGAATATTTGAGTCCCGCTTGGCTTCACTGTTTTTTTGTCATAGTGAATTAAAAGGTATTTGTTACTTGAAAAAAAAGCACTCCAGGAATTAAATGTGAGAGTCAAGCATTCGCAAACTCTGTACTGTACACCTTTTGTCTTCTGAGGATCATGTTCTTTCTGCTCGGAAAACTAGGAATTCTTAGATCAGCACCCACAAGAACACAAGTAATATCTGTTTTTGATATTTTGAAAGTTCTCTCTCTCCTTTATTTGAACCCTATCCCCAACTTCTCCTTAAGTTTGTCAGTTTATTAACATATCTTCTGTTTTGAAACGTGGAATCCTTTTATCACTTCAGGTTTATTTTATCCCCATGTTTTGTTCTTCATGCAGTTTCTATGCTAATGTTTTCAACACTTGAGCATACTGTGGCCTTCCTATATCAAAGAGTCATTCAAAAGAAAAGGGAGGATTGTTGAAGACTGCAGCAGCTTGCTGCTACTTGTCTAGCTGGCTATATCTCTGGTGCTGTTGGTACTGTTGTTTTAAATGTAGATAACACTGTCTCATCTCTTTACAACAAAAAGGCTAAAGATATCATACATGTAATAAGCATAGGCCCGTACCTTTCCAGCCTAGGAATTAATTAATTTCAAGTCTCACCATCTCATTGATATAATGATCACATCTTACTCTTTCAGGCTGTGAAAAGCATTGGATTTCATGGTTTGTTCACAAGAAGTCTACCTATTCGGGTCACCCTTGTTGGGCCCGTCATAACCATTTAATGGTTCTTCTATGATACAATTAAGATATTGACAGAATTGTAAGTATGCAGTTTAATTGGTCAAGGATGTTTCATCAATACTGGATAATGTTTTGATTTGAAATTTGGGCAGTTTTACCTACCAGGTAGACATTCTTCTAGCGTACGATATTTGCTTGTAGCACAAATAAAGGGTAGCTGTGCTTGTATGTCTTGTTATTTACTTCTAACAAGTGACGTGAGCTTACTCCTTGAGTTGTGTTTGGTCTGGATTCTGTAAGCAAGTTCTTAAAGCTTTGAGTGCTTACACGGATGTTCCCGTCCCTAAGGTGTTTTATTTTTGCGCTGATGCAAGTGTAATCGGAACTCCTTTTTACATAATGGAGTATCTAGAAGGACTAATATACCCTGATAACAAGGTGCCGGTACGCTTTTTGTTGAGCATTCTTAGTCTTCCCCATTCTTCATATTTACTGACCAATTCATCAATACTGGGTAATGTTTTGGTTCGAAATTTGGGCAGCTTTACCTATCAGCTAGACATTCTTCTAGCGTACGATGGTTGCTTGTAGCACAAATAGAGGGTACCTATGCTTGTATGCAATATATGGGAACATATCAAATGAGATTATGAGAACAGTCTTAGAATTGGATTGAGAACTAGCAACCTTACCCATTGGATCAAATCTATAAGTCTCAGACTAAACATAAACTCTAAAAGGCAATGATGACACTTTTCAAATCTCTCCTTCTAAAACATTTAGAGTTAGTATAGTAGCTGAGATTAGAGTCCTCACAATGCCATTCTAAGGGTTTATATATGCTCTCTGAAATCTATGTGTCAAACTTTCAATGATTATCTTAATGATAGTTTGGTGATTTCTATGGCCCCTTTTTTTTGCAAGCGGTGGCCGTGACTAAAACGAAGCCTGTATATTTTGCTGCTACCAAAACTTTTTCTGCTATACACAAAGTTGATGTGGCTGCAATTGGATTGTAAAGGTATGGGAGAAGAGACAATTATTGCAAAAAACAGGTAGGTGTCATGTAGTGTTTATCTGATTGCTTTGTAAGAATGAAACTCAATACTAATTGTTTTTATCGTCATTGAGTTTCATACCTATGACTTTTGGGCCTACATATTGTTCCACTATGATGGTGTTTGTGGTCGGCGGATGCGTATATTGGCATTGCTCTAACTAGCTCAGTCTATGAAGTGTTGTTTAGTACTTATACTGAAAAACAGAAAAAACTCTTCAGTCTACAAGCAAATATGCTCTCTCTTTTTGTTCTTAAGTTGCAATTATTGTTTTCTTATTAGTTTGTAGGTGATATATACATAAGTTCTTGCAAGTTGTGACTAAGACTGCCTGTTCTCAAGCGTTTCAACTTGTGGCTTGATCACTCGAGTTCAGAAAATGAAAAAGAATTATAGTTGTCATATTATGAACGTTGAATAATGATGGTTGTGATATTCCATTTGCATTTAAAGATGATTGCTCTTTCCTCATTTAGGTAAAAAGATGGGAGAGGCAATATCTTTCTTCCACTGGTGAAGGAAAGCCTGCGCGTTATCAGAAGATGCTTGATGTAGTTCGTTGGTTGAAAGAATATCTACCAGAAGAAGATTCATTGGTGGGATTGGGAACTGGTCTTGTTCATGGTGATTACCGTGTTGCCAATCTTGTTTTCCACCCATCAGAGGTTTGTCTTTTTGGCATTGCAAGTATTTATGTAATCTTCTGACTACTGTACATAGTATTGATTCTTACGTTCTTAGTCTGCTATTTACAGAAACTCAAGTGCGGTTTCTATTGTGCGCTTTCCTTTGCTTATAATTATTTCTGTTTTTTCTTTCTACATCTTATTTGCTCACACACTGTGTAACAATTATTGGCCTTATTTCATTATAGTACCATTACTCTTTTCCCGTTCCTAATTAGCTAATACACCATTTATATTTCAGTATTGGTATGCTATGATTGTTAGTATTGCCTTACATTTTATTCTTTCTATATTTACCTCTATAATAGAGCTCCTGTAGTGCCCCCTATATACTTATGTGTTTCGTGCACTTGCTTACATAACCATTTCTATTCTAACTATAGCGCTTTTCGTTACTATCGGTTTTCCATTTACCAGATCTCATAGAAGTTTCTTGCCGTATATTATTAGCGGGGAGGTTCACAGCCTCGCAGTGGCCACATTGCGCTTTTGCGAAATGGCCTCCAAGATTTTGATAATTACGTACAGGTCCTTGGTTCTTACAAATAGACCCCTTTATTTTTGTGAAAAAGTTCCTACATTTTTTTACCTTGATAACGCTCTGCGGTTTTCGAAATTACGTACAGTCCCTTGGTTCTTTTAAAAAGTCCCTGGTTTTTTTAGGGAAAAGCCCCTGCGCTCTTCTTTTATTACAAAAGGCCCTTGATTTGTTTTTGCGAAAAACCCCTCCGCTTTCCTTTTGCTGTGAATTTTGCCTCTTTTAATTCGGTACACACGTTGACTGGCGCGGCGTGCCGCCGCGCCTACGTATCTAGTATATAGGAAGTGAGGGGATTACGAGAGTGGTTAGATTTTTATCTAAGGGTTTAGAAAGTGACTAAAATTTTGTCACCTGATAAATAGACAACCCATAGAAAGAGGGGCAACCATTCGATCTTCCCTCTAAAATAAGCTAGGTTACCTTAAAAAATTCCAGATGAGATACATACTATTCCTTCTGCACGTTTGTTCGATAAGACACCTTCATTAATGATACAATTTCCAGTTGAGGTTTAGCTTAAAAAACCAACTATATTAAACTCATGCATTGGAGAAGTAAACATATATAAATATTAGCTATGTTCAATCACCATAGCAGAGCCAAATGTGTGGGCTTAATTATTAATTTTACATTATCATTTCCATCATTTGCATCTAATGGTGAGAGCAGAGCATCACACTAACTCAAAATCTAGAACAGACATCCATACATGTAAACAACACAAAGTAGGCTGTTAATATAGGGAGTTGATAAACATCATCTAAATGTTTTCTTCCAAACTATTATCTAGATTTCTGACCATTATATCAAAGATCCAATGGCCTTTCCAAACTATCATTGGATCTTTGATCTAACGGTCAGAAATCTAGATGATTGTTTGAAAGAAAACATTCGGGTGATGGCTAGACACTCCCGTTAATATATACCCTATAAATGTGGCAACAACCCTATAGCAAACTCTTTGTTTCTCATCTGGCGAACTCTATGCTTAGCGCGGCTTTCTTCTCGAGGCTGTAAAATCTGATGGTCCCACTCTCAGTATTTCCCAATGATGTTAAGCTCCCCATCTCCGCCACGCCGAGTCTCTCGAGCACCAGGACGGCGTGGGGGTTGTTGCACTTGATCTACCAGCCGCCGGAGCTCCTCCGCCACCCGCCTCAGCGCTGGCCTCCTCGTGCCCAGAATAACTAAGCATTGACTCACCAGCACCACGACGTAACAGATCACTCATTTGCTGGCTTCGTCAACTGTCGAGACCCGAATATACAAATCCAGACTCTTTGTGTATACCGCACTAGTCCAGAATCACACTAGTCCACACAGTGTAAACATAGATGAAATATCATCCGTATGCACGATTAATAAAGAAAACAAAGACTCAAATATTATTAATTATCAGAGTACAATCTTATGACCAAGCTTATAAATAATAGCCTTAAGGGCTTAAGAAGCTAGTAGCAGAAAAACAAAAATAAGCGTAGTAACCATTCAACATGCCCACAAGCAATCGACTGAGAAGCGAAGGCCTAATCTGTGAAGCTGTTGAAGTATCCCCCCTCTGGTACCTCCTACTGATTTTTTCAACTGAACAACAGTGGATGTAAATCCGTTTGAAACAAAGATGCAATATAGTATGTAAGACTTACCAAAGGATGGCTGAAAGGTTATTTTGCAGAAAGCAATAATTTAAAGTAAATACAATAAATAGATTGAAAGCGAACTTTAAAGAAAATAATATTAAATAAATAATCAAAGAAATTGAATAAACCATAAGTGAACCAATCATTCACTTAACAAACCACACGTGAACCAACCATTCACGTAATAAACCACCACTGAACTAACTATTTACTTTCCATGGCTTTCCCAGCCAAGTTTTTAAGAAAAATCTACCCCTTGTGTGAAATCACCAAGTATTGTCCATAACCGAAGACATGGCTATTCAAATAGTTTTATAATCTGCAAAGATTGCACAACTGTACACACATGATGTGATCATCCTCACGTTAAAGAAAATCATAACAAGGCCTTTACAAAGCTCAACCTCAACTCAATCCTTCCTGCTAGGGTTTCACATCACACTCCCTTTGCGCCTCATGAAAATCAGCAACCATACTCATCACAATGGTGAGATTAAAATTGAAATATCACAAATTAATCAGCCAGGTTTATCCCATACTAGACGTGTGATTTGCACGATAAGACTTAAATTAATAGCATACAAAGTTAAGTCCTCAAACATTACCCAGACGAGACTTCCACATCACTCGAAGTGAATCCACATTTCCCCCTTTATTGCACGATCAGTCGCCTGAGTGGAAAACCAATTTTGTATAATCAATACCAATGACACTCCAATGTCATGGCACACAAATTTTATCACTGTGGTTACAACCATGGTTCAATATCTCATTAAGTTAAATTAATTAATTGATTCATGTGAAGATTAACCACCGTGACTATAAGCATGGGTAAGCAAGTTAATCATACACCCCATGTGATAACTAGTATGTCATCACTAAATAATTTTTCATCCTATGATGATAATGGTATCATGGTATTCAAATTATCAAAGGAGGGATTAATAAAATTAGGGTAGTAACTACCAAGTACAAGGGTTTGTAATAAATTAGCAATGCATGATAATTTAAAATAAAATAGCTAGATAATATGTTAAAAACTAGGTTCAACATGATTAAAAAACATGACTTATGTTGGCCTTGCTCAGCTATGAAATCTTGATCTTCTGGTTATACTTCCGCTTCTTCGAAGACACGATCTAATGACAGAGAAAACGAATGAGGCACAAAATAAAATCAAATAAAATTCAAATAAACTAGTGCACGACGGCGACAAGACCGGCTTGGATATGATGATGAATAGTGCATGCATGCCCCGATGGTCGACGCATGGCACCGGAAAGAAACGGACGGCCAAGATGAGATGGCACAGATGCAAAGTGCACAGCCCCCTAGATGGACACATGTCTCCAGGCGGAATCTAGTAGCCAAAACGGGCCACGGCTCAGATGGCTAACGTGTGTCTAAGGAAGGATCAGCGATCGACTCAATGGGTGGATGAAGCGAATGCAGTCGGGCCTTTATTGCTCAATGATCTTTAGGGATTTTCTTATTCTAAAAATTCAAATAAAATAAAAAGAGCTATAGAAAATAATAAATAAATCCGAAAAACATAGAAAATTCTAAAAAATTTTTTGAGACACAAGGAATCTAAATAAAATATTTTTAGCATATATTAATATTTATTTTATTGATATTAAATCCTTTTAATTAATAAAAATTTATTTTAAGTTTTAATTAATTCTAGAAAATTTCTAATAGTGAATTTTATTTTAAAAGACTTCAAATAACATTGAAAATCAGGATGTACATCAACTATGTCATAGTCCATGATCTCATAGAGTGTGCCATCCCCCATAGAGTCCTGAAACATAGAGTCCAGAAGAACGACTTCGAAGGTGTAGATGTCATTCTTGTCGGTGGGTTGGAACTCAAGTAGGTAGTCCAGGTCGAGATACCCCCTGGTGTGCCTTTCAGCATGGCCTGAGTCTTCTCGTCGATCCTCGAGCAGCCAAAGTCAGACACCTTAGTGACCCATCTGTCACCGAGAAGGATGTTGTCCAGTTTCGTGTCGCTGTGGAGCATCGGGTGCGACAGCGAGTGCAGGTGCGTGAGCACCTCGGTGGATTCTGCGATGATCCTTAGGCGGGATAGTGATGTGGCATCTCTTGTTCCTCTTGTGGTGTAGTAGCTCTTGCAGGGTCTTGTTCTGCACGAACTGTAGACTAGCATGGGCGCCTCAAACTGCAGGCAGCAGCCGAGGAGCTTGACGATGGTGGGGTGGTTGACGCGGTAGAGTATGACTAGTTCCTGCACGAAGTCCATCCTCCAGCTCTCGTCGACCTCCTTGCATCTCTTTATCACGACGGCGGTGCTGCCTGTTAGAACGAAGCCTCCCTAGTCATAGAATATAACCACATGAGGCTTTAACTAGTTTCGCAGGATCTCTGACCGCTTCTCTCGAGTCCTTTCAGTACCTCTCGAACGTCATTAGATGGTTCTTTAGACTACTCGTAGGCCGTCAGATGTTCTTTAATTCTTTGGGTTCGCTTGAGCACCGTAGATTTACTACTACTTACTCGAACACCGTAAATTTTGTAGCCACTCGATCATCCCAATCTTAGCGGCTACTCGGACACCATCTAATCTTTTTTCCAACTTGCTGCTCGGACTCACTGATCTTCTTTTCGACTTTGCGCTCGAAGTCGATCTATCGACTTGCTCAAATAGTCGTAGCACTCCACGATTACGAGCTCAGGTAGTCGTAGCTCTTCACGATTACAAGCTTAGATAGTTGTAGCTCTTCACGATCTTTTGAGTGCTTGTGTTTCCTTTGTTTGTACTCGCAACTCCTCTGTTCTCGAATACGATGGCGGCGTTACAATGCTGTATGAGGACTTTGATAAACAAGATCGTTTTGTGGTGCTTCCAATCGCCGCACTTTTCTGGGGTAGGCTCCCCTCTATTTATATTCAAGATTACAGATAACATCTATTATTACAATATAGACTCGGACTCGACTTCTCATTGTCGTAAAACACCAAAACTGATTCTACTCGGACTCCTGGTTCGATTCTACTACCAAGTTAATCTGACTCGAACTAATCAAGACTAGATTAATTCCAACATACTCCCCCTTAATCTAGGCTTGATTTTTCAACCAAGTCCTTGATGTCAACTAATGTCTTCATCTCTAAAAACTTCTACTTAGTTAGAGACTTTGTGAGGATGTCTGCACGCTGTTCACTCCTCGGAACATGCTTGATTTCAATTTCTCCTCTTTCAACCATTCAAGAATGAAGTGAAATCTTGTGTCGATGTGTTTACTCCTCCCGTGAAACACTGGGTTTTTGATCAATGCAATTACTGATTTGTTATCAACATATAATGTAACTTTTTCTGGAAGATGTCCTATGATCTCACCCAACAATGTTCTCAACCACATTGCTTAACACGCAGCTGCCACTGCTGCCATGAACTCTATTTCACATGATGACAGAGCAACACTCTTCTACTTCTGTGAAGTCCACGAAATTGCAGAATTATTGAGATAAAACACCATACCACTGGTGCTTCTTCGATCTATTATGTCATCAGCCAAACTACTGTCTGTGAACCCTGTCAGCTTTCCTTCTCCACCACTCGAGTACTCAAGACCCAATTCAATTGTACCCTTCCGATACTGCAATATTTTTTTACTGCCTTCTAGTGAATTAGTGTTGGTCTTTGCATGTTTCTTCTCACTAATCCAACTGCATATGCAAGGTCTAGTTGAGTGTGTAACAAGTACCTTAGACTTCCAATAATTTATCGATACTCGGTCAGATTCACCGATTCTCCTTCAGGATCTTTACCCAGTCATAGCTTCGGTTCCATAGGGCTTTTGCATGGATTGCAGTCCTCCATACCAAACTGTTGAAGAACTTTCTTTCCATAGCCAGAATGTTTGAGAATAATTCAATCCTTCCTTTGCTCGACCTCTATGGCAAGGTAATAGATGAGCAATCCAAGGTCTGTCATCTCAAACTCCCTCATCATCTGTTGTTTGAAGTCTTGTATGCCTTCGTCCTTCGAATCGGTTATGATGAGATCATCGACATACACCCCAATGATCAAGATGTCGGATTCATCCTTTCTTACATACACGACATGTTCTTGAGGACATTTTGTGAAGCCAATATGCTTTAGACTTTGGTCCAAACGCAGAAGCCCATACAGAGCTTTATGAAGTCTACACACCTTGTATTCTTCATTCTTCACCTCATACCCTTCAGGCAGGGTAACATATACTTCCTCTTGTAATTCTTCATTCAAGAAAGCCGTCTTGACATCCATATGATGTACTTGCCACTCATTCTGAGCAACTAATGCCAATAATAACATCACAATCTCAATTCTTGCTACCGGAGCAGAGACCTCTTCGAAATCTATTCTTTGCTTTTGTACGTAGCCTTTTGCAACAAGTCTAGCTTTATATTTTACGATCTTCCCTTTCGAGTCCCTCTTCACCTTGTAGACCCACTTCAGACTGATGGGTCTTTGTACTCTCGGCAATTCAGTTAACTCCCATATCTTGTTGGTTTCAATCGAGTTGATTTCCAGATCCATCGCATCAACCCAATGCTTCTCTTTTACTGCTTCCGAGAAGCTCCTTGGCTCTTCTATTTCAATCTGCAGCAATTTTTCCAATGGCAAACTCATAGGTTCTGTTTCTTCATATATTTCAGAAATTGAACGGTACTTCAGAGGTTTCTCCTTCGGTGACTCATCTGAACCAACTGGTTCTAAGTTGGACTTGTCACTTTGTTGTAGACCCTCCTGGTCGGCAAGAGTGGAAGGTATGACCTCCGTAGGAGTGATCGGGTCTTCTTCGACTTCTGTCAGTACTTCTGTTGCTGGTTCTGCTATAGTAAACGCGCTCCAACTGTTATGGTTTACTTCTGTGCCTTCCTTCCAATCCCAATGTAGGATCGGAAATGGCAACAGAGGGGGGTGAATGGTGCCTTTAAAAACTCCCCAAATGTTCCCACAAATCTTCTTCTCAAAAAGCGAATGCAACTATGGAGACAGAAGAAATTCGCTCAAAGGAAGCCGAAGACAATTTTGCCAATTTACTAAAGATAGTCACAGAAGAGGAAAAACAAGACCAACAAATGCTTCTCTGAAAAGCAGACTTGATTTCTGAAATTTAACACAAACTTCAGAGAAAAAGCATACTATTGATCTTGGAAGAACCATTGACCGAACACTGAATTTGCACACCTGAAAACAAACAACAGGGAAAAACACATAATCAAAATCAAACTCGATAATCTGCAGGATCGATCAAATAAAAAAGAAAGAACAACAGAAATTAATATCGACTAAAAACAGCACCCAAAAGTAGACTAAAACTAACAAAAAAAATTAGGTGGCCGAAAAATGGGAGATTAATCTGTGCCTTAACAGGCCGAAAATGAGTATAGGCTGCAAGCTGAAATCTGAGCAGAGAAGAACCACGAAAACAGAGAAACAAAGCAGTCCAAAGAAAAGAAGTGGCACTGGTCTTGATCGAAAAACAGTGAAGACCCAACTGTAGGCTCAAGACTGGGAGTAGCAGGTACTGCTGAAAAAGAAATAACACAATAAAAAAATCGAAAACAAGGAACCAACTCTTGTGACGAACAGCAACCTGAAGAATTTTGGCCGAGTGCAGTTCTGAACAGATCCACCCGAAAAGCTGAGAAGGGTAAAATGACCACCTGACAATAGGCTGCACTGAGAAAACTGCGAACAAGAGAAACAAACCTTTGGCCAGAGACAGTCTAAAGCAAAAGAAGGACACGGGACAGAGAAGATTTTGGGCTGCAAAAGGTAACTCTAAAAGAAGAAAAACAAAGCAAAGGAAATAGGAAGTGCCTAAACCGATCGGAACAGAGACTACAGGCTACCAACAAAAATAAGAGATGAGCAATAAACTTCGGTTTTTCCTCAAGACAAAAGAACTGGACTTCATCCCAAACACGAAACTCTTACTGAGACAACAGGAGTAAGCATCCTCTGCTTATGCTGCAAAATAAACCTTAAAAGGAATGAACACAGAGGAAGTGCAGCGTTCCATTTGTTGGAAAGATTTCGGCTCTCAAAGAAAACTGCTCTCAGGAATGAAATAGCCAAAAGGCTTTTAGAAGTTTCCCAGTTCAGAGAAAAAAATACTTTGCAGCTTAGAGATTTAATTCAAAAACCAAGAAATCAACAGAGAGGAACAAAGAAAAAAATAACCAGAAGCACATCACAAGGACTAACAGGAAATCAGAAAACACAGGATGTTTTAGATTGATACAAAGACATGAATGATTACATGGAGTTTCATGCAGCCATCTCATGCCAAACTCACATAGCGAGCACACACCCAAGAGAAATAAGAGCACTACAC
Organism: Melocanna baccifera; assembly: GCA_036346265.1. Classification (NCBI taxonomy): domain Eukaryota; kingdom Viridiplantae; phylum Streptophyta; class Magnoliopsida; order Poales; family Poaceae; genus Melocanna; species Melocanna baccifera. The sequence goes on from JAYEVJ010000256.1 coordinate 231,306, forward strand.
CAACTCCCACAAGACATCCTCACGCTGCCATAAAGAAAACAAAGAGGCTGCACATTCAACTACTCTTCACCAGAACATGACCAAAGGCAAAAACAAAAGACACACCCTCCCATTGAGGCCTAACCCTCTCCTTTTATAGGCTCCATTAATGAGTTTACAACTCACTTTACCTAATAACTTAAAACCAAATCCACTTCCTCTTTGTAGCCTTACGCATTTACCAAAATGCCACTTCTGCACCTTCCTGGAAGTTTCCTCTTTGCTTGCTGTCCAAGCCTCGCAACCACCTCGAAGCCTTGCCGTCTTCGACACCTCCCGACCGCTTCGACCTCAGCACCGCCTGTGCCTAGTCCGGCCATTCGATGTCTCGCCACGACTTAGCTTCAAAGTCCTGCAACCATCACAGACAAGAAAACATCACATAGCACCGCTCGAAACAATGTAATCATATATTAGCTTTAGTAGATAGTACATAAGCACAAAATACCCGAAACAAATCCAAATTTTCTAAAACACTTGTCAATTACTCATCATACACATGTGGTTATATCCACATGGTCTCTCAATCTCCTCCTTGATGAGTATATTGACAAACACAAAAAAAAACATAAAATTGAGTTTGTGTTCAGAGTCATACATGGTCTAAAAGAGAAACAAGGAAACTCAAGACCATGTCGACAAAAGAGAATACTGGAGCAGAAACTAAAAGAGTAAATTTTTCTTCAAAACTCCAGAAGGTTCTCTTGAAATGGCTATGGCTTTTTTCCAATATTCTCCCCCTTTTGGCAATAAAATCATCAAGATGCACGAGAGAGAATGAAATTACTGTATGTTATTCATTTTAAGCATTCGGAGCCATGAAGATTATCCAAAATGACCTTTTGAGTATTACACCAAGCCATAACACACAAGAATGCTATTAAGATCATGACGATTCATATATAGACAAGCTAAACCAGACAAGTCATAATATGAGAATTAATCAATTTTCTTAGCATGTTGAGTCAACCAAGATTATAGTCTAACTAAAGGTATCCAAAGATGATGCAAGCCATGTCAATAATCTAAGTGGAATCAAGAAACTAGTATTGAGTTAATTCAGAGTGCTACAAGCTCAAGGATGAATCATTTGTTCAAATACGTGGTCTCTTTGTATTTAAAGCAAATTTTGCACTTTTGGCATAATTTTCTTTTGAGAAATCTATGGTTGTTTCCAACCATTTTTTTATTGCTTAGCCATGTGCTAGATCTCAAGCCTTATACGACCATTCCAAGCTAGAAGCTTAAGGAAATGATCTTGGTCAACCAAAACTCCTCCTGAGTTCATGCCTAGTGCAATGGCAAGCAGTCTTATGAGAAAGAATTGGTGAGATCAGTTTTTTCGCACAAAAGAGATTATTTTGCTTTTGTTGAATGTAGTTCTTAGAACAAGGAGTTAATGATAATTCATGCTTCATAAAGGAACTAGCATAGCTCAATCTAAAGCTCAATAGAGATTCAAGACTTAACTCAGCCTATTTGACATGGCATGAATCATAAAATGATAACTTAAGACAGACTTATCTCAAGAGCTAACATGACAAGATTTTAATTCAAGTTAAGCATTTTTAATCAACCTATCATGGTAAAGACTAGACTACACATATAAAGTCATGATAGATCTAGCAATTAAGCATAGATCATGACAAGATGTAATGCATTGTAAATAAGTCATAAAAGGATAATAATCAAGGCTCCATGTAGTTATATTACAATGCAGAATGACAGAAAATCCATCTCCCCCTCAGTATGTGAAGCACTTTTAGTTCAAATTGAGTTATGACAATATTAAGTTCTAGCAAACCCAAATGAACTCCTCCTGAACCAAATTAATAAAAACGAGAAGCTGGCAAGAAAATCAGAAAAGCAAGTCCTTAAAGCATAGGCAAGATATAGAGAATACTATGGCTCAGACTGACTCTCACCTGCCCCATATGACGCTAGGACTATCAACTGGTCTTCTAACACACTAGGGAGTAAACACATTCCCTATCTACCCAAGGGTGGCTCAACCCTTGCTAGACCTATAAGAAATGAGTGAACTCAACCTAGTGAGAAGAGAGACAACTAATAAGCAGCATCCTAGAATCACAAGATGAGAGGAAGAAGACTAAGTAATTAGACAAGAGAACCACTCTAATCTATATTAGAAGGACTAACCCAAATGCACCCACAAGCAATACAACTAAGAGAGACAGAATCATATAAAAATGATAAAACATAAAGCACAAAACTCCCCTTCACAACAATCCATACGGACAGACCACCCCAAGCTCTCCCCGCAAGGTTGAAAACCTAGAGCTATCCAAAGGCTTGGTGAAGATATCGGTCAATTGGTGGTCACTCTCCACAAACTGGAGCACTATGTCACTCTTCTCCACATGGTCTCTAAGGAAATGATATCTGATATCAATGTGCTTGGTCCGAGAGTGTTGCACTGGGTTCTTGGCAATGTTAATGGCAGAAGTGTTATCACAAAGGAGTAGAACACTGTCTATCAGTAACCCAAAGTCTCGTAGGGTCGAAGCCACCAAAATATCTGGCTGCAGCAACTGGCGGCAGCAACGTACTCGGCCTCTGCGGTGGACTGAGCAACATCGGACTGCTTCCTAGAAGACCAAGAAACAAGAGAAGTACCAATGAATTGGCAGGTGCCAGAAGTGCTCTTCCTGTCTATCATACAGCTAGCAAACTCTGCGTCCGAGTAGGCTCTGAGGGAAAAACAGGACGAGGAAGAGTACCAGATACCATAGTCAATGGTAGCTCAAAGGTACCAGAAGATACGTTTCACCGCCTAACGGTGAGATACATAAGGAAAAGCCTGAAATCGAGCACACAGACACACAGAGAAGTGTATGTCTGGTCTCGAGGCAGTAAGATACAAAAGGGAGCCAATCATGCTTCTGAACTCCTTTTGATCAACTGGCTCGCCATCCTCATCTGGATCGAGTGAAGTTGATGATACCATTGGAGTTGACACCGACTTGCCATCACTCATGTCAAAGCACCCTAGAAGGTCTCGAGTGTACTTACTCTGATGCAGGAAAGTACCCTCCCGAGTCTGCTTGATCTAGAATCTAAGGAAGAAGGTCAACTCACCCATCATGCTCATCTCAAACTTTATGCTCATGACATTAGAGAACTGGGAAACAAGAGCATGAGAGGAGCCATCAAAGATGATGTCATCCACATAAATCTGTACGAGTAGAAGGTCATTGCCATGCCTGCGAATGAATAAGGTTTTGTCTATCTTACCCATGTCAAACCTATGACACAATAGATAAGACTTAAGTCTCTCATACCAAGCTCTAGGGGTTTGCTTAAATCCATATAGGGCTTTGGAAAGCTTGTAGACATGATTTGGGTATTTGGAATTCTCGAAACCTGGAGGCTTCCTAACATAGACCTCTTCCTCAATATACCCGTTGAGGAAAGCACTCTTGACATCCATCTGGTAAAGCTTGAAGCCAATAGATACCGCGAAAGCAAGCAAGATCCTAATGGCTTCTAGCCTAACTACAGGGGCAAAGGTCTCCTCAAAATCTAGACCCTTAACCTGGGAGAAACCCTGAACTACCAATCTAGCTTTATTTCGAATGACTACCCCATCTTCACTTTGCTTGTTTTTGAACACCTATTTGGTACCTATGACATTATGATCTATAGGGGGCTCGACAAGCAACCAGACCTTGTTCCTCTTAAAATTCTCTAACTCCTCATGCATGGCATTGACCCAAGACTCATCAGAAAGAGCATGACTGACATCCTTCGGCTCGAAAGAGGCAACAGAAGCAGAATGGAGACAGAAGTGCGACAAGCCAGATTTTGAGCATGTGACGCGTTCAAAGATATCTCCTATTATCTGCTCTGAAAGATGATACTTTTAGATTTTAAGGGGAGGTTCTGGATGAGGAGGAGAAGTGGTCTCTACCTCATGAGCTGACGAGATAGGAATAGAACCACTAGCTCCTGAGGATGCGGAAGGAAATAGCTGATCTCCTTGAGGTGTGGTGGAAGAGGCAGACACCTCAAGGGGAGGAGGAACTGGATCGGGTAGACAACTCTTATCTCTATCCTTTTCATCATCTACAAAGATGGCCTCGGACTGCTCTACAGAACCTGAGATATCAGGCCTAGTCCTCGGACTGGCCTCATCGAAGGTCACCTCACAGGTCTCTACCAATTTGCTAGACTCGCAGTTCCAGACCCTATATGCCCGCAAAGAAGTCGAGTAAACCAGAAAGATCCCATCACATGAACGTGACTCAAACTTATCTAGATTCCCAGACTTCAGAATAAAACACTTACAACCAAACACGCAAAAATGCGAAACGCTGGGCTTTCGCCCATATCTCAACTCATAATTTTCAAGATTTGGGAGTTTGACTACGTAATTTTTAAGTTTTTTCTATTTTGGTGCCATTGGATCCAACTCCCACGGGGTGTAAAGGTCGACAAGTACGGTGTCACTACCGTGGACCTCGAATGTGTAGGATACAAAGATGAACCATTCGTACTCGTGAACCATTCGTACTACCATTGACCAAGTTGTTCAATGTGTAGGATATTTACTAAATGCTCCTTTTGGTAATTGTTGATTAAGTATTAGAGTGAAGTGTGTGCAAACATGCAATGAGACTAGGGAAGTGACCAATGATGCTATTTTATTATTTTAAATTTAGTGGTATTATTAGGAGTGGCCATCTCTAGCTGTAGCTACTATGAAAAGTTGCACTAGGAGTCCTTTTTTGAATTCTTGGGTTGAACCCAATTAATCTTTAGAACTTTGTCAAAAAATTTTTAATATGCCACACTCCAGTGTATCCCGTTCAATGAACTTGATACACTGGTTTGTGTTATTTGCTTCATAGAACTTTGTTTAGAGGCACACCTCACTGCGTCCACATAGTCGTTCAAAAAATTTTAATATATGCCACATAGACCTTCAAAGGGCATGAAGCAAGTGACACACTCCAGTGTATCCGGTTCAATGAACTTGATACACTGGTTTGTGTCATTTACTTCATAGAACTTTGTTTAGGCCCACACCTCACTGCGTCCACACAGTTGTCCAAAAAGTTTTAATATATGCCACATAGACCTTCAAAGAGCGTAAAGCAAGTGACACACTCCAGTGTATCCGGTTCAATGAACTTGATACACTGGTTTATGTCATTTGCTTCATAGAACTTTGTTTAGGCCCACACCTCACTGCGTCCACACAGTCGTCCAAAATTTTTTAATATATGCCACATAGACCTTCAAAGGGCATGAAGCAAGTTACATACTCCAGTGTATCCGGTTCACTGAACTTGACACACTGATTTGTGTTATTTGCTTCGTAGAACTTTGTTTAACTCATTGCAATAACTTCAATGAACTGGATATGCTGCACTTGTTAGCTACAAGGTCTATTTGGAAGGCCCATAGCTCACTGCAGTTAGTTTTTTTCTTAGAAGAGAGATGGCATCGACACAGTCTTCGCTGTCATCATCTGGGTCTCACGCTCCCAAGATTGGGAAAACTAAGCGTGGCCAAAGAGTATCGAAAAGGCTAGATGGCCGAATGACCATCACGGTGATCTCTCCGGATGGGGTCCCTCTGCAACCAAAGAAAGCAACGGTACTACCAAAGGGATAATTGGAAGGCAACTGGTCCCCATCACCATAGCAAGCTGGAAAGATTTGGTAAAGGATCACAAAAATCAGCTATGGGAGGAAATTACAAATTTGTTCGAGATCCCAGCAGAAGTACAGGGACTTGTGCAACAGCACACACTCCTCGCAATGGGAAAAGCATGAAAGAATTTTAAGAGCACTCTTGTGACACAGTACGTGGCCACGGATTTCATGCCCTTTACGAGGTATCCTTTTATGTCGTCGAAAACATGGGAGGCCTTTGTGCAGATAAAGACAACGATTGAATTTGAACAACAAAGTGCGGCACACAAAGCTATCCAGTCACAAAACACTCACCCTCACAGACTTAGCACCGCTGGGTATGTGGGTAAAATCCCGCAGTGGAGGATGCATGACGAGGTCGCAATCCGATCGGAGGCCTCCCGCCATTTGCCGTGATCGCAAATGAGCGCGCTCGAAACTGGTTAAGAGCAAGGTCATCTACCACATCTTCGGGTGTCTCTTTCAAAAACCCCGCAGATGAGGAAGTGCCCCAACGTTTGGTAAGATATGTTAAACTACATAGTTGTTAACACCTCTTGAACTTCATGGGTTCAAAAATAACATGATTAATTGACTCTTGCCGCAATCATTGACTACTGAATCTTCTCGTGGCTCCTTTCAAGAATACAGGGAGAAAGATTTACTATCACAGGCCTTGGGAAACAAGGAGCACCCAGGTCACACACGAGGCTTGGGGTTTACGTATCTTGGAGGCACGAATTTTCAGATTACTCCGAGACATATAGGAGTAGGAAGATATCCAAGGCAGACTGCATCACTTCAAGGAGAGATAGATGCATTGAGGGAAGAACTGAGACAAGTTCATAACCAATCGCAACCCACCCCTACTACTGCGATACCCAGTCCCCCTCAACCGAAAATGGGTCGTAAGCGAGGCTCTAAGACTCAAGCGAAGAAAATTAAGGCGCGTCCCGAGCCATGGAAGTTCATTCTAGGAGTGTCGTTGGTCCCCGTGTCATAATTATCCCGGCTTGGTTTGGTTTGCAATACATTGCATGCCTGGTACATGTAGAAGTCCAACATGAAGCCAATCCGGCAGAGTGCATTCACTCTGAGATATACAGAGGAGCATTTCCTCCACGACTCGGGCTACTTCGCCGTGACATTCGAAGACTTATTATTACTATTCAATCTCGATGAACTCGACGCCTCATTTCTACGATGCTGGACACTGTAAGTGTACTGTACAATGAAGTTCTACATTCACATTATACCGATAAATATCATTACTCTTTCCTTATGTATAGATACATAATCCAACTAGTCCGACAATCGTGACAACTGGTGGGTTTCCTCGACCCTCACTTGGTCTCCAAGCAAGCTATCAACGAAAATGTATCCTTCGTGTAAGATTATATAACGAATGGATTGATTGCTCACAACGATAAGGAGTACATCATGGTACACTTCAACCAAGGGTAAGTGCTTTACTAGTTGCCACATATGTTTCTTTTGTACTTTACATGCAGCATGAATTTTGGATTAATCACTATGGCGACACACATGACTAGGCAACACTGGATTTTGATTGTCATTATACCAAAGTGGAGCAAGGTAATATACCTTGATTCCCTACTCAGGAACAACCACGACTTCAGTCATGTGCAAGAAGTAATTAATAGATAAACTCATTTTCTCCATACATAACTCTATTGTAATATTTTCTTTGTTTACAACGGCCGAGGCTAACTTTTCTAAATCACGTCGGTCATTTACCGCTTATGTTGCCTTAGGAGGAAGACACAACAAATCCAGTGACATGCTGCGACACAACACGCGATTTCCGGTACCCGCTAAACACAACAATCCTATATCATACTTTGTTATAATACCTCTAGAATTGACAATACCTATGTACGTAATTCTATTTTTGCAGTGCCACCAGCAACTACAAGGCAACGTATGTGGATTCTACATTTGCTACCATTCGCAGGAAATCATGGATACCAAGATCAATAATTCAGAGGTTTGTCAGGTCCTTCCAATAATTATTATTTTTTTATTATATATGTATATACACACACACACATGCTAATTAATAACTTAACATTGCTCCTAGCGACAACAGGTGGACTTCGACGAAAGTACATATGATCTTGACCAACTCATCAAAATTCATGGAAAACTCTCCGAATTCTTAGTAGCACAGGTCATAAACAAAGCTGGAGAGTTCTACCCCGGCAATGGTGATAATTAGATGTTGTGCTTAATCACTCAATTGTACAAGTTACTCAATTGTGCTTAATCAAATAATTAATTTGTCAGATCTGTGTAACGATTTTCATTCTATATATGTATGTGATCTGCTGGCCGTTTGTTACATTCGTAATTCACTTTGAGTTGCAATTAACTTATCTGTCATTATATATAATCTGCTTGCATGCTTTCAGAGGGTATAGCTAGCATATCTTGAGGCTAGCCAAAAAACGACAAATAAAATTGCTGTTGTATACAAAATCGTCTGCGAAAGTCGACTATCACAGACGGCTTGGGAGCCGTCTGTAATAACCACCTATTATCACTGACACATAAACACAGACGGTTCGGGAACCGTCTGTGATGACAGTTCCGAACCGTTTATGATAGGACTGTCTGTAGCAGTGAATACCAACTAAGTCTGAGCAAATCTCGCACTTAGATGCAGGAACTGGCTTTGTCAACATATCAGCTGGATTATCATGAGTACTTATCTTGCAGACTTTAATATCACCTTGAGTAGTGACACTTCGAATGTAGCGATATCTGATATCAATGTGCTTTGTTCTCTCATGGAATATTTGATCTTTTGTAAGGCAAATAGCACTCTGACTGTTACAAAATATTATAGTGCAAGATATAATTTCACAAAGCTCAGTAGATAAATCTCTTAACCAAATAGCTTCTTTACAAGCTTTAGAAATAGCTTTATACTCAGCTTATGTAATAAACAAGACAACGGTAGCTTGCAAACTTACTTTCCAGCTTACGGCACACCCTCCAACAGTGAACATATAACCAATGAGAGACCTTCTTTTATCCAAATCTCCAATAAAATTAGAATTCACATAACCAACGAGTCTATCTCTTTCCCTCCCAAACTGTAAACAAGTGTTAGATGTGCCCTGTAGATATATAAAAATCCATTGAACTGCTTTTGAATGCTCTTTTTCAGCATTAGCAATATATCTACTAACCACACTTAATGATTGAGATAAATCAGCGCGAGAACATACCATGGCATACATAAGTGAACCAACTGCACTCGCATAAGGAACTTTAGACATGCACTCAACTTCATCATTTGATTGTGGACATGACACTGAAAAAAGTCTAAAATATGCAGTTAATGGAGTACTCACAGGTTTGGTCTAATGCATGTTGAAACGACGAAGAACTTTATCAATATACTATTTTTGACTTAGATATAATTTGCCAAATTGTCTATCTCTAATGATTTTCGTACCAAAATTTTTTTTTGCTGCATCGAGATCTTTCATCTCAAATTCAGTGCTTAATTGTGCCTTCAACATTGAAATTCCAGTCTTGTCTTTTCAACAATCAACATATCATCAACATATAGGAGCAAATAAATAGTTGAACCATTAACAATGTTCAAATAAACACAGTTATCATAATTGGATCTTGTAAAATCCTGAGATATTATAAAGGAGTCAAATCTCTTATACCATTGTCTAGATGACAGTTTCAAATCATACAGAGATTTCTTCAATTTTCAAGTAAAATTGATCTTTCTTGAAATCTTTTTTTTTTGCATAATTTCATCATTTCAGCTTCACTCATATGCCCTAGACACATATGCCAAAGACTAGTAACATCAGAATCGAATGATTTATTTGAGGCAACAACAACATTACCTGAAATTTTAGTGCCTCGCAGATGATATAAGTTGGTAGCCTTCATGTCACCTTTCATCATAATAAGAGAACATTTGGTGACCTTTAGAACTCCACTTCCACCTGAATACTTGTACCTTTTAGAATCAACAGTACTCAATGAGACAATATTTCTCTTTAAATTTGGAATGTGACAAACATCCGACAAAGTTCTGATGGTACCATCAAACATCTTGATCTGAATAGAACAAATGCCTACAATCTTGTATGATGTATTATCACCCATCAACACGAATTCACTTAGCATAGCTTCATAGATAACAAACCAATCATGGTTTGGACTCATATGGAAGGTACAGGCTAAATTAAAAATCCATTCATCATCGATTTTGCAATTATCAGCAAAGGCAACAAGAACATCTTCATCAGAACCTTCTTTAGTAACAACGGTGGCTCTAGGTTCATTCTCTTTATTCATCTTTCTTGAAATTATTATTACTTTTCTCCTTCTTCTGCAACTTTCAGCACTCGGATATATGATAACCACTCTTCTTGCAATATCTGCATGATTTTTTGTTCTTGGATTTAGATCTATATCTGTATCTACTTTTGTTTCTGCCTCTTAAATTGTCGTTTGAACTGTTCTCACATTGCTTGACGCGGACAGACAAACCTTCTACATGCGTACTTGAACTTTCACCAAGAACTATAAGTTTCATCTTTTCTTTACCATGTAGAGCTTTATAAAGTTCACTGAGAGTTATCTCGACTATATAGAATAGTATCTCTAAAAGTAGAGTATGAACTGGGCAAAGAGCATAGCAAAATAAGACCCAAATCTTCATCATTATATTTTACCTTTATAGACTCGAGGTCAGCAACAACTTCCTTAAAAGTTACCAGGTGGTTCAGCAATGAGGCTCCCTCTGTCATTTTGTGTGAATAAAGTTTCTGCTTCAAATGCATCTTGCTGGTCAAATCCTTGGTCATGCAAATTTACTTCAGCTTCAGCCATAATGCAGCGACGGATGTCTCCTTCATAACATCCTGTAAAATATTATTTGATAGATGAAGATGAATTTGAGATAAGACCTTACGATCTTTACGTTGCTTCTCATTGGTGGACGGTGTCGCTGGCATTTTGTTGGTCCCCAAAAGTGAATCATCCAAATTAAGTTGTAATAAAATAGTTCACATCTTGATTTGCCATAGAAAAAACCTCGCGTTGCGGTCTAACAATGGAAGATCATACTTCAGAGTCGCCATGCGGAAGAAAACCAAATTTTTTTGCTAGTACAAAACCTTGCAAAAATCTAGCAGTAAAAAAAAATCCTAGTACGCTTTCGTGTACTCGTAGCGGTTTTATTCTCTCTCCTTTGCTTGGACCAAGCAGCAAAGGGCGATGGGACGGTAGCTTTGGGTTGCATCGATGAAGCAATCGAAAGGAGTCGCTTTTGCCTGTGGTAGCTTCTTACTACGACACAGACGTCTAATGCGAGACGCATTGCTTTTGATGAGAACGGAGACACGCCATGCGCGAGACTGCAAGTTGGAGAAGAAATCGATCCCACCTCGGATTTGATGAACAGCAACGAAGTCAGATCGATAAAAAATTTTTCTCTCTCGAATTTCTTAGACTCTAAATCCTTGTGCTCCGATATCACTTGTTGTAAATAATGTACAGAACAATAGAGACAAGAGACACAATTTTTTACGTGGAAAACCCTTACGGGAAAAAAAACCACGGGCGTTTGAAGGTAAATCACTATAATGAGGAGAGATTATAACGGAGCGCTTCTCATAGGGCACCTCTTCCTATGGACTATAGGGGTACATATATAGTACGAGAGAAAAGAGTTCTACACGGAGAGAAAATCGAATCAGAGTCGGTTGCTACAGATTGATACCACGCCTGATACAATCTGTGCATATACCTGTCATGCCATGACTAGCATGAGATGATGAAGTGTCCTACACAGACACAGTACAAATTCAGATCAGCTTTTCAATACCAACAGCGCAATCTAGCACCAACGGCGGGCGGGCGCCGTTGGTGTTGTTGAAATCCGGCGAGGTGACGTAGCTCATTAAAAAGGTGAAGTTTGACAAGTCCATCAGCACCGCGTAGCTGCAGTGACTGACGTTGTAGATTTATGTCGTGTTGAAGCTTGAGTCAAACCTGACCTAGGAGCACTGTAGCCCCGATGGAATGGTCGTCTAGCAGCAGCCTATCCTGGAGAAGGATCCATTTGTAAGGCTAATCACGTCGCCTCGGCACATGGCCACGCACCCACTCATGTACTTGCCGACGTTGTCCTCGTCACCAATGTAGGCTAGCGTCGGCACCCAATGACCGTGAACATGTTGCCAGTGTTGGATAGCCTGCTCGGTGTGCCCGTCAGGTTCAGCTCCCACTGGCTAAGATGTGGTGTTGTAGCAGTAAGAAGAGATTTGATTCATCACCCGGACCTGACCATGCTGCAGGGACATGCCAAGGACCTCAACATTTCCATAGAACGGCTTGGAGACGTTATTCCCCATGGTGTCATCGTAGCTCAGCAAGAAGCCCAGCATAGCGCAGTGGTCAGGCCATTCAGCTCAATGCCGAACGGGTAAGGGATGTCTACGTCGCTGCATGTTCTTTGGCAGCTGCTGCTAGGTGGCAATAGTAATCCAACGCTGGGGAGCCTTTCTGCAAGCGCTACTTCGAGCCATAGTGGCACATGTTAGTGATATGCCTTAGAGGCAATCATGGGATGATTGTATCACTTCTATGTTTGTGATATTTTGAATAATATATTATTTTGTCTCTTGAATAAATGTCTTTCATATTGATCAACAAGTATGTGATTTGTTTGTGAAACTCTTTATTTATGTTTTTGATATTATTCTAAATTATCTCTTATCTTATATCATAATGTGGGATAATTACGATTTACAGATCAACGCATGTATTGATTGATGATCATATTTCACGGATCATGGATATGAGATATCAAATCAATAATATAGACACATGTTAGAGAACATGATGTTGGATTGACCTACCATGAGACACTGTGGGAATTGTTATATTCTTAAGTATCATCAGTTGGTCTCATATATAGTGTATGTTGGATCCTTAGACCTGAGATTGTCATTATTTTCTATATGTGTAATAGTTTACTTAGGGGTTGCCAAATACTACTCCGTGATTGGGTGGTCATAAAGGTAGCTTTCGGGTTTACTATGAAATATGTGGAGGGATCTGAGCGATCAAGATGGAATTTGCCCCTCCTATATAACAGGAGAGATATCTCTGGGCCCCTCGATGTGGATGGATTAAGGAAGTGCATGGCCATGCTGAATGTGGTTGAAGAGTCAATTACAACTAAGTAATCCATCACAGGTTTGAGTGAAGGATTGAGCTATCATAGGATGGCATGCTTCTCGCCTTGAGTTCGATCTGGTATCGTGAGGCAAAGGGATCCGTACATAAGCATTATATAGATTCGTCCGATATGATCTTTATGTATATTTGGGGGTCATTATGTCTTGCTAGGAACCGCTACCCAATGGACCGGAAAGGAGTTTTCGGCTCATGGCCAAATGTACATGAACCTACAGGGTCACACAGTTAATGGGTTGAAACGATAAGGGTCCAGATGATAGTTTTCGAGTGACCTTCGATATCCACTCGTATTGGATATGGATCCGATTGGAGGCTGTATAATGAGAGGTGCGGGGGCAAAGGGAGATATCCCAAGAAACCTTAGCCGCCACTTCTCATAGCCCCTGCTGTGCGCGTTGGTGCTAGCACACCGACGCACGGTGTTCCCTCCCGGACGTGTGGTCCTTGGTAGAGACGCTGCTACGACTGCGATGCTGATCGGGACGATCGCAAGGAGGAGACGGTTGGTCGGAGGACGATCAACTACTTTTGCCCACACCGATGCGCTCTTCGTTGAATCGGCTACTTCAACTCTTCTTCCGCTGCACTGCGCATCTAGTGGTAACGATCTATAATCTCTTACTCGCATGACTTTCTATTTTACGCAGTAGAAATTTTAATTTGCGCTAGTGTAACCTACTCGTATCCCAACAGTACAGCTGCTAGTTTGCGGAACGACATGGACGCTTGTGAGTTTTCCTGTGTCTAATCGAGGACTCTTGCTATGACTTCGTGTTTGAGGAGGCACCGATCATATATGCACAAGTTGTGTGTCGGCATTGAACATTTCCAACAAGAATGAAGGGGATGGCCTTCAGGGTTCACAAATTTGGAGAAATTTCACCAAAATTTTGGTAATATTTGATCGAGGACTTTCTGCGACTTCATGTTGGAGGTGGCGATACAGTTTAGCCAGTGATTTTAGTTTACAAATCGTACCTTGACTAATTCTCCGAGGTCTTCACCTAGCATCTAGTAATTTCTATTTGTTCTTTTCAAAATAAGCTTCTCTAACTTCTAAGCAATTTGTAATGAAAGAACCAATATAAATGAAATTTCGCAAAAATTGTGAACCTTGCATGGTATGCCGTTGAAATTGCATCCATCCAAAGGGACAGAAGCTTTCAAGTTTCAAACCACAAGTCCCATGTTTTAGTTACAAGTTTCAGTGGAACTTCTAGTGAGTTAAGCATTTCATCAGAGTTTTAATGAGTTTCATCAAGGTTTCAGTGTGTTTTATTAGAGTTTCATTCAGTTTCATGAAAGTTTAAGTCCTTTTGAAGGGGGAAAAACCTCCCAAAATACAAGTTTTAATAGAATTCGTCAAGGTTTCAACATGCTTTCAAGCAAAAACCAACTTAGAGTGCATGTTTCAAGAAAAATAGACAAAGCTCGTTGGATTTCAAGGTGTGAAAATGGGCTCAACGATGATTACGGCACTCAGATCCGATTTTGAGGTGGTAGCTATGTCGCAATTTGACAGCGATGCCCAAATTCAAAAAAAGATGATGGAGGCTTGTTGGATTGATGGTATGGCGATGCTGGGCACGTATTTAAGCAGTTTTGATGGCGCTACCACTGGCTAACTGCGATGGCAATAGCTACATCTCCCAACCTGCTGATAAATCCTTTTTCAAAAAAGGGAGAAGTCCAAAGGCAACTATTAAGCCAAAGAGTCCAAGAGGAAAGATACAAATGCAATCACATCAAAGGAGGTGTTCGTATCACAGCTTGGAAGCAGAGCAAGCTCAAATCAAGAACTCAAGAGGCCAAAATTTGGTGGGAGAAGAGGGCCATATTCCCCACCAAGAACCCATTTTTACTCCCCATTTCGATTCAATTATCCTGAAAGATGAGACGCAAGCGACAACCAACCAAGAAAAGATTTCGCGAACGGAGGCACTTAAATTTATGAAAAATGTCAAAAAAAAAGTGAGAAAAAACAAGAAACAAAACTTACGTGTTTGAGGAGCCCATGAAGCTAGCTACCAGATCTGGCGCCGATCGGGCTACTGCAAGGCCACATTCCGTAGGAGCCTCCACAAACATCACAACAACAGCAATTTTGCGACTAGTCCGACAAAGTGCGCTGAAAAAAACCAGAATTATCGCCTCATGCCAGATGTGGTATAGCAGGTGTATGCACAGTTTGTATCAGACATGGTATCAATCTATAGCAACCGACTCTGATTCGGTTTTCTCTCCGTATCAGTCTTTTTTTCATCGCAGTATGTATGTACCCCAGTACTCCATAGGAAGAAGCAAGCCCCATGAGAAGCACTCTATTGTAATCTTTCCTCATTATAATGATTTTCCTTTGAGCACTCGTGGTTTTTCCTACAAGGGTTTTTTACGTAAAAATTTGTATCTCTTGTCTCTATATTTTCTATGCATTATTTGCAATAAGTGGTATCAAAGTTTTAGATTCAAGATCAAAGCCACTACCCTAGGAGAAGGAGACTCCCAAGACGGCCATCGCACAGACAGAGTGACGTGCATGGCAGCCAAAGCAGCATCAAGCAGAGGACAAGAAAAAATTCTCGGCGTGTTTCCCATCAATTCGAAGCACATCCCATCAGGAAGATGGGATCCAATCACGTCTCACGCAACAATCCTGAGGACAGCCGAATCGAGGAGCACATCGATCTGAGCTTCTCACGCACTTCGATCCGAAGTGATCATCTAGTCGAGCATCGTCGTCTTGGCGCTTTCGCCGAATCCATCGCACGGCCTCCCAGAGGCAACGTCCTGAAGTGTGCATCTGCCTGCTGACATCGCATGGCGTCTCGGGCGTACAGAAGTAGCAGTGGCACCACGTACTAGTTAAGGCAGCAAAGTGCAGCGCATTGTTTTCTCTTGGGTCCAGGGGTAGCAGGCTAGTAGCATAGCAAGCAAAAGGCATTGTCTTCGTGGAACAAGTGTTAGGAGTGTGCAAAAGGCAGCACCTTTTATGGATTCACACGGAGGACCAACATCAATTCCAAAGAACAAACACACGTAGAAGCTTTAGTTGGTTTGCATTCTATTTTGTTTTTTTTTTTGTGTTATTTTTTTAGACAAATCGCTATGTGCACACAAGGCAACCAGGAGATTGACGATTTGGCTTCATGCACACTAGCAAGCATACCAGGAGCTTGCAACATCTCTATCAGGCAATTTCAACTCGTCTAGACTTCTTTTCAAGACTTGACTCCAATTCAGCACTGAGGCATGCCATCTTGAGCGGAACATCTTGAGCGTCGTTCCGCGTTCTACCTCGACGACTATTCCAGCGCCAGGTGTGCCAATATCAATTGGCGATTTCATAAAAAATTCATCGACTTCTACGAGTTATTACGGCAAGATCCACACATGGAGAGTCTAAGGTGGAGCTGCAGGCTTTCAACACAGTGAGTTAATTTTAGCTATGCTTGACGGAGGAGACTTTGAAAAAAACAATGTCAATTGTGGGAACAAAATTTGGTATTTTATTCACAGTTTGATAATGCCCTGATGGCAATTAGCATAATACTCTATGGAGTTTTGCTGTTTGAAATTGAAGGTTTTGATCCAATTTCAGTTTGAGATAAAGGATTCAGGTGCAAGAAGGAGGTTTATTTTTGTATGGATACTACAACATCTTCTAGTTGTCACAGCTCGTTATGAGGGGTCTACTGCAGTTTATTCTCCATTGATGACACAAGAGTTTCTTTCATCTAGACAATTTTACAGGAGTAGTTTCAACTATATCATGGAATTCAATTACCTTTGAAATCGGTAGTTTAGCGTATGTGATGGCTACACGTACAATAAGACTGTTCCAGTCTTTCTTATTGACGAACTACTCTTTTAATGAGTGTTACTTGCCGAGTTTTGTGTTCTAGGTGTAGTAAGTTAGATTCCATGATATGAGTTCTTCGCTATCTATCCAGTGCCACAGGTGATGTTTTGGCTTATGTCATTCAACGATTGAGCATTTATTTCAGGAGGTTAGTTGCACAGACTCAGACTTTTGTTGGGGTTATGAATTGTTGAAGACCAAGATTTGTTTGTCTGCTTTGTTAATAGCTATGTATTCAGATCTACTAGTGGTTTGCTCAATTTTGTTTCCAAGATGTGTTTTGACAAGACTGTTCTAATCTTTCTACTTGAAGATCAGTCCTCTGGACTTTTGCTGCTCAAGGTGTATATGCTGATTTTATTGGAGGAGTTTATCACATTCTTCGACTACTAGAAGGAATTCAGCTCAATGTGCAGATTGTTGAAAAGGTGATCCAAATTAATAATGTGTCCGTGTAGGACACTTCATCGCCTCATACCAGATGTGGTATGACATGTGTATGCACAGTTTGTATTAGACGTGGTATCAATCTGTAGCCACCAGCTCTGATTTGGTTTTTTCTTTGTGTGGGACTCTTTTTTCTCGCACTATATATGTACCCTAGTAGTCTATAGAAAGAAACAAACCCTATGAGAAGCGCTCTATTGTAATATTTTCTTATTATAGTGATTTATCTTTGAGCACCCGTGGTTTTTTCCAGCAAAGGTTTTCTACGTAAAAATTTGTATCTCTTGCCTCTATATTTTTTGTGCATTATTTGTAACAGAGAAGCTAGCGTACCAAGAAATGCCAGCCCGGATCTCGAAGCAGTGGTGAGAAGTAGAGTAGAGTGGGCGAGCTCAAGTCTGGTGGACCGGGGGAGTGGAGGGCGGGGATGTGGGACCACCTTGTGGGTCCAGCGGCTGCTAGTCTTGTGGGACTTAGGGTTTGATGTGGGAATCAGGGAAGTGGGGGCCTGGGGGTGGTACTACCATGGGGGACTAGGCTGGGCATGACTGTGGGCTGTGGCTAGGAATAGTGATCAGTGAAGCGAGCCAAACGAGTAACTCATGAGCCAGCTCAAACTCGGCTCATTGAGGTACCGAGCTAAATGGCCAGCTTGACTTGTTAAGGGACCAAGTTCGAGCTGAGTCAAGTTGAGTTCTTAACGAGCCGAGCTGACTCATGAGTTTCGAGCTTTTTTTTCCACCCTTAGTGAGTGGTACTCTCGTGGGGATAGGGACCAATTGGGTGTGGGAGGTTGTTTAATGGCTTTGATCATTTAATAGCCCAAATCTGATAGTAAGAAACTATTTTGCTCAATCCAAAGAAAACAATATACTATTTTCTAGATTTCCTCTTAATAAATCAAACCTAGGAAAGTAAGGATGTCAATGGTGCGGCGAATATGAGCGTGCACACCAGAAAGGGAAGTAGCACACATAGAGTTTGTGATTTTCCCATTCCCACTTCCCCGCGTGTATTCTTGCTTCTCCTTCCCTCCCTATCTCCCTACAGCGCCCATGTTCGCCCCCTACCACGCCCACATCCGCCCATACTCGGCTCGTCACTAGCATACCACCAGCAACATGCCACCTATCTAAAGGAATACGCGTAGGCTACGGAAGCAGAAAACAAAACTTTTCTACCGCGCACCCAAGAACATCATGCTAAGGAAGGATCATGGATCGTTACCACTTAGACGCAGCAGCATGTGAAGAAGAATTGGAAACCGATCCAATCTCGCGTCGAGGTAGTAGTGGAAGTAGCCGATCGTCCCGAACAGATCGTCTCCTCCACGCACGCCGATCAAGATCGCAACGAGCAGCGCCTCCACCGGTATCCACACGTCCCGGGCTGAACGCCGATCGCGAGTGTACTAGCACTCGTGAGCGGCTAGGGTTTGGCTCGGGAGGTGGCGGCTAGGGTTTTGCTAGATGTTAACAGGACGAATCCCTCCGCCCCTCGCCTCCATATATATAGACCTCCTCACGTGGGCCTCGTGGACCGAGGCCCAATAGGAGTCTATTCGGATCTCTATCCGAATTGAGCCCATATCCGAATCATATTCGAATTAGTGTTTCAACCCGTTAAGCGTGCGACCCTGTAGGTTCACGTATACTTGGTCGTGACCCGGAAACACCTTTCCAGTTACCATGTTAATAGCGGCCTCTAGTAAGACATATTAACCCCAAAGTATATGTAAAGATCATATCGGCTGAACCTGTAATGTTCTCTCATGTACGAATTCCTTTGCCTCACGATATAGATTGAGCTCAAGGCAAAACCTGTGTCATCCTCTTAATAGCTCAATCACTCTCTCGATTCCGTGATGGATTATAAACTCTTGATTGACTCCTCAATCACCTTGGCATGGCCATGCACTTTCATAATCCATTACATCGAGGGGCCCAGAGATATCTCTCCCATAAGGAGGGGCAAATTCTATCTTGATCATTCACATCCCACTACATGTTTCATGGCAAACCCGAAGACTACTTTTATGACTACCCAGTTACGGAGTAGTGTTTAGTAGTCCCAAAATAAGCTACTACTCATGTTGGGAACCATGATGATCTCAAGTCTAAGGACTCTACATAAACACTACTTGAGACCAACTGATGACACATGGAATCTCTGCAGTGTCTCATGGCAGGTCTATCCAACATATGTTCACTAACACATGTCCATATTATTGATTTGGTATCACCATACCATGATACATGAGACATGATCATCAATCAATACATATGCTGATCTTTGTCTTTGAATCATATTTGTTCCTCATATGATATACGATCAGGGATCATTTAGAAATAGCAACATCTTAGTATTTAAGAGTCTCATGAATAAGTCACATACTCATTGATCAATAATGATGATGTCTATTCCAAGGAACAAAGTAATGTATCATAAACATAGTATGTGATATATACAACATCTCCATGTTGCCTCTAGGGCATATCACTAACACTATCAGCCTACCCACTAGCATAAAAAAAGCATTTCAAATGTAGAAATAGGGCTTTCAATTGAATATTCAAAGCTTTTTATTTGAGAAATTTGATATTTCAAATGGGAAGATTTTAAAACTTTCAACTAATATTTGACACCTTTCAACCATAGATTGGAAAACTTTTCAACAAGAATTGAGACTTTCTACTGAAAGTTGAGGACTTTCATCTCGGATTAAAACATTCAACTAAATATTTGAAACCTTTCATCTATATATTGGAAACAATTTCAACTAAAATGTGAGCCATCCTACTAAAACATTGAGGACTTTCAACTAGGATCTTTGTAGCGCTCGAAAATTGAAGGGGCCATAGTATCTCAAAATTTGGCAAACCCTAATTAGTCTTGGACCTAAACTAGGCTTAAGAGCTTCTTAAAAAAAATGGGGCAACCCTTCTCCTCAAATTAGCTGCCACCTCCCTCCATCCTTAGGTCTCTCTCTCTCTAGGGCCAGCGTGAGGGTGGTGCCCGGAAGCAGGCGAGCGGCGGCAGTGTTGTCAGTGGCCGATGTGTGGGTGAAGGGTAGCAGCCGTGGCCTAGGCATGCGTGGGATGAAGGTGATAGCATGGTCAAGCGCACTCATGGGTTGGAAGTGACGACGTGGTCAGGCGCACATGCGGGCTGGGCGCTAGTGCGGGCAGGAGGAATGGACCAGAGGTGACGGTGCAGCCAGGAGGCGATGCAGCTAGGCAGCGGCATGGCTGGCGGTGGCATGCGAGGCCGAGGGTGTGTCTAGCAGGGCTTGATTGAGGCATGGTGGCTGGGTGGCAGCGCAGGCCAGCCGGCAGCGTAGCGGCTTGGGAGCAGCTCAAGTTGGAGGGAGGCGCACGACAGGGCATGGGCCGACGGTGGTCGATGCAGCCGCGGTGGTCAGAGTGGCAGGTCGATCGACTTGCACAGCAACGTGATTCAGTCGGCCTAAAATAGGATTAAGAGCTTATCTAAAAAGGGGCAACCCTTCTCCCCAAATCAATTGCCACCTCCCTCCATCCTCAGGTCTCTCTCTCTCTCTAGGGCTAGTGCAAGGGCGATGCCCAGAGGTAGGCGAGTGGTGGTGGCGTCGTCGGTGGATGATGTGCGGGTGAGGGGTAGTAGCTGTGTCCCAGGCACGCATGGGCCGGAGGAGATGGCGCGGCCAGGAGCACGCGTGGGTTGGAGGCGGCAGCACGATCAGGAGCTAGAGTGGCCGGGCGCTGGGGCGAGCACAAGGCATAGGCTAGAGGCGACAGCGCGGCTAGGAAGCAATGTGGCCAGGAAGCGGCATGGCTAGCGACAGTATGCGAGGCCGGGGGCATGTCCAGCAAGGCTCAGCGGTGGCACGGCTACTGGGTGGCAGTGCAGGTTGACCGACGAAGTAGCGACTATGACGGCGCGGCCTGGGAACAGCTCGGGCCGGAGGGAGGTGCACGACGGGGCACGAGCTGTAACACCTCAGGACCCACATTACCCTGGGATGCCACTAAACCACTCTACATCTAGCCAATTTACAAGATAACATGAACTGGCAACAATTTCTAAATCATGATAAGCTAAGCGAAAGCATACTAAAACAAAGGTATTGGAACACTATTAATTAAAGAACAACTGCTAAAGGTTCGCCCAATTAAAATGAACTACTGTCTAGCATCATTACTTTGAAACAAACATCAGTGAGGGAAATAAATCCATGACTAAGACTACACAACTATTACAACATTAATTATGATATGATGTGTGACAGTTATGTGCCGCTCTACCCTTCCCATGCATGCTCGAGAATCACCTGGAGGGGAGAAAAAGCAAGAGTAAGATAAAAATCTCAGCAAGCAAACTGTTTAACAAACTAATTAAACTATAATATTGTTAAGCATCATTATTTATTTTTCACAATGACCACAATTATAGTCTTAACCACATTTACTACCATCAATAATAAAAATATTAGCAAATAAATCTTGATTGACTACTTCACATCCTCAACCACTACCATAACCAATTAAAGTAAAGCATTAACATGTTTTACCTCACAATCTTTATATTTCTCACATCCACAACTGCTATAAAAAATTACCACAAGAGAAAAGAATCTCATGCCACAATCACAACCCATACCATACCACAAGAGATGAACCCCATTCATAAACCACAGCCACATTCCTCAAACAATAAGTGATTCTCATGAGCTAATTCCCCATTACAACTATGAAGTTGCATTTGCTTGCAAAATAACGTCACCACAATTCATTGCATAAGTATGCAAATGATCTTTCCACAATGCAATGCATATGAATGCGTATGCTCCACTACACCCTTATCTAACAAGGTAAAAGTGTGCATCGTATTACGGCAATGTATGATGCTGTATGGTCGTGGCTATAAGCGACGACATCCACAATGCAAATATCATGACGTGATATAAATGTTATGATAATCATAAACCACAAGAATTTAACCACGAAGATCAACAACATAATGATCATGAATACTTCCTCATAATCCACATGTGTCTCATTAAGCACAATGCCAATGTTTCATAAGATCATTACCACATAGTCCATATTCGGTTCACTAAGATCATAATCAATTGATCTTATAGGAAATCCTACCATATAGACCACAATATATTCATCGAGAGTGCTACCAGCACAGCCACAAATATTCACTAAGAATACTACCACCTATACCATAATATGTTCATAAAGAATACTACCCCACAACTATATTTGTTTCATTAAGAACAATTCTACATACCCACAATTAAACTATCAAGATCATAAATAGTTGAATTTTTAAAATACTACCACATAGACCACATTAAGGAAGCATGTAACAATGACATAGCACCTCAAATTAAAAAAAATTAATTAATGTATCTTTAAGTTTACTAAACTTTTTATAGAGAGAGATATATTTCTGGTTTCCTCACTTAAATACCTTCACCTTTCATGTAGATCACATATTTTTATTTTGTCCCTAGCAAGGTGTAACTTATTGCGCAAAACAGAAGACGTTCTCTATTCTGTCAATTTGGGCAGCCAGATTCAAACGTATCCCAACCACAGTGTAGGGCTCTAAAAATTATAATTTTTATACAGTAGTTATATTACTGAATTACCTACATTTTTCTCAATTGTGACAAAAAAACATAAAAATCATTTACTACCCCTAAATCACACCTGAACAGAAATCTACCCTAGTCTGCTCCCCTAACAGACAGCGAGATTTCTGACCCTGCTACGCCCAAATCCCATGGCCAAAAATTCTGAAAAAAAATACAATATGTGTCTCGTCGTCCTCTACGATTTTCCTTTTGGGCAGACATGCAAGAAAAATCGTTTCGGGGGTCTAAACCATGCAAATAGTAACACTGCACGAATTGATCTACTGTGCAGCAAAGCAGGATTCTCTAATCGGAGATTCTAATTGCTAATCCCCACCAATTCTTAGGCTAAGAACCCTAATTACAGCAAAATTAGAGGGATTTGGGATGAGAGAGAGTTACCTAGGGGATCCCCTTGGGATCACCCCTCTTCTTCCTCCTCTTCCTCTTCCTCCCTTCCTTCTCTTCTCCTTCCTCTTCCTTGTTTTCTCCTTTGCATCCATGGGCAGCAACAATGGGGGAGAGGTGGAGGCGCAGCGAGGAGATGGGGGTGGTGGCCAGGTGGGGAAAGAGGGGAGAGGGGCCAAGGGAGAGGGTTTATAAAGGGGGTGCTAGGGTTTGGGAGGGGGTACGGGCCTTCCTTTGGGTTGGCTGGCCCACCCCTCTGGATAGCTCAAAACATCCAAATTAATTATTTTAATTTTTTTTAATTTTGGATAATTCTTCAATTTAATTTTCACCTCCCGTGATTCACTAAAAAATCGGGAAAACTCCGCGATTCCGCTAATCATTCGCAGGGACGCCGTAAAGACATTCAGGGTATTACACGGGCTGGACATGGTTGGTGCGACAGCGGTGGCCAATGGTGGTCGTGGTGTCTAGAGTGGCTGGTCGGTCGACTTGCATGGCAACGTGATTCAGCCATCTGAATGCGCAGTCGAATCCCGTTTCACACGGAGGTTGTGGGGTTGGGCAACGTTGCATGGTTCGCACAGCCGAATGGCACTTCGCATGATGGAGACTT
This sequence comes from Melocanna baccifera, assembly GCA_036346265.1. Lineage (NCBI taxonomy): Eukaryota > Viridiplantae > Streptophyta > Magnoliopsida > Poales > Poaceae > Melocanna > Melocanna baccifera. The sequence continues at coordinate 255,227 of JAYEVJ010000256.1, forward strand.
AGCGAACGTGAATTCTTTCGGCCGATTGCACTTCTGTCTGTGTTTCCGCAAGTTTATCTTAGCATCGATCTGATCTGTCCCCGTTCCATCTTGTAGGTTCGCACATAGCCTTTGAGGGAACATTTGGGGAATTATGAAACTCTGATCCCTCGTGCAGCGAGTCCGCAGAATGTGCTCAAGGCGAGTACCTCGCGGTTTTAACCTCTCTGTTCCACATACCACATTATCCATGATTATTTGTCACCATTACCATTGAGTACAATTATTATATCACTCAATCTCATTTGGTTATTATCATATCACTCAATCTCACCTCGTTATTATCATATCACTCAATCTCACCTGGTTATTATCATATCACTTAATCTCACCTAGTTATTAACATATTACTAATGCTTGCCTGGTTCTAGACTTCTAATACTACATTTATACCCATGATGTTGTAGGTTATCTTTTTTCACATGCTTTTAGGATTATTAGAATGCTCAATTAATTATGTTCTAGAATTTATACTTTTAATTAGTGACTTAGATTTAATGCTTCAATCATTAATGGAGGGTAATATATGAACATCTTTAATTTAGGTTTAATACTATTAGCACTCTTTTTAAATTAGGGCTGCTATGGTTTAGTTCCTGATACCATGATCCATTAATTGTATGATGTTGTATGTGAGCCATGACAGATTTATATATATACATGATGCTTGTTAGTCTGACTAATAATCACTTGTCATATAATAAAACTTCGATGGTTGGATAACCCTTGCGCGAACTATGTTATAATACTCATTTTAGATTAATTCTTAGATCTCTACCACCTCTTTATCATTCCATACTGCCCTTTTATCAGGAGTTTTGCCTTTTGTTTCCAGCCTCGGCAAACCCCTCCACTTATCATAAGCTTATCTTTCTCATCCCTTAGTTTCCTTAAATTCATATTATATAATCTGTCTATAATGTAACAGTTACCTTATCACCATATTATCATTTCACATTGCCCCTATCAGGCATTAGGCCCTTTAATTTCCATCCTTGACAAATCCCTTCACTTCCCATAAATTTATCTTAGCTTTTCCTTAAAGTTTCTCATTACAATCTGATAATAGTATAATAATTACCTGGCCTGGGGTTACCCACATATAGAGGATATTTCCACCCACCTAGTAATGTACAGGTGGCTGTACACTTTCGTTACTCAGGATATTTCACCCCGTCTGTCATCGACAGATTATATAATATGAATTGTCATCGACAGATCCAACATCTTCCTCTTCACAAGTGCTTTCATCGCCGGCGCTAGCTTGATGTCGTTACTAGTGATTGTAGTTAAGCCCTTAACTATTTGTAAGTTGTCATGGTTAGTGATGAGTGGAACAACTTCTATGCCAACAGTGAGCCAATGAGTACGACCTTCACCATGACAAAGAGAAAGGAAGGGAGATTGGAATGGGAGTCGTGGGTTGAGTGGGTAGTACTCTCATGGGGAAGGGGACCGATTAGGTGTGGGAGGTTGTTTAATTGTTTCGATCATTTAATAGCTCAAATATGATAGTAAGAAACTATCTCGTTCAAACTAAAGAAAACAATATATCATTTTATAGATTTTCTCTTAATTAATCAAACCTAGAAGAGTAAGGATGTCAAGGGTGTGGGTAATACGGGCGCACACATGAGAAAGGGAAGAAGCACACATAGAGTTTGTGATTTTCCCGTTCCCACTTCCCCGCGTGTATTCTTGCTCCTTCTCCCCTCCCTGTCTCACTACCGCACCCACGTCAGGCCATCCTCAGCTCATTGCCGGTATACCACCGACAACATTCCACCTGTTGGCCTACGCACCAGCATAAAAAACCTTTAAAAATGTTGAAATGGGGATTTCAATTGAATATTCAAAGCTTTTTATTTGAGAAATTTTATCTTTCAAATGGGAATATTTTAAAATTTTCAACTAATATTTGAGACCTTATAGATTGGAAAATTTTTCAACTAGAATTGAGACTTTGTACTAAAAGTTGACAACTTTCAACTCGGATTAAAACATTGAACTAAAATTTGAGCCTTCCTACTAAAACATTAAGGACTTTCAACTAGGATCTTCATCTTGTAAGTCAAAAGATTTTTGAACTTTCAAACCCATTCTTTGAACTTTCACCTGTATAATCATGAAAATGGTCACAGTCCATCATCAGGAAGCACGGTTCCATTGTCATGGGCCGCCAGATCCAGCATCGTCACCGGTAGATCCAGCAACTTCCTCTTTGCTGGTGCCTTCTTCGTTGTCGGCGCCAGCTTTATGCTGTCACTATTGATTGTAGTTGAACCCTTAACTATTTGTAAGTTGTCGTGGTTAGTGATGTGTGGAATGATTTCTATGCTGATTGGTGAATTTTTCTATGTTTATGATCGATCGGGCGACTGCTCACTTTCATGTTGTCATTCAAGGATTGAAAATTTGGAGTCCAATCCTTTCTTCCCTCTTGCTCGCTTGTTTTAGTAGAAATAGCCTCTTCTCACTCAAATTTACAGAAATGACCCTCTTTTAGACCGCAAAAGAAGCGTTCGACGACACATGTCACCTAATGTGGTACCATACCACATTAGGTGTTTGGTGCACATGAGACCACCTGCCACGCTCTAATACCATAGTAGGTGGCCTGTTGCACTCTCCTACTGTGAGTGGCACCATACAACCAAGAGCGGGCGAGGACGTTGAGTTGAGTCGGGAGCCGAAGAGGAAGACTCGCAGATGTGATCATCGAGGGTGTACTTCTAGAGGGTGACCTCGAACAAGCTACGCCATTGGGCATTGTTGCCTGTCTAGAGGTCGAGGTTGGTGGGGACGAGTGTCGAGACTCGAATATGCAAATTCGGACTCTCTGTGTAAACTGCATTATTCCAGGATCACGCTAGTGCACACAGTCAAATATAGATGTAATCACAACCATACACACGCTAAAATAAAGGAAAATCTCAAATATCGATAAATATTCAAAGTACGACCTTATGGCCAAGCTTACAATATCACTAGCCCGAAAGGCTTAAAGTCTAGCAGTGGGAAGAACAAAATAAGCGTAGTAGCCATTCGACATGCCCACAGACAATCGACTGGGGAGCGAAGTTCTAATCCGTGAAGTCATCGAAGTACTCTCCATCTGGTACCTCCTACTGGTAATATTCCTCCTCCTCAACTGAGCAACATGGGCATAAAGCCATGAGTACATTGGTACTTAGGAAGTCATTTGTAACAAAGGAATGCAATATAATATGCAAGGCTTACCGATGGAAGGCTGAAAGTTTAATTTGCATAAAATGATATTTGAAGGTAAATACAATAAATAGATTGAAAGAGAACTTTAAGTAAAACAATAATAAATAAATAAGCAAGAGAACTAATTAAGACACTTATGGACCTCCCATCCACAAGCTAAACCAAAAGTGAACTACCTGTTCACTTTCTTACCATAAACCACAAGTTTAAATGAAATCACTACCCATCGTATGAAATCACTAAGCATTGTCCATAACCCAGGACGCGGCTATTTGAATAGTTTTACACTCTACAAAGGTTGCACAACTGTACCCACACGATGTGATTAACCTCGATCTAAGAAAATCACAACAAAGCTTTTACAATGCTCTACCCCAACTTAATCCTGCTCGCTAGGGTTTCGCATCATACCCCCCTTGCGCCACATGGAAATCAGCATCCATGTTCATCACAATGGCAAGATCAAAATTGGAAATATCACAAATTAATCAGCCAGATCTATCCTATACTAGACATGTGGTTTGCACGGTAAAGCTCAGATCAATGGCGCACGAAGCTAAGTCCTTAAGTCTACTCGGGCGAGACTACCACACCCCACGAAGTGAACCTGTACTTCCCTCTTTACTGCACGATCACTCGCCCAAGTGAAAAATCAAGTTTGTATAACCACGCCAATGACACACCAATGTCATGGCACAACTTTTAATAATTGTGGCACCAACCACGGTTCCATATTTCATTATGTCAAGTTAAATATTCACATGCGACGGTAAACCCTTTTGTAAAATAAGCAAGGCTAAACATTCTAATCATATAACCCAAATGACATCTAGCATAGCATCACTAATAAATTTCTCAACCTATGTTGATAATGATATTATGGCATACAAAGTTATCAAGGAGGAATTATTCAATTTGGGACAATTACTACCAGTACAAGGGCTTGTATTAAAATAGCGATGCACGATAAGGTAAAACAAAATAATTAAATAATAGCTTGCAAACTGGGTTCAATATGATTAAAGATTACGACTTTCCCTGGTTATGCTCAGCGAGGTACTCGGGGTCCTCTGGCGTCGCTCCTGCTCCTCCGAAACCGAAATCTAACGAGAGAGAAAGCAACTAAAACAACAACAATGAATCAAATAAAATACAAATGAACTCCAAAAATCTAGAAACCAGAACCAAAAGATAGAGCTTCATTTTAAATGAATTTAGAAAAAAGAACGGGGTTAGTCGAAGCTAGGACAGAGGAGAGCGGGCTCTCAGAAAATTGAATCTAAAGAAAATACTAGAAATTCAGAAAAGTTACTGTGCTGTGGACTCGGTGCATGAACAGGTGGGTTCACGATGGGCTCAGTCCACGAAATAGTGCACGGGGCGACGCTGACGTGGTGGGTTAGGGCTGACGTGGCGAGCTCGGGTGCTGACACGTGGCTCGGCTGACATGGCAGCTGACATGGCATGGGGGTCGAATTTTGCTGATGTGGCATTGACACGTGGCGCAGACGTGGCCCTAGGGCTGACATGGCAAGGAGGCAACGATCGGACGAAGATGATCGTGCGGCTGCGAAGGCGGTGACAATCAGACTACCCGACCATCAACGGCTGCGAAGACGGTGAACGTTCGGACTGTTCGATGATGATGACGATCGGACGGCTACGAAGATGCAATGCTCGGACTATCCGACGATGACGTCGATCGGATGGTCCACCATTGATCGGACGGCTGTGAAGGTGTGCAATGATCGGACTGTCTAACTATTAGGAAGATCGGACGGTCCAACGTCGATCGGATGGCTGCAGAGGTGCGGGGACGTTCGGACCATCCAAACTGAGTGGCGCATCTCGGCCGTTAGAAAAGATCGGACGGCTTGAATAGATGGATACGTTCAGACTGTCCGAACGATCGTGGAGATCGGATCGTCGGATGGCCGATGCGTGGCAGGGCATGCCGTGCGAAGCATCAAAACACTAGAGCGCGCGCGGATGTGGGCGCGGCAACCGAGGTGGTGCAGGGCACGGGTGGACGCGACAGAGGCACGGCAGAGACGGAGGGCGACGGTAGGGGCGCTCACCGGCGAAGGCAGGGACGGTGATGGAGTTCCGGTCGGCGAGGAACAGCAGCGAGGGTACAGAGATATATATGTACGATGATAACACTAATATGAATACATGCAACAACTGCTAATATGAATGGGAGCATCATCTTCAACCAAGACGGCACAGTGAGAATGAAATGGTAACTGAAGCGTCACAGTGGGAATGAGATGGTAGACTAACAAAAGCATCCAGATGAAACAAATATGACATAAACTAGCTAGAATTTCTCACTGAGACAAACTTAATGCAACAAGCACTGAGTTCAAACAAGGACCGACTACATAACGACCATTACTGGAAAAAGAGTTCAAAATGAGCTTCAGACTATATTAACGACATTTCCATCTTGAGTAGACCTAACACTCACATCTAAAAATTGCACTAATATAACAACACCTATGTGGTATTTGCGAATTCATCTGGCAAATTCAATGCTCATCGTGGCTTTCCTCTTAATGCTGTGGTAATCGGTAGTATCTCCCCCTGTACTGTACTCCGACGTGTCTGCCACCGAGCTTCCTGACAACATGAGAGGGCTAACACATTGTACTGCCCGGGGGTGCTGTTGCACAAGCGTGGCCAGTCCACGGAGTTCCTCTGCCACCCGACTCATTGCCGGCCTTTTCTCACCAGTGATAACCAAGCATCGACATGCTAGCTTGGCAACTTGATGTACCAACTCCATGTTATCATCTTCAGCTATCTCTCTGTCCACAAGCTCATGAAGGCAGCCCTCCTTCGCAGCCTGCTGAAACACTGATGCGAGGCTCACCTTCTCTTTGGACAGCGGCTTCTTACGTGTTAAGAGCTCCAGAAGAACGACACCGAAGCTGTAGACATCGCTCTTATCGGTGAGCTGGAATTCCAATAGGTACTCCGGATCTAAGTAGCCCAATGTCCCCTTCACCACCAGAGGGTTTTCATCCATCGCCCTAATCGTTGAGCACCCAAAATCCGAAACCTTTGCCCTGAAATTCTCGTCAAGAAGAATGTTGGTAGACTTCACATCTCCATGAAAGATAGGGTGGTCCAGCGAGTGTAGGTATGCAAGTGCTTCAGCAGATTCAGCAGCTATTTTTAGACGGATGTCTAGTGTTCTAATGGATGACACATTTTGCACATGAATTAGATTGTGTAGGGTTTTATTGGGCACGAACTCATACACTAGAACTGGAACCTCAAACTGCAAACAGCAACCAAGAAGCTTAACAATGTTGTCATGGTTGACTCGAGAAAGTATCAACAGCTCCTGTCCAAATTCCATCTTCCTGTTCTCATCAACTCCCTTGCATCTCTTAATTGCAACAGGATTATTGTCTGGATCTGGATCATACCCTTTATAGACAGTACCCTGACCTCCTTCTCCGATGACTGCCCTATTGTCAAAGTTGTTCGTTGCCAGCTCAATTTCATCTCGACCATACAACTTGAATGAAATGTTGCTCTCTATTCTCATCAGATCTATTAACAACTGACCTCCATGCTGATGGAAATATTCATCCCTCTTTCTCATGGTATCATGACTTATGATTCGTCTCCTGTACCTGATCCATTCTATGCCAAGAAACATAAATAGGCCAAGCAAAGCTGTGGAACAAATTCCTGGGAAAAGGGGATATAAAAATCTCATCAAAAGGAAATTGACGAAAAAACTTTGAGATATAATATTGATTTCAATAGAAAAACAGAAACAAATATTTAAGTGCAAAACCACGGATGGTGTTAAAATGTTGCAACATTTAGAGTTGGAATATGTCCGTACCAATAGCCAGTTGTACTCCTTGTGTTAGCACCTTCTCACACGGTGCAATAGAGGCATTGCCTCGCGTACCCGAAGGGCAAAGGCAGTCGAAGCTACCCGGTTTATTCTCACAAATTCCGAAGCAGGGGTACTTTTCTGGATACTTGCACTCATCAATATCTACAATCAGATAACAAGTTTATGTAAACTTATAATATGAGAAATGAAACTGAGTCTAACACACAATTGGAGCTAGAAAGAACCATCTGAATGTGAACCAACGCCTGATAGGATCGGCACCTCTTTGTTGGCAGATAGGGTCGCTACCACACAACAAAAGTAGCAGATAGCATTCTCAAGCCATATATACGTCGATCGCGTTGTGTTCCATCCTCGCATGAGGCACGACTTCGTAGGTCTTACTGCTACACAATGTTAATTCAGCGAACGGTTATGTGGTCTCTTTGGTTGTATGTAGAGATGGGCATTGGGTCATGCTATGCCGGTATAGCTTGGGCCTACCGTGACAACTTCATGCCGTGCTGCCTCGGCCCAGCCACCCCACCATACCATGCCGTACCGGCCTGCCTCACCTCCAGTCTGGCCTAAGCACGGTTTAAAGCCCATCGTGCCGACATTTGTACCATGCTAGCCTAAGCCTAGCTTGAAGTAACTATACATGATGAAGGCGACGGCGACGATGATGACGGCAGATGTCATCTTCCTTTCTCTTATACCCATCTCGTTAAAAACATAATTAAAAGTCCATACTCTTTCTCATGCCATTCCACCTCCAAACTTGATCATCTAGTCTAATGGTATGTATATCTGGGTGCAAATCGGACTATATCGTACGTGACCATCTAGCCCATCGCCCGGCATAGGGCTGCCCCACTAGTCTGTTGCATCCGCAGAGATTTCCGACTAAACGACTACCATGGCCGGCAGCCGCCATTATGATGTGATCTCATCTGTTTCTATCTTCTTTTTTCTCCCATGGGTATTAACATGGTGAGCTGAAAGGAGCTACCATGCATATCCGCTCAGATTGTTTAATCAAGATATTAATCAAGATAGTTTATTTGGTGGGCTCAGATTGTAAGCACACAAAGTAAATACATTTAGGGTCTGTTTTGTTCTCTGAATTGAATTGATTCAACGGAATTGAAGCTGTTAATGCTTCCAATTTTGATGTTCGGATAGCATATATATGAACTTTTAAAGTAAAATTGAATCAAATTCAAATGTTGTTCGTTCGTTATTATTGGGAGGTCCTGAAGACTCATTGAGGTGGTGGTGAAAAACAGAGGTTCATCGGATCCGGTTAGCAACTGTGCAAGTACAAATATGATGTGGTGGTGGCGGAGTCTATGCAGATAGCCAAATATGATGTGGTGGTGGCGGCCAGAGTTGAGGATGGAACGGTGGCAGAGTCGATGTGGTACAGAGACATACCAATGTGCTGGATATGCGGTGACCGAACGGAACGTCGGTGGTGGCCGATTGGAGCTCACCAGCGACGTCCATGGCTCGTGGTGAAAGCGGCGGTCATCGGGGGTCACCACCGCCAACAGTGGTGGACAGGAGATCTCTGGTGCTGGCGGCCGTCTCCCCGGCGGCGATGGGAGCTCGCTAGATACTAGAGAAAACTTGGTGGTCAGCAATGCTTCGATCAACGGTTCATTACTCGTGGTCGCTAGAAGAGATGATTTCAGGCCAAATCGAAGGGGCTAGCTGTAATCAATTCATGTTGAATTAGGGTTGCTAAGATCGTCGGTAAGGTCAAACTCCGAGATTTAATTAAACTGTAGGCATTGTTTAATGGAAAAACACTTTTGTATGGTACCCTTTGGAAAGTATAAATAATGTGGTCGCTATAAAAAAACGTCATCCAAGTAACCCGTAGCAAAGCCCAGGCGTTTTCAAAATCGACCAAAAAACAACCAAAAATCGGGAATATCAGACCTCGGTAAAATTTCAAATCGACCAAAAAAAATCATTGTTGCATGATTTTTATCAAATATAAAAGAAATTCGTAACCATTTCAAATCAAACATGGACATAGCCTGGTTGTAAGATCTCTAGCTTGGAGTAGTAGGTCTTGGGTTCTGCATTTCTTTTCATCTTTTTCATTTGAACTTAAAAAAATTTAAATTTTGATTTAAAAGTTTTGGCCAAATGTGACCGAAATTTTTCAAAAATGGAAAATATCGAATCACCCAGGAAAATTTCAAATCCGATTTTGAAAACCCTGCAGGTGATACTTATAGTATACAGCTAAGGAATAATTAGCCACAATAGTATTAATGCTAGCTATGAAGGGATATTAGAGGCAAACTCACCTTTGCAGCCATCGGGATCTTGCAGGTAAGGATTGCCTTGGAATCCTTTGGAGCAGTTGCAGATGTAGCCTGCTCCGTTGGGCGAGTTGAAGCACTCGCTGTTGCTGCTGACGCACGCGTACGACTCGGGCTTCTTGCGCGCTACCTCGCACGTCTCGTTTCCGATGGCCCAATCCACCAGCAAAGGTGCCTCCCCGCCGTAAGTGTCGTTGAACGCTGATGAATTCATCAAGTAGCCCGCAGAGAACGTGAAGTCGGACTCCTCCATGAGTGCTGCATAGCTGCAACGGCTCAAGCTGTCGTTGAACGCCGTTGTGTTGAAGCGCTCGTCGAACCATATCTGGTAGTACTGGAGCCCCTTTGGGATGGCCGTCTGGCAGCAGCCTATCCCGGAGCAGGTGCCGCCGGTGAGGCTCGCAAGGTCGCTTTGCTGGCATGTGGCCACGCACCCGGTGTTTAACTTGCCCACGTCGCCCTCGTTGGCGATGTAAGCGAGCGTTTGGCACCCAATGACTGTGAACTTGTTGCCAGTGTCGGAGAATCTGTAGGGTGTCTTCGTAAAGTTCAGGGACCACTCGCTGTAATCCATGCCCTGAGACGTGGTGTTGTAGCAGTAAGAGGAGATGTCCATCCTCAATCGGAGCTGACCTTCATGTAGCGAGATGCTGAGCAGCTCCACATTAATATAAAATGGCTTGTGCACGCCGTTTCCGGTGTCGTTGCAGCTGAGCTCGAAGCCGTGAAGTGCGCAGCGAGAGCCAGGCTCGCCGATGCCGAATGGGTAAGGGATCTCCACACCACCACAATTTCTCTGGCAGTCCGCTGCAACGGCGGGGAGGCGTGCCGCAATCACCATGCCGAAGAATAGTAGAGCAGTTAATCTGCGGAAAGGCATGGACGATGCATGAATCATCTGGACTAGCTATTGTTCTTGGCCAGTTGCCGCACGTACCTTACTCTGCGTCCAAGGAATCATAGTGTAAGATATGTATATAGTAGAGGCCTGGACCGGCATCTGAACAGGTCTAGTGTGGACGTACGTTGAACGAGCCTGGCCTGGCATCTGCACATGCCGGCCGGGGACGGTTTTGTAACGTTCCGCGTGTTTTCTAACTACTTTAATCCACGTGATTAGCGTTAGTAATAATAATTAATATGGCCAAATTAATATTAGGAACCAAATCCGCTAGTTGGATTATCACCATGGGATTTCAAATTAATTACTGCAATTAAGTAAACTCACGTAATCGTATTGCAAATCAAAACTCAATTATTCATTATCAATAATGCACAGTTACAATAGAGAGAAATCAAATACAACAGAGAAATCATTTCTTACATTCTCAGTTACACTTGGATCACAGAGAGAATAGAAATTACATTCGGAGTAATACATAATTTCCTCTGTACACCAAAATTTAGAAGAGGCGAAATTACATGTGTATCATTGCATACAATAGGGTTAGAATTCACCTTCTAGCTAGCACTACACCGCTATTTTATTTGTGAGCAAATTAGTATTAAAATTCCAAAAAAGATCAAACAGCAGAATAAATAAAACTAAGCAAATTAAAGAAGGAGAAAGAGATTACCGTCAGAACCTAGAGGGCAATAGACTGCAACGGCGGGGAGACGTGCCACAATCACTTATGCCGAAGCATAGTAAGGCAGTTAATCTGTGGAAAGGCATGGACGATGATGCGTGAATCATCTGGACTAGGGGGCATTCAGATTGACGATATCTTATGATTTTTTTTCACTATAGCTGACTTATTTATTTATTATAATTAAGGTGGCTTATTTGATGTAAATAAATTTAAAAAATTTAAAAATAAAAAATCAGATTAGCTATTATAGACAATGCAAAAGAATTAAAAAAAGAAAAGGTAAAAATACAAAAAAAACTAAAAAATGATGAAATTAAAAAATTCAGCCTGTTGCTCCGCTCGTTTTAGTTTTTTTTCAGCTTCAGCTTTTTTTCACTATTCAGTAATTCGTCTTTTTATAATTTTTTAGATATTTTAGGCTTTTTTGTATTTTCTTTTTTTTTCCTGTATTCTTTTGCATTGTTTGTGATGGGCTAACATGTTTTTTCTATTTTTACATCTTTTTAAATTTAATTATGCTCAATAAACCAATTTAGTTACAGTAAAAAAAATCAGTTACAGTAAAATTTCAATCAGAAGTCATAAACCAGTTTACAAATCGTACCTTGACTTGAACTTCTTCGTCTTCACCTGGCATGTGCGTCACCTAGCGTCAAGCAAGTTCTAATCGTCCTTTTCGAAATAAGCTTTCCTAACATCTAAGCTACGTCTCGGTTTATTTATTGGTGTGTACGGGCGTGTTGGGTATCTTTTCTTCTAGATTGGTAAAAATATATGTGCTCTTTATCTTTAGAGGAATACTTATATTATAACTGGGAATGTCCAGGCAAGCACTGGTGCCATATGGCAAGTTTGCAAAAAAAACCTCTAAATTTTTATATTTATGTACAGACTCTTGGTTCTTTCGAAAAAACATCTGTCACCATATTTTTTCGAAAAAACCTCTCCACTACTCCGAAATTATGACCGGACCCTTAGTTTTTTATGGATACATCTCCTTTTCCTGGATAACACCTCGCTGTTTTTTTAAAATTATGCATGGGTCCTTTTTACGGTTTCTTTGAAATTACACGTGAGTTTTTTTTATGCAAAAAACCTTTCGCTTCCTTTGAATACCTTAATTTTTTCATTGAGACCTCTCCTTTTGCGTGATGACACCCCGTGATTTCTTTCAAATTACGCATGGGTCCTTTTTATGCAAAAAAAACTTTTGCTTTCTTTAAAAATACACATGAGCCCTCGTTTTTAAAAAGAAAATCCGTCTTAAAAATTTTTATCTCTTTTACTTTGTTCCGAGCCGCGTCTATTCCTAGTTATAGAAACAAGGAAACCAATCTTGGCCACGTATCTAATCCTGTGCGCCTTATGATGGTCCTAGTCCACTACACTTCCGCTGACATCTTTCTGAAGCCTATTTTCTATAGGGCACAATTCAATCCAATTTTTCACACAAGGCCCAAGAAGACGTTTAATTAAGGAAGCTGCTACCTGCGGTATCAGGGAAAAATTTTCATTTCACAAGAAAATTTTGGAGGGCAATAGAAGAGATGAAAGGGACGAAATTTCGTTATTTTAGTAAAAAAAATTCAGTCAAAATGTTTAAACATCATTTGAATTTTTGACGAAATTTAACTAAAATTTGAACAAAATTAAAATGAGAACAAATTCAGCTAGAATTTGACCGAATGAATTTTCTTTCAAAGGGTAACAAAAGCAACAAAATAAATAAAATTTCAGTCAAATTTTGCCAAAATTGTGAACCCTAGACAGTATGCCATTGGAGTAGCATCAATCCAACAGCACAGAAGGTTTCAAGTTTCAAAACGTAAGTCCCATGCTTTAGTTACAAGTTTCATGCAAGTTTCAGTGGAACTTCTAGTGAGTTATGTATTTCATCAGAGTTTTAGTGAGTTTCATCAAGATTTCAGCATGCTTTATTAGAGTTTCATGAAAGTTTAAGTCCTTTTGAAGGGGAAAAAACCTTCCAAATGCAAGTTTTAATAGAATTCGCAAGGTTTCAACATGCTTGCAAGCAAAAACCAACTTAGAGTGCATGTTTCAAGAAAAAAGATAAAGCTCGTTGGATTTCAAGGCGCAGATATGGGCTCAAAGATGATTGTGGCACTCAGATCAAATTTTGAGGTGGTGGCTATGTCACAATTTGATGGCGATGCCCAAATTTTAAAAAAAGATGATGGGGCTTGTTGGTTTGATGGTATGGCAATGCTGGGCACGTATTTGAGCAGCTTTGATAGCTCTGCCACTTGCTAAATGCGACGGTGCCATCAAATCCGATGGATGGTAGCGGCAGTGCATCAGTCTAGCATCAGAGTAGAGCATGGAGGTGTAAGGTCGCCGACGGCAAGCCAAGGAGTACGAACATCACCATGAATGGGAGTCGTGGGTTGAGTGGGTGGTACTCTCGTGGGGATGGAGACCGATTGGGTGTGGGAGGTTGTTTAATGGATGCAATCATTTAATAGCTCAAATTTGCTAGTAAGAAACTATCTCGCTCAATCCAAAGAAAACAGTATACAATTTTCTACATTTTCTCTTAATTAATCAAACCTAGCTAGGAAAGTAAGGATGTCAAGGGTGTGGCTAATATGCACGCATGCATCAGAATGAGAAGAGGCACACATAGAGTTTGTGATTTTCCCGTTCCCACTTCCCCGCATGTATTTTTGCTTCTCCTTTCCTCACTGTCTCCCTATCATGCCCATGTCCGGCCATCCTCACACTACTACAAAAAGGATCATCACAGACGGTTTGGAATAGTCATCACAAACGGTTCCTTGAACCGTCATAATCAATAGGTCAGTGATAATCGGAGGTTATCACAAACGGTTTATGAACCATCTGTGATAATCACAACACAGACGGTCGGAACTAGAACCATATGTGAAGACGTAATATCACAGACAGTTCTAGACACAAATTGTCTGTGAAGGTATAATATCACAGCCGGTTCTAACCACAAACCGTTTATGATGAGGACATTTCACAGATGGTTCAGAATAAGAACCGTCTGTGATGAGTGACATATCACAGACAGTTCTTGTCCCGAATTGTCTGTGATACCTACATAGCGTAGATGGTTTTTTGTGGTAGGCGTCTATAATACGGCTTCACAGATAGTTTATACCACAGAACTGTCTATGATAGCACCTCAAAGTTTTACTATTTTTCAGCTAGCGTCAGGAAATGCCATGCCATGCCCTCTGAAAGTGGAACGACGCACTTAAATTTAAATTTCAGATCCAAATTATATATAACAATGTATACACAAGAGAACACTTACAAATTCATGGTTACAAATTCAGAAAGATGCTTATACTATAAGAAACTTCAAGCTAATGCAAGCTAGACTTAAATGTCCTTCATTAAACTACAATCCGAAATATGTGGAGAGGGAAAAATTCTAAGTAGCAAAACATAAAGGTAATGAACACCATTTTCAGCTTCTATACCAAAATTAACAGAATGCCACACTTTTGAGATGTAAGAAGCAAAAGCCCCCTGCCGATACCGACAACTTGGCCTTCCCTCCCTTGCTGAACTGAACTGCTTTCCTTCCTTGCCACACACAAATGAGTTGGAGTAGTACTAGTGGTGTTGGTTCTTGGAGTAGGGAGAGAGAGGGATTAATAGGGTCGAGAGGTGGGGAGGAGACCAATGTCTGCTATTTGATGCGGAGAGAATAGACATGTGAGATCAGGATCCTGAGGGAGATGCTGCGGATCGATGACATGGCGGGGCTTATCACAGGCGGTTCTTAATAAAAACCGTCTATGATAATGGGAGATATCATAGATAGTTCTTATTAAAAATTATCGGTGATAATGGCCAGACGGTAGATCACAAAGATAATATATCGATGTAATGTAAAAAGCTAATCTCAAAAGATAAAATAGCAAAGTTTTATATGGCTTATATATGATCGCTTGAAAGGTTTCAATGAGATCTACAACTTTGCAGTTGATGTGAACCCCAAATTCCAAAGGGAAGATCAAAAATTTTGGCAAAAACAGAAACTAAAAACTTGTGATACAAATTCGAAGTCAAAGATGGCCAATTTTGGGGGTCTTAGAAGATGACTAGCACAAGCTAGTTGGTTATTTTAGATCAGGCTCGTCGTTAGCTGTTAAATGAGTATAAGAACGTCAAAAATACACACCGTATGCAAAAGTTATGTCTGTTTTACTAAAGGTGTCTTAGAATGGAATCCTACTCAGACTCAAGCAGGAGATTATGAATTTTTAAAGGATTATGAGGCGGGAAACATATCACGGACAATTTTTAATACAAATCATCTATGATAACTTCATTATCACAGACATTTTGTAATAAAAACTATCTATGAAGTATCTATCCCTTCGGACTAGTCCGAACATACTCAGGTGGCCGATCAGATTGGCCCGATCAGCTTTGCTGCAGATCGGACAGTCTAACTGCTTTGATGCCAATTGGTTTGGTCCAAACATTTTTGCTTGATCGGAATGGTCCAATCATTTTAATGATGATCGAATGGCCCGAATAACTTTGGGTGCTATTCAGACTTGTCTGAACGTTTCCTTGTGAACGATCGGACTGATCCGAACATGCCTTCTTCTTTTTGATTGTTTTATCTGCCTATTTTAGTAAAGGTGTCTCAGAATGGAATCCTACTCAAACTCAAGTGGGAAATTATGAAATTTTAGGGTATACAAACCGTCTGTGATAACTTCATTATCACAAACGATTTGTAATACAAACCATTTGTGAACTATCACAGACAATTATTTATACAAACCGTCTATGATGTTTGCAATTATCATAGACAGTTTGTATAAATAACCGTCTATGATAATTACAGTACAGACGGTTGGTATGAACCATCCGTGATGTAGTCGTCTAGTATAACCTCTTTTGTAGTAGTGTCAGCTAGCATACCACTAGTAACATGCCGCTTGTAAAAAACCTTTCAAATGTAGAAATAGGGCTTTCAACTAAATATTCAAAGCTTTTTATTTGAGAAATTTCATCTTTTGAACGGAAAGATTTTAAAACTTTCAACTAATATTTCAGACCTTTCAATTATAGATTGGAAAATTTTTCAACTAGAACTGAGACATTCTACTGAAAGTTGATGACTTCCAACTCGGATTAAAACATTCAACTAAATAACTGGAGACCTTTCATCGATAGATTGGAAACAATTTAAACTAAAATTTGTGGCTTCCTACTAAAACGTTGAGGACTTTCAACTAGGATTTTCATCTTGGAAGTCAAAAGATTTTTGAACTTTCAAGCCTATTCTTTGAACTTTCAATTGTATAATCATGGAAAAGGTCATGGCCCATCCTCAGGGAGCACAGACCCATTGTCATGGGCCACCAGCTCTAGCTTTGTCACCGGCAAATTCTTCGTCACTGACGCCAGCTTGATGCCATCATTGCTGATTGTAGTTAAGCCCTTAACTATTTGTAAGTTGTCATCGTTAGTGATGCGTGGAATAGCTTCTATGCTGATTGGTGAATTTTTGTAAGTTTATGATTGGTCGGGCATTGGTCTCTTTTGTGCTATCTTTTCAAAACCGAAGATTTGGAGTCCAATCCATTTTTTGCTCCTTGCTCGCTTGTTTTTAGTAGAAATAGCCTTTTTTTCACTCAAATTTACAAAAATGAACCTCTTCTAGACCGCGGAAGAAACATTCACTATTATAGAGAAGGTCATCACAGACGACTATGAACAGTTATCATAGACTGTTTCTAAACCGTCTGAATTTTTGCATCTGTGATAACAGGCGGTTACCACAGATGGTTTGTGAGCCATCTATGATAAGTCATATCACGAACGATTTGTATAAAGAACCATTTGTGAAGGCATATTATTACAAATAGCTCTACCAAAAACCATCTGTGATATGTCAGCCATCGCAGACGGTTCTATGTATTAACCATCTATGATGTATGACATATCATAGATTGTTGATAAAAAGAATCATCTATGATAGTTGATATATAATATATGGTTTTTGGTGGCAGCTGTCTATGATAGTAGGCCTTCACAGACGGTTTATACCACAAACCGTCTATAATAGTTTATTCTATATCTTTTTTTTAATTTTTTGGCTAGCCTCAAGAAATGCTAGCCATACCCTCTAAAAATAAGCAAACACATGGATATCATTGATACACAAACACTACTATAGAAAAACTTATCACAGATGGTTTGGAAACATCACATCAGATAGTTTCATGAACCGTCTATAGTTATGGGTCAGTAATACTATAAGGCCATTATAGATGGTTTTTGAACCGTCTGTGATAACAGTTATCATAGACAGTTCTTAACTAGAACCATCTGTGAAAACATTTATTACAGACGGTTATTACTGTAAATCATTTATGATCGTCTAGTATCACATACGGTTTTAGTTAAGAACCATATGTGATTGTGATCTCGCGACGTCATAAATAGACCTCCTTCAGTTCATCAACGTTCTCTAAATTGCGCTATATATAAAACAGGGCAATCATCAGAGAATGCAGATGAACTAAAGCAGACCTATTTATGAGAATAAGATCTTTATGGAAGATATTGCTTCGTTCATCTTGGATTCCTGTTGTTTTCTCTCCTCTCTATCAAACATCATAAGAACTAAGGCATCAACAATTAATTTTCACACACACAAGCATCAATATTTACATGGCCAAAACCCTAGTCATCCAACAATTTCATAATTTTATATCGAAGAATTAAGGAAGAGAGGGAAAGGGATCGGATGGGGGATATATATATCACCAGCGTTGATGGAGATGTGACGCGCGGTAGCATGATTGTTGTGTCACGATGGTGATGCTGCACAAGACACTCTTACGACAAGAGTGCCTTGCGTAGCATATCATGGTGTCACAACTGGAGGCGGAGGAGCTTAGGGAGGTAGTCGACCGGCGTCATGTTGTGCCAGCCAGGGAGATTGGCGTCGTGTTGTGCCAGCCGGGGAGGTAGACCTAAGTAGCAGGCGGTGTGCATTTCTGTTTGGAGTGTTTGGGGGATCGAAGGCATTTGGGAAAAGGGCAGCATATATATAAGGCCATTTGGGTTGCAGAATCGCTTAGTGGTTGCTAGGTCACGATACTTTAGTTTGACAGTTTGAATAAAGGGACAGCAAAATCGAGCGAGAAATATCACAGACAGTTTTTAATACAAATTGTCTGTGATGAGTTAATATCATAGATGGTTCATGTTGAGAACCATCTTTAATACTTCATAGATAGTTCTCAACATGAACTGTATGTGATATTATCTCTTCACAGATGGTTTGTAGTGCTAAAGGTAATACAGATGACCACTAAACCAAAACCGTCTGTGATTTTGTTTTCTACTGATGGTTTTAGTAAACCGTCTGTGATGAGGCGTCTAGTATTAACTTTCTTGTAGTAGTGAAATACACAGATATCACACAATAAAGTATTCTCCCAACAAAGAATAAGGTGACTTAAAGAAGCAAATAGCACCAGTAACATGCACAAGCACAAATCCACCAATCTAACATTTGTCACTGTGAATCCATGGATTCATAATCATTACATCCTTTTTTCTCACAAAAATAGTTAAACAAATGATGGTTGAAAGATGACTTGGGAAAGTAGGCAAAATAAGCATATCCTTGTAAGTCATCACTACCACACAAAGGGTTATCATAGACGGTTCTAAACCCTGATCATAGACAGGTTTTGAACCGTTTGAATTTTTATGTCAATGATAACAAATGGTTATCGCATACGGTTTATAAATCATCTGTGATAAGTCACAACACAGACGGTTGGTATAAAGAATCGTCTATGAAGATATACTATGACAGACAGTTTCTACAAAAAATTGTCTATAATATGTCGACCATCACAGACAGTTTTATGTACCAACCGTCATGTAGGACCTTCTGGTGGTGCTTCTCGCCGCCCTTGTCGAGCCTCTTCCCTCCCTTTCCACACTAACTAGTTTTAGCCAAAACAAGTGGCGCCATGGATCATCTTTCGTGTTGCAATAGTTTTGGTCTTAGAGTGTTGCTCAATAAAATAGTCGTAACTTTTGTATACAGACTCCGTTTTTGACATTCTTGGACTTGTTTGAAAGCTAACGAAAATTTACATATGAAAATCCATTAATTCTAGGTCTAATTCATTCGTGAGACTCTAAAAAACTTAAATCCCCAAAAAACATCATTTAGAGCATCAAAATCTCCTCTAAGTTTCTAGACCCATTGGACAGCCGCATAGGCCTTGTTGCGTAACCTCCTCTTCATACCCAAGCACACGCAGGACACTAGATTAGGTAGTAGTAAATTCTTCTCAAAAGTATATTCTTTAAAGAACAATTTCACCTGTTGTTGTAGTTCCTTTGCTCGTGCCCGTGTGATCAGCCCTGTCAGTTCAATTGGAGGAGTCAAAGCTTCATGCAAAGGAGTGGATGAACTAGGAGCAACAAAAATATCCTTATCAGTGTTGGTTCTTGGAGTGAAATTGGGGGAAATGAAGAAGGGGAGTTATAAGGGGTGAGAGGTGGGAGGAGACTGGTGCCTGCCGTTCGATGTGAAAAGAATGGATGGGTGAGATCAGGATCCTAGGGGAGATGCTATGGATCGGTGACATGGTATTATTATAAATGGTTTAGATTAAAACTATCTATGATGTTTGCAATTATCACTGATGGTTCTTGTTAAGAACCGTCTGTGATATTATCACAAATGGTTAGGATTAAAAACCGTCTATGATATCTGTAATTATCACAAACAGTTCTTGTTAAGAACCGTATGCGAATTATCATAGGCGGTTTGGATTAAAAACCGTCTGTGATCTATGATAATTTATAGATGGTTCTTATTAATAACCCTCTGTGATAATTATGTATCATAGACGGTTCTAACCATCGCTAGTAATGTAGATGGTCACACTTGTAAAACCGTTTATGATAATTATAATACTGATGGTTCCCCGTAACCGTCTGTGATGAGACGTCCAGTATAGCCTTTTTTTGTTGTAGTGCATCATGACTTCATCTCCTTATCATCTTCGATCTTTGGAATGGAGCCAGATAAAGTCTAATGTAGCCTATCTCTCCAATCTTGTACTCAACCACCACTGGCAGTTCAGATGAGAGGTTGATAGTCACTTGGTCAGACAATGGACTTGCTTGGTCAAAGAGTTCATGTACCTTAGGGCAAAGGTTAATGACACTGGTTCTTGCATCTCTATGGTGGTAGCTTCTTCTAGCTGCATTAACAAGACATCCATTAGACTATGGCCAAGAAGATAACAACGTACTCATGCTGCTACATGTCCCTAATTGGTTATATGGGAACTTAAGAAATGAAGCACTTACAATTTAACATCCTAAATAGACAATTAGATTGATATATCTAATAAACCAAGTCATTCATGCCTAGAGATTTTATAATTGCACTAAAATAGAATGAATATTTTGTCAAATAATAAGAACTTATTTAACTTGAGCTTTATGGAGTGAAGAAGTGAGAACAAGACAATATTTGATTCAAGCTAGTGTTAAGGTGCCAATTAAATCAACCAAATTTAGACACAAGCAATGCTTTTTCACTTGTCGGGCTCATGTGCTAGTGGAACAAAAAAGTATAGATCGCAAATAGATTGTAGTATTGGAATAGATATCCTATCATACATACCCTAATTGCACCAAGCTAGTAATATTGTAAACACAGAAAAGAAACATTGACAAGCTAAATAGTGTCAACCTTAACTATAGATCTCTTTTCAAGGAAAAGCAATATGGTATAGTACTATGTATAAATAGTATGGCAGTACTATGTATAAACAACCCTAACCCCCTTTCTGTACTATATTCCAAAATTCACGATACAAAAGCATAGCATGCGGTGAAGTCAGGGGGAGGACGTCGACGTTGGGGGATGCGGTGCGGCGTTGGGGAGGGGAACCCTAATTGCCTTGAGGCAGCAATCGGATGCTTTGGTGAGGATAGGAGAGGAATGGTCGATTGGGAGGGTCAGATGGAACTTTTATACCTAGGTTTCTATCACATGCGGTTCTATTTCAAAATTGTTTATATGATAAATCAGAGTTGGTTTTAAATAAAAACTGTTTGTGATAAGTATCATTAAACGCACTCTGACCACTTCATATTCTGATGCAACCCTTAAACTTTCACACCATCATATTCCGATGTGAGCCTTAAACTTCTACACCGTCTGTGATAATTAAAGACATCATAGACGGTTATTTTTAAAAACCATCTGTGTTATTAATCACAAATGGTTTTAAATAAAAACCATTTGTAATAATTATACACATCACAAACGGTTATTTTTAAAAGCCATCTTTATTATAAATCATAGATGGTTTTAAATAAAAATCATCTATGATAAATATCGTAAAAACGCTCTCCCGCCTTTTCATATTCCCATGCGACCCTTACACTTCCACATGGTTATGCACCTTTATATACAGTGGAAAAATTCCTTGATACCATCATTCATAATCTCTTCTGAACAAATCTCTCACTCACCTTCTTTACAAGATTTCATTTCTCAACAATGGCATCCCATATTGTAGTAATCATCTTCCCCTTCCTCTCATCTATCCATGATGAATTGTTTGGCCACAACCTTACATAGGCAGCTGACAATTATCATCTAGAGCAGCTCCTCCAAGTTCTCCCTGCTCTCCTTTCTCGTGTAGTCATTGCTTCAATCCACCAACTTGACCTGATCATCCGCCGTCGACGGAGGACACTCTTCGCCTCTCGGGAAAGGGAGTTAGCCGTCAAGCTTGTTTTTCTATTGAATGTGCTCAAAGGCCTAGAAGCACTTGAGGCAATGGAGAAACATATAGATAGCCTTGCTGATCAAGCAGTAGTGACCGATTTTAAGGAAGTTAATCATAGCTTCCTCTATGAGATTATGGGCCATGCTCATAATTTCGCCATGCTAGAGGAGGAAGTCAAAAGGAGAAGGCAAATATTGAAGACATTCAATAACATAGCCGTTGATCCTCCTACTCCAAAAGCCGACGAGGAAGCCTATGAATCCCAGAAGAACAAGATTTGGGATTTTTTTTCTTTTGACTTTGCCATAAAGCCCAAAGTTTTTTTTTGTAAAAGCCCAATATCAATGGAACATATATACAAGCATTTTCCAATGTGAATGAGTCCCTAACGTCTAGGATCAATCGATTAATTAATCAAGATTTTAATTTAAACCTATTTTAAAACTTAAATCACTCTCATGTGGACCCCTACTTGCTGGTGAGCCGTTTGTGAACTCAGTTCACTGTGGACTTGGCCCCACCTATGGTGTGATAACGCAATAAATCCTGGTTTTGCTATAGAAAAAAATAAAATTAAATTGAAAAACCCAAAAACTAGTGTATAGTGTTTTCCCACTTTTTTCTCAAATTTTCTCCCCCAGCCAAATTTTGTAAGGCTCGTTCTCTCTCATACAAACTCTTATTTGAGCGATTCTTGTTTCTAAATTTTTCTAAAATTATGAAATTTATTTATGAACAAAAATAATAAATTTGGGAGTATGTTTGAATATATTTGGAATTTATTTGTATTTTTGGGCTTTTCCTATTTAGATAATGACATGTCAGAAAGTTTCGAAGTCAATCCAGAGCAAGAGAAATTATTCAAAAAGCAAGGAAAGCACCCTCCTTTTACAATGTTGATCCTATATTTCAACATTATGCATATAATGTTTCTGAAAATATTATGCATGCTTATTTTTGTTAAAATGGTTATGTTATGTTTAGATTCTAGTTAATGCCCACTTATTGCATTGCCATTCCTTTCAAAATTGGATCACCTTACTGTTGTCACCATAGAAATAATATCCACTATGATTATAAAAATTTGTGGAATTTTTAGAGTGGTATGAGTCATATGCTTAGGTATGCTTAGTTTTATAATGGTAAAAAATAGTGGAAATTGGTATAACTCAATTTCAGACACTTTGGGGGAAATTTAGCTCAGTTTGGATTGAGGGGTTACC
Source organism: Melocanna baccifera (assembly GCA_036346265.1). Lineage (NCBI taxonomy): Eukaryota > Viridiplantae > Streptophyta > Magnoliopsida > Poales > Poaceae > Melocanna > Melocanna baccifera. The sequence goes on from JAYEVJ010000256.1 coordinate 278,315, forward strand.
CCTGATATTTTGGTTAAAATGTAAAAATATAATCGGTTTAGACCTAAGCAAGTAGTTTATGGAGACATGGAGACCGGTGCAGTTTGCACAAGATCTTGGTTTATGGCAGTCTCGCTCGGGTCATTAAGGACTGAACTTTAATGTCGTTAATCCAAACACTATGGTACAACCACATGTTTCGGTAATCAGACGGACTTGGATGAGTAACTTATCCAATTCTAGCATTGAACCATAGGCGGTAGCATGTAAGTTTATCCGTTGGTCGTGCGGTCTTGGCAACATATCTCTATGCTCAAAGGAGCTCTTACATTGTGATGTAAGACTTACCTATATGACGTATGAGCTCTCTTGACGATGGTAAACACATGTCCATGTCTTCAGGTTTTAGCTCATCAGGCAGTTCAATGTTAGAAATATATATTTAAATACCTTGTTATGATCATCGCATTCTTTAATGTTGAGTGTGGACAGACAGTATAAGTTGATCATATCATATAGCAATAGTGATAATAGTGACACATTTTGGATCAAAAGTCCAAACACATACTTAGACACTATCATCTTATTCATGAGATTGTTGAAAGAGGTGATGTGAGGATATGTCAAGTGCATACGGATTTGAATATTGCGGATCTACTGACAAAGACTCTGCTGCAAAACCAACCATGAGGTGCACACAAGAGTTATGGGAATTAGAAACTTGCATGATTCACTCTAGTGTAAGTGGGAGATTGTTAATGATATGTCCTAGAGGCAATCATAGAGATGATTGTATCGTTTCTATAGTTATGAACTTTTGAATAATATGATATTTGGTCCCTTAAATGAACTATCGTTTATATTGTTTGGCAAGCATGTGACTTGTTCGTCAAACTCTCTATTTGTGTTTATGATGTTCTTCTAAATATCCGTGATCCTATATCATTATGTCGGATAATTATGATTTATAGATCAATACATGTATTGATTGATGATTACGTTTCACGGATCATGGATATTTGATATCAAATCAATAATACAATCATATGTTGGAAAATATAGTGTTGGATTGACCTACCTTAAGCAACTGCAGGAACTACTATATTTTTAAGCATCACCAGTTAGGCTACATAGTGTACGTGAGATCATTAGACCTGAGCTCATCATGGTTTCCATTGTGTATAATAGTTTACTTAGGGATTACTAAATATTACTCCATAAATGGTTATCCATAAAGGTAACTTTCATGTACACTATAAAATATGTGGACAAATGTAAGCGATCAAGATAGAATTTGTCACTCATCTTTAATAGGAGAGATATCTCTGGTCTCTCGATGTGGTTAGATTAGGAAAGTGTATGGCCATGCCAAATATGGTTGAGGAGTCAACTACAAATAAGTAATGCACAACAAGATTGAGTGAAGGATCAAGCTATTATAGGATGATAAGCACCTTACCTTGAATTCGATATGGTATCATGAGGCAAAAGGATCAACACATGAGCACTATACAAGTTCATTCAATGTGATCTTTATGTGCATTTGGGGGGTCATTATGTTATGCTAGGAACCACTACCGACAAGTGGATTGAAAGGTGTTTCTGGATCACGACCGAGTATACATAAACCTACAGGGTCGCACACCTAATATGCTAGAATAAACTGGTTCATATATGATTCGTCTAAATGGGCTTTGCACCTTAATAGGCCCCTAGCGCATGATTCTACTAAACAAGCTCTTTATAAGGGGAGACATGGGGCTTTTAGAAGTATATCACACCAACCACTGAAATCTTAGCCACCTTCTTCTGAAGGCCTTGCCGTGCATTCCACCTCTGGACGTGTGGATACCGTAGAGGCGCTGTTGCGATCATTGCTATACTGATCGAGAACGATCTACGATGTAAGTGAGGAACGCGCGGGGCTACTGGAGGAGATGATCGGCAGCCATGGATGTTGGACAATCGACTACTTTCACTATATTGACGTGCATGATGTTGGACCGGGCTGCACCAACTCTTATTCCATTGCACTACGCGTCTAGTGGTAACGATCTATGATCTTCTACTCACATGGCTTCCTGGTTTACGTGGTAGAAGAATTTTATTGCGTGCTATTAGCCTACCTATATCCCTACACGTCTATGCCGTAGGTTTTGGTAAAGATGATGCTAAATTCTAGGGTGTTGACCCAATCGGTTGCCTATAGGTTTGTCGCATGCCACGAGGACCCTTTTATCTTATATATCGTTTATTTCCGCTATAAGTACTCTTTCTAGTGATCTATTTAGCTAGTTGTCCCCTTTGTGCAAAACTCGGTCATGTAGGCCTATGCCAAATCTTCTAATATTATGTGCTACTTTATTTTATGTACTCGTGTATAGATGTAATGTAACGATGTACTATATATGTGCTAGTTACTGTTTATGGAACAAGCATAATAAATATATAAGATTTAAAATTGAATTTTCAGATCCGTCACGCAACTTTTCCATAGCATTTCGTTGGCCTTAAAGCAGGCCGCTCACCTTTTTATTCCACTTACTAGCCTCGTAGGCGCGGCGTCACGCCGCGCCAACCAACATGTGTACCTAAGTAAAAGAGACGAAAATTTGCAGTAAAGGGAAAATGTAGAGGCTTTTTCGCTAAAAATTGGAGGACTTTTCGTAATAAAAGGTGACAGAAGGGGTTTTTTTCGTAAAAAAAAACGACACTGTGTGCTAGACACACCGGGACATGAAATAAGAGAAGGCACGTTGACACTACAAAAATACATATGTATTTGTTAACAGGTTTTAATTGACAATGGTGTTCATATCGAGAAAGAGCGTACATATATATAGAGGGGTAAGGTATAGAAATAAGATGTCAATAAATTCTAAAGACCGCCATTGTGGCACGAAAAATAATGGTTTATAACCTAGAACATGGAATACAAATAAATTTTGCTACAAGATTCCTGTTAGTACCAGGGGGTTCCATAAAGCAGTATGCCTTTCACATGATTTATGTGTAATCTGCAATGGGCAATAATGAGCGGAGAAAAATCCATTACTAATGGCAAACAAAGACGTGTCAATATGTTTAGAGCTAATGAAAAGTTGGGCAATGCCTCTTGCCTAAAGAAAATGTGTCAATATCAATCAGCCATGGATACAATGAATGCCCCTCTAGCTGAAAACAAGATCCGAAAACTATATTCCTCATCACTATTTAACAGCATATTATTGGGACAAGCAAAGACCCTGTCCCATACCACTAAAAGATCATTTAGGTAGAATTCTTGAATAAAAAACACTTCTCTTCATTGGCACATCATCTTTGAGAGTAATCACCATAAAGACAATATTTATTTGGCTCAAGTCTTGTGAAGCACATTTAGATCAATGGACTGACAATGAAGCCGACTCCATGATCGAAGTTGTTATGGCAATGCGATCTATAAGGCCTATCTAGCAGAGGGCTACTGCAAGACACATTTAGATTCTACCCTAGAAGAGCGAAGGAATTTTATTAGGTATTTGCTCCCTAGGCAAGTTTTTTGTGATGCACAAGCTACAGACTCACTGTTTTCGAATCATGGCAGTAGAGTTGTTACAGTAACTGACACAGAAGGAACCAACAATGCACAATACGAGTTATTATCGATACAAAGAAGTATGTAAATACATAATATATTAGACACAAGGTAAATGTTCATGGAATGCTAGCAATTGGATAATAAGATTTATGTTTTTTTTAGCTAAACACAGTAAAAGAGCATATGTCTAAGATCAAACGAAAGTCCTATATATGAGTAAATTCAGTATATTATGGAGAGCAAAAAAGTATCTGTGCTGAAGAAAAGGGAGAACTTCATTATAGACAATTTTTTGTTGAAGGAAGAGAATTGTACATAGAGGACAATGTATAATCTTGATGTTCATTTAGTATGAACATGGTAGTATATAGTTCGACAGCCGAACGGTTTTTATGATCTAGGCACCCGTTAGCTCAGCGAATGCTTTATTTCTATTTCTATATCCATCCTGACAAAATAGGTGTAATAGAGATAGTTGGGCATGTTTTAGAACACCACGGACTTTAGATAGGTTTGCATATTCAAGTAGTTCTGATTAGCACCTATATATAGGATCAAAGAAACTTAGAAGCAGACCTCATGAGGATCCATACATAAACAAGAGGTCCAACACACGTAGATAGCTGAAATACATATTGCATATTCAATAAAACATCGAAAAAAGAAAGTAATAAGTTTTGTATTGCAAACAATTTAGAAAAGACATGAGAAAAATGAAATAAACACAGTAAGGAACCAGACAAATCTGAACTAAATGGTTGATCTGATTAGCTATAACAGAGAAAGGATATACAAATAATAGAGAACAACTTTAGGATGTAGTGTCGGTGCGAAGCTGTGTAACAGAATTAATGAGCAAAGGTAGTAAAGAGGGCAATGTGATCATTTTACCTAGAATGCAGCTCCATTTTAATTGCTGTGGAGTAGAGATATCATCACTATCTTTCACCAATATATAAACCACTATTCCAAGGTATAACAACAGAGATGATCCATATGTAATAATGAACCTCAATATCCCACAGAGAATTGTGGAGTAACCTGAAATGCTAAATATCATCATAACGAATTTAGGAGAGTGGTCAAGATAAACATGAAGTTTTGGCAGCAGGTAGTTTAGACTGCACAATCTAGCAAATGCTAAATATCCACTACCATTGAAAACATATGCAAACCAAAGAACCTTGAGTTGATAGATTGGTGTACTTTGACACTAAAGTGAATTTGAGTAAAAGAGTGAAAAAGTGGACAGGAACGAAACAAAAGAGAATTGTGTACCTGTTGCATAGTCACAGAATAACTGAATGAGTATGCTGTACTGTTTTAAAGAAACCTTAGGATAGTAGTTCAACTCAATTACCAAACATGAAGAGCATTTCTTAAAAATTCGCACTAAAACTACTCATCACAATTTCAAGGTTCATTTGTGCAACTCCAAGAAGGATCGACATCTTCAAGGAGATCAAAAATAAAAGCTCACTGCTGCTACCAGTATGCCATGGCTCTCCACAAAATAATTTTCGTTCTTTGTAGTCATTACATTGGCACGCTAATTCTTAGTGTCTAAGAAGGCAGGCTAATGAAAAGAAACCGGGGTAAATGAATAGACCCTGTAGTGAAGCCATCTATTCAAGGACAGGGGTGCACAAAGCTCTGCCATTAGGAAAACCAAATATTTGTCCGCAAATGTAACGAAGCATACCTTCATGAGCTTGGGATCATGCCCAGAAAATATCTTGGTCTCATAAGATTAGAAAGGCTGCTTCCTTTGCTCTGGAACGGTAAAAAAACATGAAAAATAAATAGCAGAAAACAAGTCAGCAGATTGTAAGTATAACACAAACATATTAGCATCTACATTGACAGTTTGACACTACAAATTCAATGCCCGTAAAAACTTTCTAACACTTTCCTAAACATAAAAACATAGAAATGCAAGTTAACAACTCTCTTGTTATTTAAAAAAAACATATGAGACAGTAAGAAAACTATTTCACTACCTAGAAGAGGTACATGGTAATCATTTAAGTGTTCTGCACCAACATGCAGCAGGAACAACATCTCTCTCATGGTAGAAAAAATATTTTCACTGCTTACAAAAAATTAATTATAAGTATGTGCATGTCCATTTATGCATGGAGTCCATGAAAAGTTAGGGCTAATCATTGATCAGAGTATTTCCATTATAATAGCTGGCACCAAAAATGGTACCATACTGTAGTAGATGTATATCCACAACTGCTCCTTGCAGTGCTCCCTCACAATGATAGGTACACTTGTAGGTGGAAGCTGCAACAGCAAGGAAATCCCATCAGTTTAATAAATAAAACATCACAAATCCCTAAACAAAATTGGCATAAACGTAACATGCATGTGTCTAGCTCCAGAAGAAAATAAAGCAGTTCAGGACATTAGAAGCACATAATAGATTTTCAGGCTAAAACAATGTGACCTGCAAGATTTGATTTTAAAGGTAAAAATCACACAAGAACTAAAATGGTGGGGAAAAAAACTAAAGCATTTAGAGAAGTAGACAATGGATAAATGTTTTTTTAATTAAAATAACAAGCCCAAACAGCAGGAAGAAGAAAAACATAAAGGAAAATAAGAGGTGCGCACGGTTATATTTGCATCATGACTTTCCCCAAATTGCTCACCAGATTAGCTGAATGCTACAAAAAAAAATCAGTTCACCTAGTTCAAAGCTCGAATTATAATTGGAAATCAAGTACAAATGATCATCTTTCTATAAAATCTATATATAATTATATCAAGTTTTCAACATTAGTTCTGTCGCTTGACAAACCACTATGCAGACAGCTGTTGCACAGCCTAAAATAATTGTTAATCTGATTAACACTTCACAATGCAATGAACTGGTGCATTGAACCAATTAAAAGGGGGAGAGCAATTTGAGAATCAAGGAAGCACAGAGAAAGACTACTGAAACCTGATAGCACACAGTTATTACTGCTGGCCGAACACTGTCAAAATGTGCACTGAAATTGCTGAATCTGCGTCAGAATTAAACCGATGAAAATAGAACTGAAGAAAGAACACAAGCTGCTGAAAATACAGAGCACTGAAAAACGAAAAGCAAGCCAAGAACTGAAATCAGATTGACTGAAAACCAGAGAAGCAAAACCCTCTCCAACAGCAGATAAAACTAAATGGAGCAGCTGCAAACCGAGTGGCTGAAAGAGCCAGGGTGACTGCAGAACAACAGTAAATACCGACAATGAACAGTGCAGTGCATTATCTGTTGCAAATCAAACAAAACACAATTTCGCTGCCGCTAGCGAACGAAACAAATCGAAGTTGTCATCGCACAAGAATATCGCATATTGCAACCGATCGCAATAAACTCGAGTGCCGAATCGACTGAATTTTATAGCAGTAGACCGAACAAGAAAAAGGGGTGAGCGCGAGGGAAATTCGAAGGAGAAGTCTGCGCCACAAGTTCTTCTCTGGCGAATGAATCTCAGCAGAAGTAAACAGTGACAATTTGTTTAGTAAGAGAAGAAAAACAGCAATCCCAAACCAGTCTATAACAGTAGCTACTGCAGCCACCCGGAAAAGAGAAATTCACAAGGAATTGCTTGATATTTTTGGGCCAAATAATCTAGACGTAAAGCTGAATAACACCAAGACCTCAGGGATCAAAAGATTTCACCAAGAAAGCAAGAAATCAAGAATTGGGACAAATATGAGAACTTCAGCAGAGAAAGAGCTAATTTTTCAAATTACTCATTCTTCTCACATTTTTGCTCATGATCTTTTGCAAATAGCTTAGCAATGGTCTCAGGACTTGCAAATAAAGATCTCAAGCCAACTTAAGATATGGAAAGAAAAATTCCATCAATGCCTGGCATGAACCCTAGAAATTTCAGAGCAGGGGAAAAAGATAATTTCAGATTTTGAGCACAGAGAAGAACTAAAGAGGGGAGGCTCAACCAAATTCCTTCTTCTCTTGATTCATCACCATGAATGTTTACATTGAGTGGAATGATTACACATGAGTTCCCTTCACCTCACTACATGGTTCAACTTCAGGAGAGAACACACACGCACAGAGTTCTACACTACCAAAAACAACTACAGCATTATCATCCTGGCATCCAATGATATGAGGCAGCACCATTAGTAAAATCAAATAGCTATCATAACCACTTATTGGTTGACAAAATTACAGATACAAGCAGAGCAAGAAAGAGGTGCTTACGTATAACAACATGGGCTACATGGATCAATCACTGAGCACTTACGTATAAACACAACAAAAAAAGGACAATCAGATGATCTTTAGTGTTGTAGACCAATTAGTGAAGATGACAAACGCACAGAAGACTCGTTTGTGCGAAATATTGCCAATTTTGGACCCATCTATTAGACGCAAGTCTAAAAAAGCACACACGGTATACAATAGTTAATACATAGATGCAATGAATCGCCTAGTGTGGTATGACAGCAAAGAACTCCTTGGGCATTGCAACAGTTTACCTAGCAGGGCACAAGTTTTTTTGCTAGTGCTCATATGTATCCAGCACCACCTAAGCTTCGCTGGCTAGCCAAGTTGCGTACTATCATAATTAAAACAACAATGGTAGTTGACTATCCATGCATTCATATATAAAAATATGCCTAGATATGCCATGACCCATGATCATATCAAAAGCGGTGAAAGTATACGATGAACATTCCATTGCAATCTTAAAGCTGGAATATTTACTTTCTAAGCCTCAAATACCTTAATCTGTTCATGAACTACAGACAAATTCCAAATTATATAACGGCATGTCATGATCTTGTAATGTTATATACTTCTAACGAAGATGGATTCAAGCAAATTCTTTCTATAAGTCCGTACTTTGTTCTTGTTGGGATTCCGAAATCACATTGGATGAAATGCTTTATCAGGCAGTTCCAGGAATGCCTCTTCTCCCAAATTCCAAAGGTTTGATCCCTTTACATCCCCCTTCCAGCTTTAAATTAAGTTCATCTTAACAAATTATATGATGGAATATTGAACATTCAGAATCATACTACCCTGTGAAAGAACTATAAGACCATTCAAGAATATTTCAACAAACTACATGTATGTATGGTTAAAGTTGTAAATTTGTCATGTACCTGTAGCTTTTTCAATATAGAGAAAGCCTCCTCATGCATGGGATCTACAGGAACTCTAAAAGAAACACAGCCACCACCAGCTGGTATGTGATTTCGGTTTGAATCCTCTGTTGTTGCGTCACCCTCTCATGCATCGTTGTCCTAGAAATTTCAATTTCATCAGGTAAGCATGCTACCAGCTGAAGCAATTCAACAGGCGTAAGATAATAGTCTAGATAACACAAGTGATAAGTAATCACAATAGCCAATTCCCATTGAAATTAATTACAATTGACCCAACAAGTTTTAGATTGACAACACACAGCTGGAAAATCCGAAGGACAAAACTTTTAGATTCGTATTGCAATCAAATTGAGATGACTAAAAGAAAGAATGTAATGGTGGTTCCATAAGCCAAACAAAACGTTAGTTAGACATGCTCAAAAACCAAACTAACTGAAGATATAAATTAAAGTAGAAGATATAAATTGCAAACCTGACTGGATTTCCTCCCAAGCCCCATAAGGAAAGTATTAGGCTTTATATCACGGTGAAGAAATCCCTTTGAATGCATGTATTCAACTCGATCAATCTGAAACATTTGAAAGAAAGAACGTCGTCATGCCAGAAATATATATAGAGTAAGATAAACAGAACAAATTAACTATGTAACAATAAACAAATGAAAAGATACTTGATTAATCTGAAACATTTGAAAGAAAGAATGGCGTTATGTTAAAAATCTATATAGAGCAAGATAAACAGAACAAATTAACTATGTAACAATAAACAAATGAAAAGGTATGAATTGGAGTAGATTAAAAAAGAAGCGACTGTGTTCTCACCATCTGATCAGTGAGCATGAGTACAATCTTAAACGAGAACCTTCTACTGCAATAGCTGAACAAGTCCTCAAGGCTAGGCCCGAGAAGGTCAATCACCATCACATTATACTCTCCCTCCACGGCAAAGCAAGAAAAAATAGGCTTGACTCAATTCATCGGCATCATCGTAGCAGCTAAGCACAAAGTACCACTCCAGCTATATGGGTAGGCTATATGATATAAACTTACTTCCTCCTTGGAGAAGCATGTACAACTTCGACTCATAATGAAGCTGCGGGTGCTTTGTTTTCACATTTTCTTGTCGACCCAAAGTAGCAGGTCACTAACTAAGTTGGCAATAGTACCAACGGTGCAGCATCCGACAGAAACATTTCGCTACACTGTGCATCTAACGAGCTTACCGCAAACAGCAGATTTTATCAAATTGAACAAAAGGAAAACTTTAAGATTTTTCCAAAAAAATATTAAGGTGAATGATAAATGAGACAGAATCTAATACCAATTTGCAGCGATTTCCTCTCCAGTCGCACATTATGACTACAAACAAGAATAGCAACAAAGTTGGCATCTTTCTTTCCGAACACAATAGAAAATATGTTCTTTTGAATAGATTGAGAGACGAAAAGATGGAGAGCTCACCAAGGAAGAACTCCCCGAACGATCCACTCCCAATCTTCTTGCTGAGCTTGAATTTGTCCCCGACTACATGATCCATGTCCTCCCTGCTTCGATGGAGGATTATCTCCCAATGTTTCTAACTACGCTGAAGATAAAATCAAGAAAACACTGGAATTCTCCGTTTGTTTAGTTAAAAATGGCAAAGGAAACGCAACTTTATCCAAGAAATAGCAGGGAATTAAAGAACAAGAAAATGGTAGCAGCCTGTGCCTTGCGACCTCACCGGTTTGTGATGGGAGGTGGAGCTGTGGTGGCGACCGGCGGCGTCGCGGCGGGAGTGGCAACGGGTGTCCGGGGGGCTCCGGATCTGGCTCGAGCAGAGTCGCTGGGCCGGATCCGGCAGGATCTGGGTCGAGGAAGGCGGGCGCGGCGCCAGAAGATCGAGCAGGGGCGACGGCGGCGGCATGGGAGACCGGGAGAGGAGGGGCGCCGGCGGGGGGAGAGGAGATGCGCCGGAGGAGAGGCGAGGCGCGCGGATGGGGAGAGGAGAAGGGCGCCGGGCGGAGCGGAGGAGGAATCGAGGAAGCTGGGGGCGGCCGGGGTATGGGGAATGGAGGCAGGAGCGTCGGCGCGGATTGACAACGAGGAAGCGAGCCGCGGCTCGCTAAGCACGGAAGGGAGAAGCCGCGGCTTGCTATCGAGCGCCCACACACGTCGGACGGAGCGCACGCGAGGGAGCGGGCACGCGGCAGGCGCGGAGCAAGGGACGCCGACGTGGACGCGGTGAGAGGCGAGGAAGGCCCCCCACTTTGATATACGGATAATTCCGTTGATGCTTTTCTTAGCTCTTAAGCACCACTGTCTTTTTATTTCTTTCCTCACTATCTCGTACTGGCCGGCTGCGCTTTTCATCTTCTTTTATCTTTCCATGATGGCTTCTGCTTTTCTCCGGGGAATACGACCAGCACTCATCTCCAGCATTCATTGGTCATATCATCTCTATTTCTTCCCGGCCTTCCCTCACTATCTTCTCTGCCATTATTGATTGCGCGGTTGCGCCCATGAGAAACACATCCACATATAGCCAAGAGACCTAGACTACTCATGTCGAAGACAGCCGTGCCATCCGTCGGCGATGGCAGGCCGTCGTGCTCTGCTTCGACCATCGTGGCCAGCACGGCGAGTGGGTACCACCTGCTCAAGATTGACGGCTACTCGCGCACCAAGGACGTCCCCAACGGTGATTACATCAAGTCCCGCCCGTTCAGCATTGGCGGCCATACCTGGCATATCGGGTACTACCCTAAAGGCGACCGCTCAGAGAGCGTCGACCACATATCCCTTTATCTTAATCTTGAGGACCATGTCGCCGAAGCCGTGAAGACACAGTTCAAGTTTAGTTTACTCAATCAGGCCGGGAAGCCAGTGCCATCCCACTCTCGAACCAGCGAGGTAAGTGGCTTCCTTAAGCAGGGTTGGGGGTATGAAGATTTCATCAAGAGAGAGACCCTGGAAGAATCTGGGCATATCAAGGACGATAGCTTCACAGTCAGGTGTGATGTCACGGTCATCAATGAGTTCCGCACAGAGGATGCCAAGGCCTCTACTCCATTCGTGGTGGTGCCACCATCAGACCTACAGCAACACCTCGACGGCCTCCTCTCAGCCGGAGAGGGCGCAGACGTAACGTTCAACGTTGGTGGCGAGACGATCGCCGCGCACCGCTGCTTGCTTGCAGCCCGGTCTCCGGTCTTCAAGGCTGAACTCTTCGGTGCCATGAAAGAGGGCACCACCACAAATGCCATTCGCATAGATGACATGGAAGCGCAAGTGTTCAAGGCTTTGCTCTATTTCGTATACACAGATTCATTGTATGAAATGGCAGAAGAAGATGTCTTCTTCCAGCATTTGCTCGTCGCGGCGGATAGATATAACCTCCCAAGGCTAAAGTTGGTATGCGAAAGTAAGTTGTGCGAGTACATAGACGTGAACAGCGCGGCGACCATCCTAGCTTTAGCTGAGCAGCACCATTGCCGTGGGCTAAAGGAGGCGTGCTTGGAGTTCCTCTCCTCTCCTACAAATCTAAAAGCTGTTATGGCAACCGATGGCTTCGAGCATCTAGCTATAAGCTGCGTCTCTCTTGTGAAGGAGTTAATTGCTAAGCTAATAGCGACGGTACGTTGTTAGATTGAGCTCGTGTTTTAGTTATTTCTAGTTTCTATTTTCTTGTCAAAGGCAAAATGATGACCTTGTTGTCATCAAGTTGTTATGTAAAAGCTTAATTGCACAATTTATTGGTCCCTCTGCTTGAGGTACCCGTGTGCTTCCTCTGTTTTCCTTTTTCTTTTTACTTAACGTACAGGCGACAAGCTAAGGACATGTACAACAGTTTAAACGGCTGTTGTCTGTATATACATGCACATCACATATAGACAACAAAAAAACAGCTTGTACAAGAGGTTGTCTATTTAGTTGTCTGCAATCTCATCAAAAAAGACAACAAAAAAGACAGCTTGTAAAAAAGACGGCTCGTACAACGCTCCTAACGCTGTCTCTTCACCTAGGAGCACGAGCTCAGGCCGTCTCTTCGCGAGAGGACGGTTTGTGTCTCTCTCTTCCTTAATTACAGTCCACGTCAGATGATTTTGCTATGTTGGTATGATAAAGACAGTAGTTATCTGTAGGTTGTACATGCTCTAAGGGAGGCTGGTTTAAACCGCAAAAACGCAACCCGGGCGGTCGGACCCGGGGAGAAGGAAAAAAGAATTTAATGGTCGTGGAAAGCTCTGTTTCGTTGAGCTATGTCCTTGGCTTTGTTTGCCACTTCTTGCGCCGAGGCCGTTTTGTTTTTCATTGCCCGCCGCATCTCACCCATCCGCAGTTGCTGCTGCCACTGCAGCTTCTGTTGGTCACGTCACTCGTGCGTCCAATGCTCTCGATTGATGCATGAGTATGTGAGTTACGCACCGCCAAATGTGGCGGTGGAGGTGTTTACGGAGGATATGTGTTTTTTACGGTTTGAATCAGTTGGATTTTTTTCTTCGTATATATAATATTTTTTATTCATATTTGTAACATTTTTATCTATATATGCAATATTTTTTCTATGTATATAATATTTTTCCTATGTATGTAACATTTTATAGTTGAGAAATATTGTATACATAGGAAAATGTTACATACAGAGGTGAAAATATTATATACATAGGAGAAAAAATATGAGTGCTCCGAGTAAAAAAACACTCGAGTATTGTTTAGCAATTCTCTTGGTTGAATTATAAGACACCTTCATTAATGATACAATTTCCAGTTGAGGTTTAGCTTAAAAAACCAACTATATTGAACTCATGCATTGGAGAAGTAAACATATATAAATACTAGCTGTATTCGACCACCATAGCAGAGCCAAATGTGCGGGCTTAATTATTAGTTTTACATTACCATTTCCATCATTTGCATCTGATGGTGAGAGCAGAACATCACACTAACTCAACTCAAAATCTAGAACAGACATGCATACAAGTAAACGACACAAAGTATGCTGTTAATATATACCCTATAAATGTGGCAACAATATATCAAACGCTCTGTTTCTCATCTGGCGAACTCTATGCTCAGCGCGGCTTTCTTCTCGACGCTGTAATATCCGGTGGTCTCGCTCTCAGTATATCCCGACGACGTCGAGGTCCCCATCTCCTCCAGGCCGAGTCTCTCCAGCACCAGCGGCGGCTGTGGGTGTTGCGGCACTTGATCTGCCAGTCGCCGGAGCTCCTCTGCCACCCGCCTCATCGCCGGCCTCCTCGTGCCCGGAATAACTAAGCATTGACTCGCCAGCACCGCAACCTGACGGATCACTCCCATGCTGGCTTCATCAACTATGTCACTGTCCAGGAGCTCATGGAGTGTGCCATCCCCCATAGATTCCTGAAACATTAACGTCAGGCTCTTCCTTTCTTTAGACAGCGGCTTCTTACCAGTTAGAAGCTCCAGAAGAACGACTCCGAAGCTGTAGACGTCGTTCTTGTCGGTGAGCTGGTACTCAAGCAGGTAGTCCGGGTCGAGATACCCCGGTGTGCCTTTTGGCACGGCCTGAGTCTTCTCGTCGATCGTCGAGCAGCCAAAGTCGGACACCTTGGCGACCCATCCCTCACCGAGAAGGATGTTGGCCGGCTTCACGTCGCCGTGGAGTATCGGATGCGGCAGCGAGTGCAGGTGCGCGAGCGCCTCGGCGGATTCCGCGGCGATCCTCAGGCGGGTTCCGAGAGTGACGCGGCATCTATTGTTCCTCTTGTGGTGCAGTAGCTCCTGCAGGGTCTTGTTCTGCACGAACTCGTAGACTAGCATGGGCGCCTCGAAATGCAGGCAGCAGCCGAGGAGCTTGACGATGTTGGGGTGGTTGATGCGGCAGAGTATGATCAGCTCCCGCACGAAGTCCATCCTCCTGCTCTCTTCGACCTCCTTGCACCTCTTTATCGCGACGGCGTTGTTGTCCAGGATCGCCTTGTAAACGGTCCCTTGCCCTCCTTCCCCGACGATGTTCGCCTTGTCGAAGCTATTTGTCGCCGACTCGATCTGTTCTCTTTTGTAGAGGGTGAACGCGATGTTACCCTCTACTTTCATGATTTCCGACAGTAGCTCGCCTCCGTTCTGTTGAAAATTTTCGTCACTCTGTCTTAGCAGAGCTTGTCGCAGAGCTTGTCTTTTGATACTTCGTTTGTGGCGGAGCACTTCTGTTCCGAGGAAACCAATGAGGACAACCAAAACACAGGCAAAAGCTCCTGGAGTGATGAAGATTAGTCATTAGGGGAAAGGTTGAAGCAAGTGTTTTGATATTGATGTATTGAACAGCCCATGACTAGATCAAAAAGATCATAAGAGTTTCCTTTTTGAGACGAATCAGATCATAAGTTGGTGTGCAATATGTGCATGCTATACCTTATGTTTTCTTTCCTCTAAAAAATAACCTATTTTCCTGAACAAGAAGCTGAAGCAATTCAAGTGTCAATGTGAGTCAAAACACTGCGGTAACATAAGCCAGCTCTTTTAGCGAGGACAACGGAACAGATATTTTTCCTAGTGATTTCTTATTTGGAAATAACATTGCGCTAACATAAGCTGGTGTGCACAGAATAAATTGCAAAAGAAGTTCGAAAAAAGAGAATGGCTTTCCCACATGCATATAGATGTCTGTGTACTATTATCACCATCAAATATGCCTGGAGATTGATGCCAACCTTCAAAATTCAAACCAACATCCATTTTCTAAAAGTTCTAATGTTCTTGCACAAATCTCAGAGCATTTTGGATAAATAGGATAATACATAGACGTCCGTGTATATGTGAACTTGGATTTCTCTTTCAAAAAAAAGAGAATGAACTACTATTACTAGCCACTAACGAATGACACCCTAGAATGCGTGGTCTCAAATCCTATTAATTTTTAAAACGTATTATTTGGATATATGAAATTGATGCGAGTGAATTTGTCGTAAAAAGTACATTCAAAATATTGAATTATTACAACTTTTTTGAATATCTGATAAAGATAATTTGGTGATCAATTAACTATCTTGTTGACTTTGAAAAGTCAAAAACGCCACTTTTTTGTAATAGGAGGGAGTACAAAAGATGCTAAAGCCGACACTTTTTGAATGGACTACATAACATATATCTATACAAGTGATTTGTTAAGTTGGAATTAAGATACCAGGAAGCAACCAAAAATGACCTAAACCCTAAAGCCCCTCCCTGAACCTCTTTTTCCTTCTATAATGCAATGACACGCTTTGCGTGTTCTAAAAAAAAAATCATTGTGGACGGCACCAAAAAGAAAACACACTTTGGTGTAACCGTGCTGCATGTAAAATTGGAAATATGGGAGTACCAATAGCGAGTTTCCATCCAAGATGAAGTGTTTGATCTCTCTCGCATGTCCCATTTTGGGCGTTGCCTTTGGGATAACCCCGAGGGCACGAACACTTGAATCCGCCTGGATAATTGTGGCAAGTTCCAGGCACAGAGCAAGGGTATTCTGGCAGTTCCGTGCACTCGTTAATATCTGCAATCAAATATAGGTAAACACAGTGTGACTGGATACTATGCAAGCTCTGTATTGTTTTCCGAAGAAAAGGAATAATTTTTATTATTTAATCATGTTTTAATTTACTTTTATTGATATCCCCTAGCATAACTTATTTCCAAATCCTGTGGCGTGGCCAACCAATGCTGCCACGCCATGGTATAGTCTAGACCTGAGCCAGAAAAATAGACATTTTGGCCACACCATTTTCTCTGGCATGGCCAAACAATGCTGCCATGCTAGATATGGTGGTGTGGCAAGATTTTGATGTCTAGTGCGGCAATCTTGTTTTCGTGACCAAATGGTCGGTTTCGAATATAAAATTGTGCAAGGGTTATGAACAAAATATGATTATAAAATGATTAAATAATAAAAAAATCTTTAAAGTTTACTCTGAATTATTGATTTATCTTTCTTAATTAAGACCAACAGGAGCATATATATTATTTTGTTACTTATAAGAAGGATTACAATGGATTCACTTTTGTTCTCTTTACCATCACCCAATCAACAAAAAAAAAGAAGCAATGGCTCCTCGCAAAAAGAAACAAAATTCGACGGTCTTAAGTCTAAATATCATGTGGAAACCGAAACCACGCTCTGTGTGTAAACTTTATGGAAGACATGTATAAAAATATTCAAAACTTCTAAAATATTACAACAAGTACTGGATGAGACATTATATAGGACTGCAAAAATTCCAAGTACAAACTCAACTACATCTGCAATATATACAAAGACATTCATCATGAATAGTGATTTTTCACTGCTCATAGCTATTTATATTTGTATTCGAATTTGCATAAAAAATATGGTATAGATTTTTTACTATTCAAAATATTATTTTATCTGGACTATCCATATCTATATTCGATGAAGTAATATACATATTTTATTACAATACGACTAATTAGTTAGGCAAGTTTTTTAATTGAACATAAATTCGTGTTTCTTTAGGTGAAGTAAATAAATTAGAATGATTAAGCATGATTGTATGAGGATAAAGTATTATTAATATCTGTATAATGCATAAGTTATAAGGATATCTGGATCCGGCCGAAATGAGTAGATATTTGATTCAAATTCATATTCGTTACAATATTCGATTTGTATTCGTATTCGAGAATATTCGGATTCATATTTGTTTACAAATACAAATACGAATATGGTTTGGGCACGATCCGATCTGTTTTCACCCCCCTAGTGTTTGATCTTAAAATTTTATGGGCTTACATAATATCACCTCCTCTACCTATGTTATTTTTTTAAAAAAACTTTTACCTGTGGTTTTCACAAAATTTACACAGACATGGTGATTTCCATATGATATTTGCACCTTAAACAAATGTACTACTTGCTGCCGCACGCACGCAAGTCTCCGCCCCGGTTTTCCGACCCAATGGCATTGAGCGAGAGTGATGGTATCCTTATGACACCAGCTCAATTCTGATCCTACATGGAGAAGATTATGTACGTCCACGCCATCGGATTAGGTCTAGGCTCCTCCAGATATGTGATGCATTAACTGCAGCTTGTGGGCTCAATTCCTATGGATAAACAGTATAGAAAATCGTAGAAATACTCTCTTTAACAATAGTAAAAGAGATAACTACACGGTTTATTTTGGTAAGACCAGGTTATAGTAATCCAAATTAATCGTACATGAATAGAGAGAATGAAAAGTACCTATACTGCTTATTTTGGTGGAAGCAGATTACAGTGGTTTGAATTAATCACGTACAAATAAGTTATTGGAGTTATATAATAAAGATAATGGTATAATATTTGGCTGCAAGTAGTAATTTCGCTAGTTAATTTTTTAATGCTTCGCTAGTTAATTAATATTAATAGGTAAACAATGTAGGCTCTGGATGGATAAATGTAATTAACTATGGATGAATTGATGGATATATGTTAGGGAGTTTTCGTACCTCTGCATCCGTGCTCCGGATCTTGCAGATAAGGATTGCCCTGGAATCCCTTGGTGCAGTTGCAGATGTAGCCTGGTCCGTTGGACGAGTTGAAGCACTCGCTGTTGCTGCTGACGCACGCGTACGACTCGGGCTTCTTGCGGGCTTCCTCGCAGGTCTCGTTTCCAACAGCCCAATCCAGCACCAACGGCGCTCGCCCGCCCGCCCGCCGTCGTCTTTCCAGCGAGGTCACGTAGCTCGTGAGAAAGGTGAAGCTTGACGTGTCCATCAGCACCGCGTAGCTGCAGCGGCTAACGTTGTAGATCTTCGTCGTGTTGAAGCTCTTGGCAAACCAGACCTGGTAGTACTGCAGCCCCGACGGAATGGCCGTCTGGCAGCAGCCTATCCCGGAGCAGGATCCATTCGTAAGGCTCGTCACGTTGCGTCGGGTTCGGCACATGGCCACGCACCCGCTCGTGTAATTGCGGACCTCGTCCTCGTCGCCGATGTAGGCCAGCGTCCGGCACCCGATGACCGTGAACTTGTTGCCGGTGTTGGATAGCCTGTACGGCGTGTTCGTCAGGTTCAGCTCCCACCGGCTGAGGTCCATCTTCGTAGATGTGGTGTTGTAGCAGTAAGAAGAGATGCGATTCATCACCCGGGCCTGACCATGCTGCAGGGAGATGTCGAGGACCTCGACGTTTGTGTGGAACGGCTTGGAGACGTTCCCCGCGGTGCGCTTGCAGCTCAGAAAGAAGCCCGGCATTGCGCAGTGGTCAGGCGATTTAGTCTTGATGCCGAACGGATAAGGGATGTCTACGTCGCCGCATTTTCTTTGGCAGCTGCTGCTAGGTGGCGGCAGTGCTCCAACGGCGGGGAGCCTTGCCGCAAGCGCTACTCCGAGCCATACTAGTACAGCTGCTAGTTTGCGGAACGGCATGGACGCTCGCGAGTTTTCTTGTGTTTCTGATCGAGGACTTGCTGCGACTTCGTGTTCGAGGAGGCATCGATCATATATGCACAAGTCGTGTGTCGGCATTGAACATTTCCAACAAGATTGAAGGGGATGGTCTAGACATGTCAACAATTAATTGAACCACTTGGACGATCAGGTCTTTGCAACTATGTAGAATCTAATTACCAATTGTTCCATCGTTCTCTACTTTCGCTTTCTATCACAAGTCGGGGATTAATGATTGATCGCAACTTACCGTAAGATAGATGCTAATCGGAGCTTCTCGTACGTCGGTCCAAACATCGACTAGACACGGAGAACTGTTGAATGGAGATTATTAGCACAGCTAATTTCTGTTAGAGAGAAATGGGCGCCGGCCGTCGGCAACACGTACGCACGTCGATCGGAGCTCAAGAAATTTCCTAGCTAGCTCCTCCTAACCTTTTACAGTTCTACCTTTGTTCTTTCCATTTGAGATCTTCAGAATTGATCATTGTTTGCGATCAGTATACGATTACATGCATGCATGAACGGTCATTCTTCGAGATGAGATTGGTTGGGTTTGAGTAGATGGAAAGGCCAGCATTGCTACAGACAGGCCTATCACAGACGGTTCGGAACCGTCATCACAGACAGTTTTCGAATCGTCTGTTTTTATATGTCAGTGATAATAGGTAGTTATCACAGACGGCTTCCAAGCCGTCAGTGATAACTTACATTATAGATGGTTTTTGTAAAAAATCATCTGTGATAGTCTACTTTTACAGACGGTTAAAAATAACAACCGTCTGTAATACACACAATATCACAGACGATTCTTGTTCTTAACCGTCGGTGATACACACAATATCAAATGGTTGCTTCGATGTACATCCAGCTTCGATCCATCTATGCTAGCTACACAAGTAACAAATGGTTGTCAAAAATGATTATTACCGCTACTACATAGCATATAAGTTATCATCTCTGGACTTCCATTACAAAAATATGTATATAAGCATAATTAAAAGTAATTGAGTACTAACCTCTGATTAGATGATCACTAAGAAGATGGCGATATATTTTCACCCCCGACCTCCCTAAAGTCGGTCGCCTTGCTCCACCGATGCAGCACAATTAATGAAGACAGATCTGTATCGACATTGACCAAGTATTAATACTGAAATTTATCACAGACGGTAATTAATACGAACCGTCTGTGACGATTCATATTAAAGACGGTTTGTTATACCAACCATCTGTGATAATCGAGACATCACAGACGGTTCGTGTTAATAACCGTCTGTGAACTTTCACAGACGGTTATTAACACGAACCGTCTGTGATATCTCGATTATCACAGACGGGTCGTGTTAATAACCGTCTGTGATAGTATCACAGCCGGGTGGTAGTATGAACCGTCTGTAATAAGTTAAGCACAGACGGTTCCATATGAACCGTCACTACTACAAAAAGCCTAATACTAGACGCTAAATCACAGACGGTTTGAGAAAACCATCCGTAACCGACATTAACACAGACGGTTTTCATTTGGACACCGCCTGTGTTGATGGCGTCGAAGAAAACGAGTATCACAGACCGTTATTACCAATGAACCGTCTGTGATATGTCAGTATCACAGACGGTTTTTATTAAATACCGTCTGTGATAATTTGGAATTATCACAGACGGTTTTTAACTACAAACCGTCTGTGATAGTCAAGTATCACAGATGCGTTATTGCGCCGCTCAGACCGCATCTGTCTTCATTTCGATCCAGATCTAGCCGGTACTGCAGCTGGAGGCGGAAACGCTTTCAAGCCATTTTTTGTGGAAGGAGGCTTATTTGGTAGAAGATTCATTGAGTTCTTGGTTGCCCTAGATATGGTTAGTAATGAAATTTGTTTTTGGTTGCAATATCAAAATAAGTTTGATCTAGCTAATTAATTTTCAGTGAACTGTTATATATATACTTTGAAGATCTAGCTAATTTAGATGTCGCTAGTCTCAATGCATGTGGTATATATATGTAGTAATAATTAATTAAATTAATTTTAATACTAAGTTGTTATATATGTGCATAATATAGGAACGAAGTTGGATGTATACCACAAATCGTGTAACTGAAGAGTACATTAATGGCGTGTCTGCTTTTACAAGAGTTGCCGAGGAGGATATGTTGAATAAGGGGGTGGAATATATGTATTGTCCATACACTGACCGCAAGAATTTAAAGATGTTTAAGAATCGAGAGCAGACTGAAGCGCACTTGATTCAGAAGGGTTTCATAAAGGGGTATACGTGTTGGACCAGTCATGGCGAAGTCAATGATATGCCGCCGGATGACATCGCTGGTGAAGTCAATGATATGCCGCCGGATGACATCGCCGGTGAAGTCAATGATATGTTGCCGGATGATGATTGTGGTTCGGATTTGCATAGGTTGCACGATGACAATCTGGATCAGATGCTTCGTGATGTAGAAGAGAACTATGATGAGAGAGAATATATTAAAATCCGAGGCTTGATGGAGGACTCAGAGAAACCTTTGTTCACGTGTTGCAGGTCAAAGTACATGAAGTTGTCAGCTGTGTTTGAACTGTTGAAATTGAAGACAAGCAACGGTTGGTCCGACAAGATGAGAGATCATGTGGAGGTAACCCCGATTGTGTGATGAGTAATTGACATATGCTCTAAAAAGTCTGAGTTTGTTCCGGGCATTTTTATGCTAAATTACTAATGCGGATATTTAATTATATCATTTTGTGCGGTGCTATGTAATGTGTTTTCTTGTCGGTGATGACTGCAGGACTTTGAGACGGAGTCGTGGTGAGACACGGGTGACCGGACTAGGCACAGGCGGTGCTGAGGTCAGAGCGGTCGGGATGTGTCGAAGACAGCGAGGACTCGAAGTGGCTGCGAGGTGTGCGCGGCAAGAAACGAGGAAGCTTCTAGGAAGGTGCAGTAAGGGCATTTTGGTAAATGCGCAAGGCTGCACAAAAGGAAGCGGATTGGGTTGAGAAAAAATGGGCAAAATGGATTTTATTAGGAAATAATCCATTAGTTGAGAGTAGGTGTGACCTAATAGGTAAAATATGTGTAAACCCATTAGTGGAGAGTAGGTGTGACCTAATGGGTAAAATATGTGTAAACCCATTAGTGGAGAGTTGGTGTGACCTAATGGGTAAAGTGCTTGTAAACCCATTAGTGGAGGCTATAAATAGAGGTGCTCTCTAGGTGGAGAAGTGCACTTGAGAGAAAGGGAGAAAGAGAAATGGATATGAGTATTAGGGTTTCCTAATGCTTGTGCTCTTGAGAGAGAAATTTTGTATGCAAGATTTAGGATCTTATTCTCTCCTTGTGTGTGTTCTTGGATGAGACATGGAAGAGTAGATGTAAACATTCATCGGTTATAATAGTTCATCTCTCTTCGTCTCAATATGAGAATTCCTGTTTTATATTTTGTGCTAGCTATTTGTTTACTCTCCGTTTTTATTGAAGTTCTTGTTCTAGTCACCGCAAAATATTTGCTTTGAACGGGGATTCACCTCAAAGCCATTTGGCTAGCACATCCCGAAAGCAATGATTCCCATCGTAGTGTTCATCTTCAGTTTTTCGTGGTTTTGGAAGTAGGGAATTCTCGCATACCAATTAAAGGCTATTAGAACTCTTAGTTTTCTTGTTCGGAGAAGAACAGCAAGTGCCTCCTTCTTTTCTTTCATTTGGTTTTTAAAGCTTTCAGTCCAGAGTAGTTTTCGGCCGATCAGTTTTTGTCAAGTTGTTCTTTGTTTCTAGGTGTTTCTGTTTGCTGTCCAATCTACCGTGGTCTACCTCTGCCGAAATGTCTTACTGCAGCTCTCTACTGTTCGGTAACAGCAGCAGTTTACTGCTTTGAACAACTGCTGTTTTTCGGTTTGTGTAGTGTTTGGCCAGCTTGTTTTTTTTCCAGGATGTCCAGAAGTAGTTGCGTGTGTGTGTCTCCTCCTTGCTACAGTGTTCGGCTGCTACTAGCACATACTATTTTGGTTCAGCCAGCAGATCCTTGCAAGCAAGAAAGTTGAAGTTTGTTGTTCCATCTGTTTTTCGGTTGATAATAGTGCTGCAAAAGATCCAATCCAGTTCAGTTGTTGTTTGTGCTGTTTGTATGTGAATTTGGTCTACATTTTCTGCTTAGTTTTCCTCTGCTGATTCCTGTTCTTTTCGGCTGCATGTGGTGCTAGTGTCTGTTCGGTCCAGGTGCTGTTTCCTGCTAGTTTTCAGACTGGTCTACTGATCTCTGCAGTCTCAACAGTGCAGTTTTTGGTCTCCTTCTTTTGCTGGTTTGGGCAGCAGCAAGCATCATTTTTTACAGCTTTTTGGCCAGCAAGTAATTACCTTTTTCAGTCAGCTGTTCGGCCAGCACCTCTCCTCCCTGTTCCTTGCTGTTATCTGCTAGTTTCGGCTGGTTTGTGTGCAGCATGTGCTGCTGTTTTGTGGCTGCACATACTCAGTATAGATAGCAAGTAAAGTAGCTATTCCAACCTGCTTTTAGCCTCCTTTTTAGCTGTAATCTTTTGGTCTCTTTCTCAAGCCAGTTTACAGCTCTCTTAATACTTTAGTTTCTTGATGAGTTTCTCTGTTTTAGCCGAGTACAACATCTGAGAAACAGATTTGAGGATTTCAAGCCTTCGGATAGTGGGACTCTCTCTTTCTGATATATCTATCTCGGCATTTCTAGCAAGTCTTAGTTTTTTTTTGCTACGTCAGTTTTAAATCTTGTCCGAGCTTTTTAAATTTTCCGTGAGTAATATCTTTCTGACTTCTAGCTAGTATAGCTATCGGAGAAAAGAAAAATCATGTGGATACATTGAGAAAGAGGAGGTGTGAATTTTTGTGGATACTCACTGTCGAGACCCGAATATGCAAATTCGGTCTCTCTGTGTAAACTGCACTAGTCTAGGATCACGCTAGTGCACACAGTCAAACATAGATGTCATCACAGTCATACATACGACAATAGTAAAGGAAAACTCGAATATCGATAAAATATCAAGGGTACGACCTTATGGCCAAGCTTACAATATCTCTAGCCGGAAGGGCTTAACAAAATAGCAGCGGAAATCCAAAATAAAGCGGGGCGTCCAATCGACAAGCCACAGGCTATCGAGTGGAGAACGAAGCCTAATCCGTGAAGTCATCGTAGTACTCTCCTTCTGGCACCTCTTGCTGATAGTACTCCTCTCCCTCAACTGAGCAACATAGGCGTAAAGCCGTGAGTACATTGGTACTCAGCAAGTCGTTTGTAACAATGAATGCAATATAATATGCAAGACTTACCAATGGAAGGCTGAAAGGTTAATTTGCATAAAGGCATTTATTGATGAAATATGTTAAATAATCTTGAAAGCGAAAGTTAACTAAAAACAGTAATAAGGAATAATCAAAGGGATAAACATAAACCACTTATGAACACCAATCCACAAGTTAAACCAACAGTGAACTACCTGTCCACTTCCCCTCACAAGTTTTCAGAAATAACTACCCCTCGTGTGAAATCACCGAGCATTGTCCATGACCGAGGACGCGGCTATTCGAATAGTTTTACACTCTGCAGAGGTTGCACAATTGTACCCACACGATGTGATTGCCTCGCGCTAAGGAAATCACAACAAGGCCTTTACAATGCTCTACCTCAACACAATCCTGCCCGCTAGGGTTTCGCATCACACCCCCCCTTGCGCCACATGGAAATCAGCAACCATGTCCATCACAATGGCAGAATTGAATTGAAATATTACAAATTAATCAGCCAGGTCCATCCCATAATAGACATGTGGTTTGCGATTAAGCTCAGATCAATGGCGCACAAAGTTAAGTCCTTAACATTACCCGGGCGAGACTACCACATCCCCCAAAGTACAACTGTACTTCCCCCTTTACTGCACGATCACTCGCCCGAGTGCAAAACCAATTTGTATAACCAAGCCAACGTCACACCAATGACGTGGCACAAATTTTAATACACGTGGCACCAACCACAGTTCCATATGTCATTAATTCAAATTAATAATTTAACATGTGCGATGAGATCAATCGTAAATATAAACCGGCTAAGCAATCTAATTGTACCAACCCATGTGATAAATAAACTAGCATCACTAATAAATTTCCCAACCTATGGTGACAATGGCATCATGGTATTCCAAAGTATCAAGGAGGTATAATTTCAATTGGGACGATAACTACCTGTGCAAAGGTTTGAATAAAAATAGCAATGCAATGTAATTTAAAACAAAATAATTAAATAATAGTTTGCAAAATTGGGTTCAACATGATCAAGGGACACGACTTGCCTTCGTTATGCTCGTGGGTACTCTGGTCTTACAGCGCGAAACCTGCTCCTCCGGAATCCGAATCTAACGAGAGAGAAAACGACCAAAAACAAAGAAACACATAAAATGACAAGAAAATGAACTCCAAAATTCACAAAACTAGAACCAACAGCTAGATCTCGATTTTAGATGAATTTAGAAAAAAGAACGGGGTCAATCGGAGCTAGGACGGAGGAGAACGGGCTCTCGGAAAATTTAATCAGAAATTAAATCGGGAAATTGAAAAGGCTCTTGTCTTTGTGAACCCGGTGCACCAAATTCCGAGTTCACCGTGGACGCGGGCGCGACGGAGCAGTCGCGCGCGCGCGGCGGCGGCCGGCGTGGCAAGCGCGGTGTCATAGCGTGTCATGCCGACGTGGCGCGGCGTGGCGACACGTGGCACCCGGATGCGGTCCGGTGGCGTGGCGCGGCGTGGCATGTCCACGTGGCATGCCACGTCGGTTAGGGCTGACGTGGCACGCGCATATGCTGCCATGTGTCACGCTGACGTGGCTCGGTCGATGCGCGGCCGCGGCGGCGGAATCGGACGGCCGGGGCGACGACGCGTGGCTGCATCCGGGCCGCTCGCTCGGATCCGGATGGCGGCTCAGATCGGGCGGTGCGGAGGCGGGCGGTGGGGATCGCCGACGGCAGCGTAGCGGCGCGTTGCTGCGGCGTCGCAGCGAGCGAGCGAGGCGAGGCGGGGCGCGTCGAGAGATCCGGCGGCGGAGGAGGAGAGCGCGTGGCGCGCGCTTATGCCTCCCGGGATGGATGGCGAGATGCGTTAGCGCGGGCGGGAGACCAGCGATAAGCGGCGTGTGGCGGCGCTGCTGCGCGCGTCGCCCGCGCGCGCAGCGGCGCTGCTGCAGTGCGCGAGATCGGCGCGGACCGGCGCGAGGCGCGGGCGGACGGAGGCGGCACGCGGCGGCGGCGGCGAGACTCACCGGCGGGAGGATCGGGGTCTCCGGCGGCGGCGGCGGCGAGGCGGCGGCGAGGGTGGGGACGCGCGAGGCGGCGGCGGCGCGAGACGAGAGAAGGCGGCGGCGGCGATGGAGCACGCGAACCGAGGCGGCGACGGGTTATAAAGCGCGCAATCCGAGGAAGACCGGGACGGATACGGGCGGTGGCTTCCGATCGAGACAGCGGCGAGGCGGCGTGTGGCGTCGGACGGCGGGGCGGCATCCGGCGCGAGCCGAGTGGGCGAAACGGATGTGCGCCGCGTGGCGCGGATCCGACGGCGGGGGCGGAGCGGCGCTAGGGTTAGGGTTAGGATCACGCGCGAGCGCGGGACGAGACAGTCGGATGCGGCGCGGGCGGATCGGGACAGCAGGCGGCGAGCGGGCGGCAGCGGCTGCGAGTGCCGCCAGCGTGGCGGCCTACGAATGCGCGCGCGCGCATCGGGTGGCGGAAGGCGGCGCGCGGAGGTGGGCCGAGGCGGGCGGCGGCGTGGCGGCGGGATGGCGCCACGCGAAGGTGCGCCGTCGGGCGGCAGGAGGGAGGCAAGGCGCGAGCGGTGGTGCCGCGAGCGTCTGCGCGGATGCGCGCCAGGTGGCGGGGCGGCGCGATCGGGCGGCTAGAGGCGGAGCGCGGGAAAGGGAGTACGGCGGCGGGGAAAGGGGGCGGATGACCGACACGTGGGGAGGAGAGAGATCGGGTGGCTGAGGTATTTTCCCAAAATAATTCTTTTCAGAAAATTCAAATAAAAATCCAGGAGCTCTAGAAAATAGCAAATAAATCCCGAAAATTCACCAAAAATACCAGCAAATTCCTTGAGACCTGAAGAATCCAAATAAAATATTTTCAACTTATGTTAATGTTTATTTTACTCAGATTAAATTATTTCAAAATTCTAAAATTCATTTGAAGCTCAATTTAATTTCAGAAAATTCCAGAAAATTTCTTGTGACTTAAGAAACTTAATTAAAATGTTTTCAGATAATGTTGAAGTATAATTTAATCATATTAAATTCTTTTAAATTCCTGAAAATTCTTTTACGCTTGCTTTTAAATTCAAATAAATTCCATAAATTTATTTTTAAATTCAAGGTTTTAAAAATCCCCAAAAATCAGGATGTTACACTCACGGGGTATTATTTTAAAAGGCACCATTCACCCCCCCTCTGTTGCCGTTTCCGATCCTTCAATTGGTATCAGAGCCGATTAGCTCTTTTCAATAGATCTTAACCGGTCTCAAGAGCTATGGCGATGGACAAGTACTCGACCAAGCCACCCATTTTCGATGGCATCGATTACCCCTTCTGGAAGAGCCGAATGGAGACATACATCCAGGCCCAGGGGTACGCCATCTGGCGCAAGGTCAAGGTCCGGTTTGTTGTTCCTGCCGATGAGAACATCAATGCCGGGAATATGGCTGATGTTGAGGCGAATGCAAAGGTAAAGAACATCATCATCCAGGGCCTGAGTCGTAGTGAGTTTGATCGCATATCTCATCTTTCGTCCGCCTTCGATATTTGGGAGACCCTCGATGCTTACCATGAGGGAACCACCCAAATAAAGATGGTACGATAGGATCAGTTCAAGCGAGAGTATAACAAGTTTGAAATGCTCGCTGGCGAGTCCCTTGATGAGTGTTTTGCGCGTTTTCACAAGATTCTGAGCAACCTCCGAGCGGTCGGTCTCACATACTCCGACTCGGATAACGCTCGACAGATGCTCACTGCACTCGATCTGCGTGTTTGGGAGATGAAAGTGACTACCATGAAGGACACCACGGACCTCTCGACTTTGACTCTTGATGCGCTGTACTCGCGTCTCAAGACTCACGAGATTAACATTGTCTCTCGCAAATCGAAGTCATAGTTGATGGCCCTAGTGTAACATCCTGTTTTTCTGCTATTTTTAAAACTAGGATTTTAAAAATAAATTTTCTGGAATTTTTTGAATTTAATTCAAGCTTCAAATGAATTTTTAAAGTTTTAAATGATTTAATATGATTAAAATAAACATTAAAATAAGTTGAAAATATTTTATTTGGATTCTTTAGGTCTCAAGGAGTTTTATGGTATTTTTGGTGAATTTTTGGGATTTATTTGCTATTTTCTAGAGCCTCTTGAAGTTTATTAGGATTTCTGGAAAAGAAAAAGGAATTAAAAATTTCCCCGCCGCCCGATCCTACCCCGCACCACGCGTCGACATCCGCCCGGCCGAGAGCCACCGCCTGCGCCCTCGCCTTGCCACGCGGAGGCACCAGCCGCGCCCACGCCTCGCGCCTCCCTCAGCCGCCCGATCCCGCGTCATGGCTCAATCGTGGCCGTTCGCGCCCGCGCCCGCGCCGTAAATCCTAACCCTAACCCTAACCCGACCGACCGCCCACAGCCGTCCGATCTTACCCACGTGGCCGCATCCCAGCCGTTTAACCCGCGTCCGAGCCGTCCCCGCACCGCGTTCGATCAGCCCGCCTCGATTCGCGTGATAAATACACCATCGCCCCCTCGGTTCGTGTGCCTCGCCTTCGCCCTCGCCCTCGCCGCCGCCCCCTCCTCCTCGCGCTTGCGCCGTCGCCGGAGCCGCCCCGCTGCCGTCCGCAACGTCGCCGGAGTCGCCCCGTCGCCGGAGCCTCGCCCTCGTCGCCGTCCCCGCCGCCGGTGAGCCCGTCGCCCGCTGCCGTCCGCAACGTCGCCGGAGTCGCCCCGTCGCCGGAGCCTCGCCCTCGTCGCCGTCCCGCGCCCGGTGAGCCCGTCGCCCGCCGGCGGCGTCGTTCTCGCGTCACCGCTCGCCTCACCCGCGCTCCGCCCTCGGTCCCCACGCCGGACTCGCTCCCGCCCAGCGCGGCGCGCGCGTGCGACGCCTCGCGCGGCGCGCTGGCCACGCGTCACCGATCGGTCGACGCCCCGCCTCCGCACCGCCCCATCCGAGCCGCTCATCCAGATTTGAGCGAGTGGCTCGGATGCAGCCACGCGTCGACGTCCCCGCCGTCCAATCCGGTCGCCGCCTCCCGCGCTGAGCCTGCCACGTGGCATGCCACGTGTCGGCCACGTCAGCCGAAACCAGCCCCCGGGAGCCACGTCAGCACCACGTCACCCCCCGTGCCACGTGGCGGCATATGCACGTGCCACGTCGGTAAGTCGCGCGTCGGCGCGCGCGCAGCAGCGTCTTGTTTCATGGATCGGGTTCACGGTGGACTCAGTATTCCGTGGACCGGGTTCACAGCACAGTGCGATTTCTGAATTATCCTAATTTAATTTTAGATTTATTTTCCGAGAGCCCGTTCTCCTCCGTCCTAGCTCCGATTGACCCCGTTCTTTTTTCTAAATTCATCTAAAATTGAGCTCTAGCTTTTGGTTCTAGTTTTGTGAATTTTGGAGTTCAGTTCATTTGCTTATCATTTTATATGTTTCTTTTATTTCGGTCGTTTTCTCTCTCGTTAGATTCGGATTCCGGAGGAGTAAGTTCTACGCCCGAAGACCAGGAGTACCTCGCTGAGCATAACCAAGGCAAGTCGTGTCCTTTGATCATGTTGAACACAGTTTACAATCTATTATTTAATTATTTTTGTTTTAAATTACAATGCATCGCTATTTTTATTCAAACCCTTGTACTGGTAGCTATCGTCCCAATTGAGTTTATCCATCCTTGATGATTTGGAATGCCATGGTACCATTGTCACCATAGGTTGGAAAATATACTAGTGATGCTAGAATACTTGTCACATGGGTTGGTACGATTAGACTGCTTAGCTGGCTTATACACCATCGCCCCCTCGGTTCGTGTGCCTCGCCTTCGCCCTCGCCCTCGCCGCCGCCCCCTCCTC
This sequence comes from Melocanna baccifera, assembly GCA_036346265.1. Taxonomy (NCBI): domain Eukaryota; kingdom Viridiplantae; phylum Streptophyta; class Magnoliopsida; order Poales; family Poaceae; genus Melocanna; species Melocanna baccifera. The sequence goes on from JAYEVJ010000256.1 coordinate 308,490, forward strand.
CTCGCGCTTGCGCCGTCGCCGGAGCCGCCCCGCGCCGTAAATCCTAACCCTAACCCTAACCCGACCGACCGCCCACAGCCGTCCGATCTTACCCACGTGGCCGCATCCCAGCCGTTTAACCCGCGTCCGAGCCGTCCCCGCACCGCGTTCGATCAGCCCGCCTCGATTCGCGTGATAAATACACCATCGCCCCCTCGGTTCGTGTGCCTCGCCTTCGCCCTCGCCCTCGCCGCCGCCCCCTCCTCCTCGCGCTTGCGCGTCGCCGAGCGCCCGCTGCCGCTGCGTCGCGGGTCGCCTCGTCGCCGGAGCCTCGCCCTCGTCGCCGTCCCGCCGCCGGTGAGCCCGTCGCCCGCCGCGGCGTCGTTCTCCGCGTCGCCGCTCGCCTCACCCCGCGCTCCGCCCTCGGTCCCCACGCCCGGACTCGCTCCGCCCCCGCGCGGCCGCGCCCACGTGCGACGCCTCGCGCGGCGCGCTGGCCACGCGTCACCGATCGGTCGACGCCCCGCCTCCGCACCGCCCCATCCGAGCTGCTCATCCAGATTTGAGCGAGTGGCTCGGATGCAGCCACGCGTCGACGTCCCCACCGTCCAATCCGGTCGCCGCCTCCCGCGCTGAGCCTGCCACGTGGCATGCCACGTGTCGGCCACGTCAGCCGAAACCAGCCCCCGGGAGCCACGTCAGCACCACGTCACCCCCCGTGCCACGTGGCGGCATATGCACGTGCCACGTCAGCCGAGTCACCGCGTCAGCGCCGCCGCCCCGCGCGTACTGTTTCATGGATCGGGTTCACGGTGGACTCAGTATTCCGTGGACCGGGTTCACAGCACAGTGCGATTTCTGAATTATCCTAATTTAATTTTAGATTTATTTTCCGAGAGCCCGTTCTCCTCCGTCCTAGCTCCGATTGACCCCGTTCTTTTTTCTAAATTCATCTAAAATTGAGCTCTAGCTTTTGGTTCTAGTTTTGTGAATTTTGGAGTTCAGTTCATTTGCTTATCATTTTATATGTTTCTTTTATTTCGGTCGTTTTCTCTCTCGTTAGATTCGGATTCCGGAGGAGTAAGTTCTACGCCCGAAGACCAGGAGTACCTCGCTGAGCATAACCAAGGCAAGTCGTGTCCTTTGATCATGTTGAACACAGTTTACAATCTATTATTTAATTATTTTTGTTTTAAATTACAATGCATCGCTATTTTTATTCAAACCCTTGTACTGGTAGCTATCGTCCCAATTGAGTTTATCCATCCTTGATGATTTGGAATGCCATGGTACCATTGTCACCATAGGTTGGAAAATATACTAGTGATGCTAGAATACTTGTCACATGGGTTGGTACGATTAGACTGCTTAGCTGGCTTATACTTGCGTTTGATCTCATCATCACATGTTAATTATTAATTTGACTTAATGATATATGGAACTGTGATTGGTGCCACGTTTATTAAAAATTTGTGCCACATCATTGGTGTGACGTTGGTTTGGTTATACAAACTTGATTTTACACTCGGGCGAGTGATCGTGCAGTAAAGGGGGAAGTGCAGGTGCACTTTGGGGGATGTGGTAGTCTCGCCCGGATAATGTTAAGGACTTAACTTTGTGCGCCATTGATCTGAGCTTAATCGTGCAAACCACATGTCTAGTATGGGATAGACCTGGCTGACTAATTTGTAATATTTCAATTCAATTCTGCCATTGTGATGAACATGATTGCTGATTTCTATGTGGCGCAAGGGGGTGTGATGCGAAACCCTAGCGGGCAGGATTGGGTTAAGGTAGAGCATTGTAAAGGCTTTGTTGTGATTTCCTTAGCGCGAGGCTAATCACATCGTGTGGGTACAGTTGTGCAACCTCTGCAGAGTGTAAAACTATTCGAATAGCCGCGTCCTCGGTCATGGACAGTGCTCGGTCATTTCACACGAGGGTTAGTGTTTTCATTTATAACTTGGTGGTTTATGTTGGAGGTGAACAGGTAGTTCACCGTTGGTTTAGCTTGTGAATTGGTGTTCACAAGTGGTTCATGTTTATTCTCTTTGATTATTTATTATTATTGTTTTCAGTTAAATTTCACTTTCAATTTATTTATCATATTTCAATGTGAAATGCCTTTATGCAAATTAACCTTTCAGCCTTCCTTTGGTAAGCCTTGCATATTATATTGCATTCACTTGTTACAAACGACTTGCTGAGTACCAATGTACTCACGGCTTTACGCCTATGGTTCTCAGTTGAGGGAGAGGAGTATTATCAGCAGGAGGTTTCAGAAGGAGTGTACTTCGGCGACTTCGCGGATTAGGCTTCATTCTTCACTCGATAGCCTGTGGGCTTGTCGATTGGCTACTACGCTTTATTTTGGATTTTCGCTGCTATTTTGTTAAGCCCTTCCGGCTAGAGATGTTGTAAGCTTGACCATAAGGTCGTACCTTTGAGATTTTATCGATATTCGAGTTTTACTTTATTATTATCGTGTGTATGACTGTGATGACATCTATGTTTCACTGTGTGCACTAGCGTGATCCTGGACTAGTGCAGTTTACACAGAGAGACCGAATTTGCATATTTGGGTCTCGACACCTAGTCACCGATCCCAGTTCGGCTTCCGGTCTTTCGATTCACTGTGTGGTTTCTCCCTTGCTGCTCTCTGTGATGTAACTGATGATCAGTTAGAGTAGCTCGAGAATGAGCAACTGGCCCTCCTAGCTTGAAAGTTTTCCCATGCTTACAAGAGGAGGAGGGACAGAAAGAGGGTAGGACCTGTCATTTGCTTCGAGTGTGGTGGCCCCAACCACATTCGGGCAAATTGCCCAAGCTGGAGAAGGGCAAAGCTGACTTCGCGGTTCGGCGAGAATGACTACACCGACAAGAACGCAACAAGAAGCCTCCAGCGCATCCACAAGGCAAGAAGAAGTTCGCGACCGGGAAGGCCAAGCTCTTCCACGAGTCCTCGCGCGTTCGGCGACCTCGACCTCGGTGAGGTGGAAGGATGGAGCGGCGGCGGCGGGACGGGTGACCAAGACCCCAAGAGCGACGATGACTTCTCCGGCATGTGCTTCATGGCCCTCGAGGGCGAAGTAAGCGACAGCGAGTTGTACTCTGACTCGGACGAGGTATGCCCCACCTACGCCCAGCTCAATCATGCTTTTCTTAAGATAGGTGGTTTTCATGCTAGAGCTAAGGCTAAGTGTACTGAGTTAGAGAAGGAAGTAGATAGACTATCACGGGAGCTTACTTCACTTACATCTGCTCCCTTCCATGATGATTGTGATACATGCTGTGCTCTGTTGGGCGATATGGAGAAATTAAGGACCTTACATGATAGTTTGTCTTCCAAACTTGATATTGTTAAGGTGGAGAATGTTAGTCTGCTTGCCGAGTTAGAACTAAGTAGGATGGTTGTTACCCTACTTACTACTGATGAGACTGCTTCTCCCACCTCATGTGAGGTTAAGGACATTGCTGCTAGAGGACCTTATGACATGCTTCTTGATCTGCCCAAGTCTTGTGAAAATTGCAATAACTTGAAAATAAACTTAAAAAGAGCAGATCATAAAATTGCTAAATTGCATGCTTCTTTGATTGAGCCGATTGCTTCATGTTTGAATTGTCCCAAATTAACTGCTGAACTTGAATCTGTTTCAAAACAGTTTCAAGAAATGGTTGATTATAACAAGAAAATGGCTAAATATGCTTCTAAGGACCCTGTTAGCTCACCATGCAAAAATTGTGATAAACTAAAATCTAACTTGATTGCTCTGGAAGAAAAATGTGCGAAGCTAACTAAGGATTTACTAGAGAAGCCACAATCTTGTTGTGATGTGTGTGCCGGTGTGGGGGAGAAGACCAAAGATAAGGTAGAGACGCCTAGCGACGTGAACCAAATGGCTAGCAGTAGGACTGTCCCTTCTGAGACGGTTGTGCGTGCACATGCTAGTTCCTCTGCTGTTGGTTCTTTTTCTACTTCCTTACATTCTGCTGTCTCTCCTCCCCCTGCTCTTCTTGCACCTCTCTCTTTCGGGAGTGTCAGTATCTTATGAACACTCTCGAGAGATTTGTAGGAGGCAAGAAGAAGCTAAATCTTATTCTAGACCAATCTAAGATCTGCAGATTTAATCAGGGTATAGGATATGATTTCTATGAGGACATGAGGAAGCATCCACATGCCGTGCTCAGACCCATAGCATTAGGTGTGATCGAGACTGAGCCCAGGACTGAGAAAGTCCAATTTAAGTCTACGGGCTTTGTCCAAGGGATTTCTGACAGCAAGGTGATTCCACTTGCAACTTTGGCCTCTCAGAAGGCGAAGTATCATTGCACCTTACATCGGAAGGATGGACATCTGATCGTCGATGCTTCAGGCGCGCCAGGATCGCGTGGAGAGACCGTGTTGCAGCTCTTAGGCATATTCAGGGTCTGCACCAGACCTTGAGTGTACCTAAGACCAACATAAGGTCTAGGTTTGCTACTGTTGATGCTTTTGGGCAGCATCGAGGACTTGGTTTTTCTGGTTCTTCTGATTTTTGTCCTCGATTTGCCCCGTGTCATGATATCTGCCGTCTGCGGCGAGATCAGCATATTGTTGGTACTCCGACTCGCTCTCCCGTAGCAATCGGACCCAATAACAGCTTCAGGTCTACACTGAGACCATCTGCTTCTTTGAGTGACACAGAGCGTAGAGTAGATAGAGGTCAGTCGTGTTTGACTACTTCATCTGCTCGACGTGTTCTTCAGTATTGGGTGCCAAAATCACTGTTGATTTACCCTAGTACTAGGACTTTACTCTCTGTTTGACTCAGGTTCGCCGGGCAGGGAAGGGAAAGGTTTGGCTCGTAGATTCCGGGAGTTCACGACACATGACCGGAGATTCCCGTTGGTTTTCTTCCCTTGCCCGTGCTCCAGGTGATGAGACGATCACCTTCAGAGATGCTTCATCTGGGCGTGTCATCGCCAAAGGTACTATGCGCATTAATGATTCTTTTATTTTAAAAGACGTGGCTTTGGTTTGTAAGCTGCAGTATAATTTGCTTTCCGTTTCTTAGCTTACCGATGACGACTTTGAGGTGAGCTTTAAGAAAAATAATTGTAAAATTCTTGACTCTTCTGGTAGTCTGGTTTGCAGGATTTCTCGTTTTGGGAGGATATTTCGTGCTGATTTTTCTGAATCTTCTGGTGATCCTCTCAGGTGTTTAGTTGCTTCTGGTTCCCGCGACCTTTCTTTCTAGTATAGGAGACTTGGTCATATTGGTTTTGACCATCTGACCCAAGTTAGCGGCCACAACCTCATTCGTGGTCTGCCGAAGCTCAAGATGGTCAAAGATCTTGTTTGTACTCCTTGCCGGCACGGCAAGATGGTCGCCGCTTCCCATCCTCCGGTCACAGTCACGATAACCGATGCACCAGGACAGCTACTCCACATGGACACAGTTGGACCAGCTAGAGTGCAGTCAGCAGGAGGGAAGTGGTATGTTCTTGTCGTAGTCGATGACTTCTCGAGGTATTCTTGGGTGTTTTTCTTAGCCTCGAAGGATGAGATATTTACCCACTTTCGGGGTCTTTTTACTAGGCTTTCTGTTGAGCTTCCAGGTGCCTTACGAGCGATCCGTAGTGACAATGGCACGAAGTTCAAGAATTCCTACTTTGAGAGGTTTTGCGATGAGTCAGGTGTAGAGAACCAGTTCTCTTCTCCGTACGTCCCTCAACAGAATGGCATTGTGGAGAGGAAGAACCGTACCTTGGTCGAGATGGCCAGGACGATGCTCAATGAATACTCTACACCTAGGAAGTTTTGGGCTGAGGCGATAGCCACCGCGTGCCATGTTTCAAACAGAGTTTTTCTAAGGGCACACTTGCATCGTACTTCTTATGAGTTGAGATACAGGCGAAAGCCCAGCGTATCTCATTTTCGTGTTTTTGGTTGCAAGTGTTTTATTCTGAAGTCAGGGAACCTAGATAAGTTCAAGTCACGTTCATGTGATGGGATTTTTCTTGGTTACTCGACTTCTTCGCGAGCTTATAAGTGCAGGCTGAGTCTAGCAAAATGGTAGAGACCTGCGAGGTGACTTTCGATGAGGCCAGTCCGGGGACTAGGCCCGATATCTCAGGTTTAGTAGAGCAGTCCAAGCCCATTTTTGTGGATCAGGAGGAGGACGAAGATGAGGGTTGTCTACCCAATCCAGTTTCTTCTCCCCTTGAGGTGCCTACTTCTTCCACCGCACCTCAAGGAGATCAGCCCATTCCTTCCGCATCCTTAGGAGCTAGTGGCTCTGTTCCTACCTCATCAGCTCATGAGGTAGAGGCCACTACTTCTTCTCATCCAGGACCTCCCCATCATATCCAGAAAGCTCACCCTTCAAAGCAGATAATTGGAGATCTCTTTGAGCGCGTTACACGCTCAAAGTCTGGCACGTCTCACTTCTGTCTCCACTCTGCCTTTGTTGCCTCTTTTGAGCCCAAGGATATTTGTCATGCTATTTCTGATGAGTCTTGGGTTAATGCCATGCATGAGGAGTTGAAAAATTTCGAGAGAAACAAGGTCTGGTCGCTTGTCGAGCCCCCGCGAGGTCACAATATTATTAGCATTAAGTGGGTGTTCAAGAACAAGCAGAGCAAGGATGGAGTGCTTATTCGGAACAAGGCTAGACTAGTAGCTCAGGGGTTCTCCCAGGTTGAGGGTCTAGATTTCAAGAAGACCTTTGCCCCTGTAGCCAGACTTGAAGCCATTAGAATCCTGTTTGCCTTTGCAGCTTTTAAGGGTTTCAAGCTTTGCCAGATGGACGCCAAGAGTGCCTTTCTCAATGGCTTTATTGAGGAAGAGGTCTACGTCCGACAGCTTCCTAGTTTCGAAAACTCTAAATACCCAAACCATGTCTTCAAGCTTTCCAAAGCTTTGTATGGACTTAAGCAAGCTCCCAGAGCTTGGTATGGGAGACTTAAGTCCTTTTTGTTAAGTCATGATTTTGAGATGGGTAAGTAGATAAGACCCTGTTCATTCGCCGGCATGGCACTGATCTTCTACTCGTTCAGATTTATGTAGATGACATCATCTTTGGTGGTTCCTCATATGCTCTCGTTTCTCAGTTTTCCAATGTCATGAGCTCGGAGTTTGAGATGAGCATGATGGGTGAGTTGAGTTTCTTTCTTGGCTTCCAGGTCAAGCAGACTCGGGAGGGTACCTTCTTGCATCAGGGCAAGTACACTCGAGACCTCCTGAAGCGCTTTGACATGAGTGATGGCAAGCCAGTATCTACTCCGATGGCGACAACGACTTCACTTGATCCAGATGAGGATGGCGAGCCAGTTGATCAGAAGGAGTTCAGAAGCATAATCGGTTCCCTCTTGTACCTCACTGCCTCGAGACCGGACATACATCTCTCTGTGTGTCTGTATGCTCGATTTCAGGCTTCACCACGCGTATCTCACCGCCAAGCGGTGAAACGCATTTTTCGGTACCTTCGAGCTACCATAGACTATGGTATCTGGTACTCTTCCTCTTTTGTCTTTCCCTTAGAGCCTACTCCGATCACGGACTTTCTTTGGTGTAGGATGAGCAGGAAAAACGCCAGCACTGCCAATTCATTGGCACTTCTCTAGTTTCTTGGTCATCTAGGAAGCGATCCGGTGTTGCGATCCACCGTGAGGCGCCGAAATGCGTTCTTTGCCGCCGATTCTTTGCGGCGGATACTCTGGATGGCCCGACCTGCGAGATTTTGGGTTAGTTATAGACAGTGTTCTACTCTTTTGTGATAACATACGCTATTAACATTACTAAGAACCCGATGCGGCACTCTCGGACCAAGCACATCGATATCGAGATATCATTTTCTTAGAGACCATGTGGAGAAGGGTGATATAGTGCTCGGTTTGTGGAGAGTGACCACCGGTTGGTGATATCTTTACCAAGCCATTGGATAGCACTAGGTTTCAGCTCTGCAGGGAGAGCTTGGGGTGGTTTGTCCTTATGGACTGTTGTGAGGGGGACCTTTATGCTTTACTGCTTTTATTATATTGACTATGCTCTTACTCCTTTCTGTTGCATAGCATTCGGGGTGCATTAGGGTTAGTCCTTCCAGTATAGGTTAGAGTGGTCTTCTTGTCTAGCGCTCAGTCTCCTTCCTCTCATCTTGTGACGTTAGGATGCTTCTTATTAGCTGTCTCTCATCTCACTAGGTTGAGTTCACTCACTTATTATAGGTCTAGCGAAGATTGAGCCACTCTTGGATAGACAGGGAACGTGTTTACTCCCTAGTGTGTTAGAAGACCAGCTAATAGTCCTAGAGTCTCATGGGGTAGATGAGAGTCAGTCTGAGCCATAGTATCCTCTATATCTTGTCTATGCTTTAAGGACTACCTTTTCTGATTCGCTTTGCCAGCTTCTCATGTTTATTACTTCGGTTCAGGGGGAGTTCATTTGGGTATGCTAGAATTTAATTTTGTCATAACTCCACTTGAACTAAAAAGTGCATCTCATGTTGAGGGGAGCTGGATTTTATTGCATTTCAGTTTGCGTTATAATATAACTACATGGAGCCTTGATTATTATCCAATTATGATCTGTTTACAATGCATTACATCTTGCCATGATCTGTGCTTAATTGCTAGATTTATCATGACTATATATGTATAGTCTAGTTTTTGCCATGATAAGTTAATTAAAAATGCTTAACTTGCATTAAATCTTGTCATGGTTAGCTCTTGATAATGGTCTATCTTTAGTTCTCCATTTATGATTCATGCCATGTCAAATAAGCTGAGTTGAGTCTTGAAACTCTATTGAGCTTTAGATTGAGCTATATTAGTTCTTTTATGAAGCATGAATTATCATTAACTTTTTAGTCTAAGGACTAAATGCAACAAAAGCAAAGTGATCTCTTTTTGTGCGAAAAAACTGATCTCACCAATTCACTCTCATGAGACGACTTGCCATTGCACTAGGCATGAACTCAGGGGGAGTTTTGATTGACTAAGATCATTTCCTTAAGCTTCTCGCTTGGAGTGATCGCATAAGGCTTGAGATCTAGCACATGGCTAAGAAATTAAAATTTGTGAAAATGGTTGAAACTTAGGAGGCAGTTGTGGATGGCTCATAGTCCAGGACTTGCTTTGTTAAGATAAAACCAAAAATGATTTTGAAAAATCAATTGTGCTAAATTTCCTTATTTATAAAAAGACCAAGTACTTGAACAATTGAGTCATTTTTGAACTTATAGCACTCTAAACTGACTCAATTTTAGCTTCTTGATTTCACTTAGATTATTTGACATGGCTTGCATCATTCTTGGATACCTTTAGCTAGACTAAAATCATGTTTGACTTGACATGCTAAGAAATTGGACCAATTTTCAGATTATGATTTATTTGGTTTAGCTAGTCTATTCATGCATCGTCGTGGTCTTGATAGCATTATTATGAATTATGGCTTGGTGTAATATTCAAAAAATCATTAAGGATAATCTTCATGGCTCCGAATGCTTAAAATAAAGAACACACAGTTATTTCATTCTCTCGTACATTCTGATGAATTTATTGCCAAAAGGGGGAGAAGTTTGGAGAAAAAGCCTTCTGGAGTTTTTGCAGAAAAATTTCTCTTTCAATTTCTACTCCAGTTTTCTCTTTTGTCGATATGGTCTTAATTTTCTTGATTTTCTTTTAGACCATGTTTGACTCTCAAACTCAACTTTATATGTTTTTTCTGTGTTTGTCAATATACTCATCAATGGGGAGATTGAGAGACCATGTGGAGGTAATCCCGATTGTGTGATGAGTAATTGACATATGCTCTAAAAGTCGAGTTTGTTAGGGCATTTTATGCTAAATTGCGATCACGGATATTTAATTATATCATTTTGTGCGGTGCTATGTAATGTGTTTTCTTGTCGGTGATGACTGCACGGCTTTGAGACGGAGTCGTGGCGAGACACGGGTGACCGGACTAGGCACAGGCTGTGCTGAGGTCAGAGCGGTCGGGATGTGTCGAAGACGGCAAGGACTCGAAGTGGCTGCGAGGCGTGCGCGGCAAGAAATGAGGAAGCTTCCAGGAAGGTGCAGCAGGGGCATTTTGGTAAATGCGCAAGGCTGCACAAAAGGAAGCGGATTGGGTTGAGAAAGAATGGGCAAAATGGATTTTATTAGGAAATAATCCATTAGTGGAGAGTAGGTGTGACCTAATAGGTAAAATATGTGTAAACCCATTAGTGGAGAGTAGGTGTGACCTAATGGGTAAAATATGTGTAGACCCATTAGTGGAGAGTTGGTGCGACCTAATGGGTAAAGTGCTTGTAAACCCATTAGTGGAGGCTATAAATAGAGGTGCTCTCTAGGTGGAGAAGTGCACTTGAGAGAAAGGGAGAAAGAGAAATGGGTATGAGTATTAGGGTTTCCTAATGCTTGTGCTCTTGAGAGAGAAATTTTGTATGCAAGATTTAGGGTCTTATTCTCTCCTTGTGTGTGTTCTTGGATGAGACATGGAAGAGTAGATGTAAACATTCATCGATTATAATAGTTCATCTCTCTTCATCTCAATATGAGAATTCCTGTTTTATATTTTGTGCTAGCTATTTGTTTACTCTCCGTTTTTTATTGAAGTTCTTGTTCTAGTCACCGCAAAATATTTGCTTTGAACGGGGATTCACCTCAAAGCCATTTGGCTAGCACATCCCGAAAGCAATGATTCCCATCGTAGTGTTCATCTTCAGTTTTTTGTGGTTTTGGAAGTAGGGAATTCTCGCATACCAATTAAAGGCTATTAGAACTCTTAGTTTTCTTGTTCGGAGAAGAACAGCAAGTTGTTCTTTTCTTTCATTTGGCTTTTAAAGCTTTCAGTCCAGAGTAGTTTTCGGCCGATCAGTTTTTGTCAAGTTGTTCTTTGTTTAGGTGTTTTGTTTGCTGTCAATCTCTGTGGTCTACCTCTGCGAAATGTCTTCTGCAGCTCTCTCTTGTTCGTAATGACCATTGTTTCTTGCTTTGAACAAGCTGCAGTTTTCGGTTTGTGTAGTGTTTGGCCAGCAAGTTTTTTTTCGGGATGTCAGAAGTAGTTGCGCGTGTGTGTCTCCTCCTTGCTACAATGTTCAGCTGCTACTAGCACATACTATTTTGGTTCAGCCAGCAGATCCTTGCAAGCAAGAAAGTTGAAGTTTGTTGTTCCATCTGTTTTTCGGTTGATAATAGTGCTGCAAAAGATCCAGTCCAGTTCGGTTGTTGTTTGTGCTGTTTTTATGTGAATTTGGTCTACATTTTCTGCTCAGTTTTCCTCTGCTGATTCTGTTCTTTTCGGCTGCATGTGGTGCTAGTGTCATTCGGTCAGTCTTTGTTTCTGCTAGTTTTCAGACTGGTCTATTGATCTCTGCAGTCTCAACAGTGCAGTTTTTGGTCTCCTTCTTTTGCTGGTTTGGGCAGCAGCAAGCATCATTTTTTGCAGCTTTTTGGCCAGCAAGTAATTACCTTTTTCAGTCAGCTGTTCGGCCAGCACCTCTCCTCCCTGTTCCTTGCTTTTATCTGCTAGTTTCGGCTGGTTTGTGTGCAGCATGTGCTGCTGTTTTGTGGCTGCACATACTCAGTATAGACAGCAAGTAAAGTAGCTATTCCAACGTGCTTTTAGCCTCCTTTTTAGCTGTAATCTTTTGGTCTCTTTCTCAAGCTAGTTTACAGCTCTCTTAATACTTTAGTTTCTTGATGAGTTTCTCTGTTTTAGCCGAGTACAACATCTGAGAAACAGATTTGAGGATTTCAAGCCTTCGGATAGTGGGACTCTCTTTCTGATATATCTATCTCGGCATTTCTAGCAAGTCTTAGTTTTTTTTTGCTACGTCAGTTTTAAATCTTGTCCGAGCTTTTTAAATTTTCCGTGAGTAAAATCTTTCTGACTTCATAGCTAGTATAGCTATCGGAGAAAAGAAAAATTGTGTGGATACATTGAGAAGGAGGAGGTGTGAATTTTTGTGGATACTCACGGGGTATTATTTTAAAAGGCACCATTCACCCCCCTCTGTTGCCGTTTTCGATCCTTCATAAGAGTTTTATGGCGTTGCTAGGTCTTTTAGCGGACATGCTTCCGGAGGGAAATGAGTTGCCTAAAACCACGTATAAAGCCAAGAACGTTCTTTGTCCATTGGGATTGGAAGTAGAAAAAATACATGCATGTCCGAACGACGGTATCCACTACCGTAAAGTATGCAAATATGCATGTCTGTCCGGTGTGCAATGCATCCTGATACAAACGTAACAATCAATCAGATAATAATGGCGAGGGAACAGAGGTGAAGAGAGGACCTCCTGGAAAGGTGGCATGGTATCTTCCTATAATTCCCCGTTTGAAGCGGTTTTTTGCGAATTCAAAAGAGGCAAAATTGCTACGATGGCACTCGGAGGAGCACAAAAAGGATGGAATGCTGAGACACCTTGCTGATTCCACCCAGTGGAGAAACATCGATAGGTGCTTTGCGATTTGGTGCGAACCGAGGAATATAAGGTTTGGATTGAATACGGATGGAATGAATCCTTTGATAGCATGAGCGGCCGACATAGCACTTGGCTGTGACTCTTTGCATCTATAACCTTCCTCCTTGGTTGTGTATGAAGCGAAAGTATATTTTCTTTGTCGATACTTATCCAAGGGCCAAAGCAACCTGAGAATGATATTGATGTGTATCTAGCGTCGTTGGTGGAAGATCTAAAAATCTTGTGGGACGAAGGAGTGCAGGTATGGGATGCATACAAGCGAGAGAACTTCACTTTGCGCTCCTTATTGTTACGCACCATAAATGATTATCCTGCTCTTTCTAACCTGTCGAGCCAGAGTACAAAAGATGCCAAAGCTTGTACTCACTGCTTAGATGGTACCGAGAGTGTGTGGCTGAAACACTCACGCAAAACCGTGTACATGCGTCACCGCTGATTCCTTCGGAGGGCTCACCCATACCGCAAGATGAAGAAACAATTTAACGGAGAAAAGGAGGACGGTTTAGCTTCAAGGCATTTAAGCGGAAAAGAGGCTTATAATATGGTTAAGGATTTAGATGTTGTCCTCGGAAAAGGACGTAAATTGAGGGGTCGTGAGAAGAACATCTGGAAGAAGAAATCAATATTTTGGGACTTACCTTATTGGGAGTACCTAGATGTTCGACACTATATCGACGTCATGCACGTAGAAAAGAATGTGTGTGACAGCTTGATTGGTCTCTTACTGAACATTCGTGAGAAAACAAAGGACGGCGTCAACGCACGGCTTGACTTGGCTGATATGAACATCATGCGTGAGTTAGCACCGAGAACAACATATAATGGACGAACGTACCTTCCCCCTGTGTGTTACACTCTGTCCAAGGCGAGAAAGCGAAGCGTACTGTGCTTGCATGGTGTCAAAGTTCCGTCAGTTACTCGGCAATGTGAAGAAACTTGTTTCGATGCAAGATTTGAAGTTAAATGGAATGAAGTCTCATGATTGTCATGTGCTGATGACACAGATGCTCCCTATTGCAATTCGGAATATTTTGCCGATGAAAGTCCAAGAGACAATCATGAGGCTATGTTATTTCTTTAACACAAGTGCTCAGAAGGTTATCGATCTCGAAGGATTAGATGCTCTGCAGGACGAGGTGGTGGTGACTCTATGCCATCTTGGGATGTATTTTCCTCCTTCATTTTTTGATATCATGGTCCATCTCATTGTTCACGTTGTGTGGGAGATAAAAATATGTGGGCCAGTATTCCTACGTAGCATGTACCCGTTTGAGAGGTTCATGGGAATTCTCAAGTCCTATATACAGAATCGATCTCGGCCGGAGGGCAGCATCGTCGAAGGTTATGCAAGCGAAGAGGTCATTGAGTTTTGTGTCGATTATATGGCTTAGATTCAACCGATAGGTGTGCCTCAATCTCGTCATTAGGGGAGGCTCAAGGGTATCGGAACTATAGGAAAGAAAGCAATCACTTCAGATATGAGCGGCGTGTCATAAACCCATTTCACGGTCTTGCAACACATGGTGAAGTGGCCCCTTATGTCGACCAGCACAAGGATGTGCTTGACAATGAAGTCGGGCGGCGGATGTTTGGATCATGAGACAACACAACAGTCGGTTCAACCAATGGTTAAAGGAGCAAATCGCTAGGAGCTCGTTAAGTGAGATGATGACATGGTTGGCAAAAGGACCAACATTTACAGTTGTGACATGACAAGAATATGACATAAATGGGTACACATTCTACACACAGGCTCAGGATGTAAAGAGCACTAACCAGAACAGCGGTGTCCGCATAGATGCGTTCAGTACTGATGGGGTGAGAAACTCGTACTATGGGTTCATAGAAAAGATTTGGGAGTTCGACTATGTGGTTTTCAAGATCCCCTTATTTCGCTGTCGTTGGGTGCATCTCCCACAGGTGAAGGTTGACAAGTACGGTGTTACTACTGTGGACCTCCAACGTGTCGGGTACAAAGATGAACCGACCCAGCAAATAAGAAGCGCCATGTAGCTCTTCATGGAAAAAGGAGAATTGTCGGAGTAGAGAATGTAGTGGACGAGGAAGAATACAATCAATTTGACGAGTTACCTCCTTTTAGAAAAGGCATAAGGGTCAACGACAAACAATGTGACGAAACTAGTTACATACGCATTGATCATCATGAAGGGTTAATTTTTAAAGGAAATAAGCAAGTGGAATAAGAATGACGACATATATGTGGGCATTTGCATTAATGTATATAACAATGTATGTATGGGATGTATATGTGAATTGGCATTTATGTATATAACAATGCATGCATATGTGTGATATATTTGTGAATTTGCATTTATGTATAAGTGAAAATGTGTGATATATAGGTGAATTTTGAGAATGAGTCATACAAATGTATCTCTATGTTCATTGGGCTGTTGTAAAGAAATATACTGGGTTGTTTTAAAGAAATAACTACAGCTGGGCAAAGGCTTATTGAATCTTTGGTTGGTGCAATTATATTAACTATAGCGGGCAAAGGTTTATTCTGAGACGGTTCTAAGATTAAAACCGCTGTGATAATAAATATCCTGAGCAGTTACGAGATCGAACCGTCTATAATTAGCCTTTATATAAAACCCAAAGCTAGGGTTTTATGCGTACACTGCCAGTTATTAGTAATACCAACCTAGACTTAGTCGCTCTCTCGATCCCCCGAGCCTGTCGCCGCCGCCGTCCCCTGTGCCCGTCGCCGGCCTCCTCCGGTCTCCGAGCCCGTCACTGGCCGCCTCTGTCCCCCCGAGGTCGTCGCCGTCCTCGAGCCCGTTGCCAGCCGCCTCCGTCGAGCCCCCGAGCTCGTCGCCGTCCCCGAGCCCGTCGCCGTCCACGCTCGAGCTCCTCTCACATCGCCAGAATCCCCTCGGTGAGTCTATCTTTAATTCTACGTATTGATCTTTTCTGTTATAATCAATATTGTTCATATCAAATGAATGTTAGATTGATTATGGTGATCTTTTCTGTTGTCCAGTAAGTTATATTCATGATCTGTTAGTTTCTTTTAATAGAAAATGTTGATTTAAGCTTAAGATCTAATATATAGTTGTCATATAACTGTTGCATAGCATTATGTTGATTTTAGATACATGATATTTATGTTGGGCATAAATTTCTACTTGAATAACTTAAAATTTTTATATTTGTATATATTGCTTAAGTCATTTTTATGTCTCTGGTATCATGTATGTTGTATATCTAGGAAAGAATAGGCACTTGAACATATATTCTTATTATTTCATAAATCTTATTGTTGTTAAATCTTATTGTTATGCATATGCATATGTATATGTATATGTATATATATGTTGCTAATGAACTTAGATATGTATATGTATACTTGAATATATGTATACATATATTGGAATTAAATTTAAGTATGTGCTTATGCCGCACTATTTACGTATATATGAGAAGGCCAACATGTCATCCGTGCATTCTTCAACATCATCGCCGGAAGCGTCCGCTCCAAAATCAACACACAAAGCAAGAGGACTATCAAAAAGCACGAGGGCGATTTACCATTATAAGTCGATAGATGCAGGACCCCTCTCCTTCCCCACAAGCGAAAGGGCATTTGAAGCACGATCGGAATAGTTGCATGAGCAATTGAGATCACATTCGATTCGTGGAAGGCGTGAGTGAGACTTCGAAGCGTGAGCTGCGATAGAGATTTTTGCATCGTTCGAGATCGAGAAGAACATCACGACTCCGTGCAGCGACATGCGTTGGCGGCGTGCAAAGCATGGAAGAACTTCAGGCGTGCTTGTCAAGGACTATGTGCGAAGGATCTAACGGCCTTTGACGGTATCCATTCTGGAACCACAATGGGGCGAGTTTAAGCGATGAAGACGACCGAAGCTTTCAGAAGTGCAAGCGCGGCGCATAAGGTCCTCCAGGCAAAAAACACATATCCCCACAGACTCGGCATAGCTGGGTATGCGGGTAAAATCCCGCAGTGGAGGCAGGAGGACGAACAGGCAATCCTGCGGAACACCGCCCCACCATTTGCCACGATCCCGGATGAGCGCGCTCGAAATTGGATTAGAGCGAGGTCATCTACCACATCGTCGGGGGACATCTCCTTCCGGAACCCTGCAGACCAGGAAGTATCCTACCGCCTAGTAAGATATCGAATTACGTAGCTTGTAATTACTCCACTACTTCCCTGAAAACTAAATGACATGTCGGGCTCTTGCAGGATGCACTGAGTGTCGAATCTTTCCAGGGATCATTCCAGTCAATTAGGGAAAAAGATATACTCTCTGCAGCACTGGGAAACAAGGAGCACCCGGGTCGTACGAGAGGCCTTGGGTTTTATGTTCCTTGGAATCAAGGTTTCTCAGATAACCCCGAATTGTATCGGAGTAGGAAGAGAAACAAAGCCAAGCGTGACGCACGGCTACGAGAGGAGATCAAGGCATCTCTTAGGGAGGAGCTTGCTGATTACGTCAGAGATGAGGTGCGAAGACAAACAGAAGAACATCAGCAGGCTGTCGCCGCTCTGTGCTAGCTAGCCCCCCCAACCGTCGGAGTAGCTGCGTGTCCAATCCTACGACGGAATGCGAGGGCAGATTTCCTGTGGACGACAACTTGCAAGCTACGAAGTGCAAGCTCCAAGTGAGATATGCCTTCGTTGCCTTGTGCCTGCAGGGCTGGCATATCCATCGGTGAAGGGCCATGGTGCACGTGCACCTTTAGCTCGAGCTTGAAAAAGTATCGTGGATGGTGTGCATGCCAATTTCGATGTCGTCCCGCTACCGAAACCCCCCAACGACGAGATCGTAACTCTAGGGTAAGCCATTGGAACCTTCATCCAGTGGCCCAAAAGAGACATCTGCCTGGAGGCTTCTTCACCGGTGGTAGGTAAACAAGGGCAACACGAACCAGAGCAACTTGCACTGGTGCCATCTCCACAAGGTCTATCTCCACCACCGCTACCTGTACCGGTGATGAGTTCGCGAGAGCTATTCCCAGTGCAACAACTTCCACCGGTGCTACCTTTATAGTCGACCTACAGCCGAGGTAGTAAGGACAACCGAGGCAGCAAGGGCAAAGTAAAGAAGACCAATGATGATATCTCGTACCTGCCATTGGCCTGCAAATTCGTGCTTGGCGAGCCGATGGTCGACCTGGTGAAGCGCCTCCCACTTCTACCAATTAGTTGCAAGCTATTACACACTTGGTATATGGAACAATCCAATAAGCCAGAGAGAGAACGGTGCTCAGGTATCACTGTCAAATTCAAGCTGCATCATTTCCAGCACGAATTTCAAGATGGTGTCTTCGTGGTGACCTTCGAGGACTTATTTGATCTTTTCACGCTCAACGCTCTCGACGCCTCACTCGTTCGATGCTAGACGCTGTAAGTGTGTACAATCACAGTCTCTGTTAATGTCATACCGATAAATGTCATATATAATTTTTTGCTTTCGTGCGTATATATATAGACACATGGTGACTCAAACTAGATCATCCAAATCATCGGTTGGTTTCTTGGACCCACACTTGGTCGCCAGTTATACCATCAATGAGAATGCTGGCATCGTCGAGAGGTACATTGCAGCATCACTGCTGGCTTACCGTGATAAGGAATATGTACTGATGCCCTACAATCAGGAGTTTCATTGGATTTTAATAGTAATGGTACCAAAGTGGAACAGGGTAATATACCTTGATTCCCTAAGTAAGAATAAAACCGACTACACAGTTATCAGCCAATTAATCGATAGGTAAGTACATTTTTCTATCATAACTATATTGTACTCTTTCTTTCCTTCTGAATGACTAAGGTCAACTTTTTCGAATCACGTGTACATTTTTCTATCATAACTATATTGTACTCTTTCTTTCCTTCTGAATGACTAAGGTCAACTTTTTCGAATCACGTAAGGCGTTCGCGACGTACGTTGAAAAGGCAAAGCTCTCGACGCAAGGGGCCAAAGCCCTGACACATGATCGAAACTTTAAGGTATTCGTTAGTACATATTAATTAATCATATGCAACAGTTGGTAGTATTAATGCCTCTTGAATTAACACATTCTATTTTTTGCAGTGCCACCAGGAGCAGCTGGGCAACACATGTGGATTCTACATTTGCCACCATATGAGACTACTCCTCAATTCCTCGAGGATCACCAATCCCAATACTAAGGTTTGTCAATATTCCCATAATTACTTCATACTTATCAAGTTATATATATACGCACATTGATATTCCTATCGGCAGACTCGTCCATCCCAGCGCATTGAAACTTGACCTAACCTTGAAGAAATTCTAGGAGAGTCTGCGTACTTTTTGGTGACTCAAGTCCTAACTCCAAAGGGAGAGTTCCACAACCCACAATGATTTTTTTATTGCTCTTATCATAATGCAATGTATCCATGTACATGTTGATCTGCGAATGCAATGTAGATCTTTTGTAATTCTGTATTTCTTAATGGATATTTTACTTCATTTCAATTAATTGATTTGCGAAATGGATGTTTTATGTTTGTCAAATGAATTGAGATGTGAATTTGATGTTATATGTTTCTGAAGTGAATTGAGATGTTAATTGTCTGTATATACATGTACATGTTGATCTGCTTGTTTCAGAGGGCATGACTAGCATTTCCTGAGGCTAGCCAGTTAACAAAAATAGATTTAGGGGTAGGAAAGAATATCACAGACGATTTGTAACTAAAAACCGTCTGTGATAGCTATCATCGCAGACGGTTTGTATGAACAAACCGTGCGTGATATTGACATATCACGAGCGGTTTTGGTTACAAGCATGCGTGATATGCCTATATCACGAGCGGTTTTCATACAAACGTTTGCAATGATAACTATCACGAGCGGTTTTAATTACAAACCGTCTGTCATATTACTTCACGAGCGGTCGAAAATAAATGCGTGATAACCTTCGATTATCAGCGACCCATAAATTGAAGGTTGAAAGCAAATGCGTGATGATGATTTACGTAGTAGTGCGTGCGTGATTTACCCGTCGGTATGCTTTGTTTTGTAGTAGTGCGGGCATGAAAGGAAACCTAGTGTCCATGATGCTACTTTGCTCTTACAAAGCAACATACAAAACTAATCTCTAAGAGAAAGATGGCGGCGGCAATAGCAATGCTAGTTAGTACTAACACAAGTAGGTGTAGGCATGGCGTAGACACTAGGTAGTGCCGAGGCGGCGTGAGCGACACTTAGTGATGGAGCGCAAGGGCGCCAAAGGTGCGCAAGGTGCGGTGGTACCCAGCGGGAGGTGAACCGAGCTGCTTCAATTCTCCTTTCAGCGTATGGCGCGTCTAGTGGTAGCGATCCATGATCTCTTACTCGCATAGCTTTACGATTTACATGGTAAAAATTTTATTTTGGGTTAGTGTAGTCTACCCGTATCCCACCAGTGATATCGAGCCATCCTATATAGTTTTTATTTGAATTGGTCGTATAAAGTTGATATGTGGTAATAGTAGATTTGATCTATTCTTTGGTGGTACATTAACCTAGATGATTCATATGAATGGACTAGTTTGGGTGTTGGTTGATGAATCAATCGGCTTCAGCGTTAGAAGATAGGTTCGTGAGAGATCGATCGGTTTCGGTTGTGCCTATTCATAGTCACATCGCATGTTACCCTTATCAGTCAGGACTCTGCCATCGGGATAAGCTGTGATGCATAGCCGTGTGGGGCCAACCGATCGACATTGTCAGTACTATTGCCGATGAGTGCGATTAATCAATGGAAATCGAGTCAATTAGATTAGTTCGGAATTGGGTTAATATGATTAATCCGATAAAATTTTCAAGGGCGTATTCATGTCCCAAAAAATCATTAGCGCATTATAAGTATTGTGCATTCATATCACGCGATAGAATTGAATTCTTTGCGAAACTTACTTTGAATACTATGGCCCAATATATATGTGATGCATGTATGATTTAATCATGGCATGTGTGTCATGCTGAATCATAGCTATATGCTACATACTATTGTATAGGCCTGCGTGTCAACTTGTGATGCTTGATATTCTTATATGTAATTCATATAATTCATTACTAGCTTTTAAGAGTAATAGCTTAGTAGATGCATATGGTGACTTCAAGCGGATGGCTCGGTGAATAGAAAGTGTGATGATGTTGATTGCCTCGGGTTTAATTTGATTTTTTGTGAATGTTTTATATGTTCTTGTTATACTATTATTTATGTTATTATTACCTCGGGTGATTTAACATAATAGAATAGTATCTCTTTAGAAAAATTAAGTAAATTTTTTATGTCATTCTAATTGTTGCACCTATCAAGATTTTGATCACCTACCAAAATTTTGATCATTAATTGGTAGGTCCACTAAAGTAAAGTGCCATTAATTATCTTAATAAGATAGGAAAATGTTGGACACGTTCATACATAATATTGGTTTAACTTGATTAGGCTATCAAAATAGTTTTGGGCTTAGGGGCATGTAGGGGCGTAGCCAGTCGCTGCCTAGGCCTCGGGCACAGTTCACTGGAATTTTGATTTGGTGCAGCGCGTACTAATGTTGCTACAGTGTTACATAGTAAGGAATTTTGGTCTAGACCTCGGGCCATTGCCCCGGTGGCCTGAGGCGCAACTCTGCCTCTAGGCATGGTGTTAAGGCCGAGACATGTTGATGTCATTCAACAAACAATAGTTACATGCGATATAATTAGCAAGGAGTGGAATTATTAGCATAGCTAATTTCTGTTAGAGAGAGATGGGCACCAGCAGCACCTAATTATTTAATGAAAGATTTTGCATTAACGCAGTGCTAAAATTTTGTATATACATTTTATGTTATAGATAATACCATTATCTACTTTATCCGCACCCACTTTTAACTTGCGATTTATTCTCAAGAAAGAAAAACTAAGTGGAACAGATTTTATTGACTGCTATCACAACTTGAGAATTGTTCTCAAGCAAGAAAAGAAGAGATATATTCTAGAGGTTACATATCCTGACGAACTAGCTGAAAATGCTACTCGTACTGAAAAAAATGACTATGAGAAATAAAGCAATGACTCACTTGAATTATTACAACATTTTTGAATATCTGATAAAGAGAATTTAGTGATCAACTAAGTATCTTGTTGACTTTGAAAAGTCAAAAACATCACTCTTTTAGGGCTAGTGGTTAGACTAGTTGTCGGAGGCGTTGATAAGACAAGCCTTTGGTTGGCAGTCTGATCGGCCGAGGTGTCAGCAGTCTGACCGGCTTGTGGTTGGCTGTCACACTAGCCTTGGAGGTTGGGAGCGAGAGTTGGTTTGAGTTGAGTTAGTTGAGTGTGGGCATGGCTTGGGTGCCGTTACTTGTGTGCACATGGGTTTCAGGTCTGGTGCTGGGGGTTAGGATTAGTAGTTTAGGTGCATAAATGTTGCATGGTGCATTATATGAATAATTGTATCAATTGATAATTTTATGTATTATGCAGTGCTACGTGATGGTTTGCATGTTGTTGTTGGTTGTAAGACTCTAGACTACATCATGATAAGGTAGATAGGACTAGGACTAAGTTAGGAGAACTTAGGTCCAAAGCAGTCAAGATATGGAGACTAGGCTCAAGAGTAGCCAAGGTCCAGACGATTAAGAAGTCGCCAGAAGATGTCTAAGGCTAGCGGAGTGGTTACAAACCAGGACGATGAGAAATCAGAGCAGTAGCTACCGGTAGTGGACATGACAGGCAATAATAAGATGGATTAGGATTAAGCTCAGGGAGGAGCTGAAGTCCAAAATAGTTAGGGAAGCTAGGTGTCGTCATAATGCGAGAAAAGACACGTAGCGCGCCAAGTGACTTAAGTTCGTTCACAAGCAAGGACGATTTGGTAGGATCCGAACACGTGAAAGGCTTGGCAGCAAGTCATTAGAGCCACATGGACTTGAAGATGAAGCATGTGATTACTTCAAGGCAAGGGAAGCACAAAGTTTAGAGGAAGGCGGTAGAGAAGCATTTTGGTAAATTGCTCAATACCAGAAAAGTGACAGTGTATGAAACTGCGGTGGTGGCCTAAGTAGTTTAGGTCATGGATACGCTAAAAATGCTAAATGGATCAGTGTTGATTCACTAACGGATTAATGGGTATGTGCGCTCTGAGAAGCGTCCAAGTGTAAGTGTAAAAACTAATATGATGTTAGGTTAATGAGTTAGCCCATGTAAGAGTGGATAAAACTCAACTAAAGTGCTGGTTAGGGTTTCTCTTGTGAGTCCCCATATATAATGAGAGGGAGTTGTGGCTAGGGTTAAGGTTTTTTAGAGAGTTCATGCCTAGCCTTTAAAGGAGTTAGGGTTCATAGAGAGAACCTTGTAGAAGATGTGAGAGACACTTGTGGCTGAGCTTTTTATCATTCTTAGGCTTTGTATATAGGTAGGGAGTGGCTGTAAACATTCCTCTCCTAGTATCAATACAGATCGAAAGTCATCGAAATCTTTCTCTCTTTGCTCAAGTCACGAAATCTTGACTTGGTTTGGTTTTTTGTGCTTATCCTTTCCTTCTTGGTCTTTCTTTGTGACAGGGACATGTAAGTGATGAAGATGTCTCTTGGAGACGATATCTCATCTATCTAGAAACTTGTTATTTGTATGTTCTTATGTTTGCCTGGTTTTGGCTCCAAACAGGGTGATTTTGGGGTTTGATATTGTGGACATTTTGACTTAAGTTTGTGCTATGATCTAACTTACTATAACATGTGAGAATCCATTTAAGGTCATCTAGATCATTAAGAACTCATGAGCTACAACATATCGTGGCTTCCCTCTTTTGTCTAGGTTTAGTGTAACCTTTTTCAAACAAAAAAAAGGCAAGAACTTTGGCAATCATTTTCTTGATTATTAATTGAAATAGGTTCCTAACATTATAGAGAATGTGCATACCAAATTTCAAGTGATTTGGAGTCTTGGTTTGATAGTTGACTCAATTTGTGGTTTTAACCTAGTTTTGGTGTAGCAAAGATTCAAGAGCCAAAAGATCTTAATTTTCTTATGTTCTTTCAAGATCTTTGGTTAGAATAGGTTCTTAAAGTCATGATCTAGCCTTGGTTCAAGTTTTAAGTCTTTTGAAGTTGTGAGCCAAAAGTTTCATTGATTTTTAGATTTAAAATAATATAGAAAATCGGTTCTATCTTGAAAAAGATGTTAGACTGCCAACTAACTAGAGGTCAGACCATTAAGCGGTGAGACCACCAACTAGCTAGCGGTCAGACCACCCTCACTTAGCAATCAAACCACTGGGGCTTGTTGAGGTATGTTTCGCTCAGTTTTTTTAGATTTCTTCTTATGGGTGATTGGTCTCTGATTTTTGTTGCTTCTCGTAACTATTGGAGTGTGAGTTTTGTTTTCATTTTTGGAAATAATTTGGAAATGCTTTTAGTCATGTTTGCTTCTATTCACCCCTCTCTATTCATTGTTCTTAGTCCTAATTTTTTTAGGGTACCTTCTTTAAAGTACTCATGGTCACAACAAGCACATAATATGTCTATTTATCCATCAATTTGCATCCAATAATTATTTACACATTTTGTTTTGTAGTACCAGTATGGCAATAGAGGGGATGAATGTTGCATTCAAATTTTTTTTCTCCTAAGTATTCATCGATCTTTACTTCAATAGTTATAAGAAATTATGAAGATCGAAACCAATCACCACATGAAAAAATCTAGCAAAAACTAAGCAAAATGATCCTCAATGTGCTCGATAGTTAGGCCGGATGAGCAGGACCAGTCGGACCGCTATAGTAAAATCAGCATGGGAATACTAAAACAACAATATTTCAAAAACAAAAAATCTTGAAACTTTTGATCTGTACATCCAAATAACATGAAACATTGTATACACCTTCTCTAGGATATATGAACCTATTCCAACTAACGATCGAGAAAATTGTTGTCAAATTTGTGACCATTTTCAATTTGAAGGAAGGTTGCATTAAAATCGGGCAAAAACTAAAAGCGGTGAATATGATTTACTCGTGGGTGGATGATGGCTATAGATGTATTTTCACATGTCACAACAAGAAGAAACACCAAAGAAATTGAGGCAAAAACAACTAGATCAAGAAATCACTCGGAGAGGCCAAATTAAGAAAAACCAAGTAACTTCAATAACTTGTTAAATCGATGTCTAAATCGATAGGGATTGATTTCTATGGAGCATCTCCATCACTAACTCATCCTTGATATCCAACAAGATCAAGAAGGAGAGAGGAGATCAAAAGCCAACCAAATCGAGCAAATCAACTAAAATAAGAGGATTCATGAGAGATGAACAAAATTAATATATTACTATTTGGGGATAAAAGGTTTTATAGTCACTCCACCTGGAGGACAGGAGAGCACACCACAATACTTACACATCTCCAAGTCTAACCTTAGAACTATAGGCTTCAATGAGCAAGGTTGGACGATTAACTAGTTAGTCTCTATCCCAACCCAATAAATAGATAGGCCAACCGACATCATCTAACCCTAATAGATATTATGCATTTAGCACATATGAGAAAACTTGTTAACCCTACATAATATGGGTTTTACTCACACACTACACTTATGCACGTTTTTAAAAGCACATAAGGCCAAATCCGCTAAGTTATTAGCATTTGATCTACTTGATCATCTCAGCTCTTTGACTTAAATTGTCTTTCCATGCGCCGCTCAATCACTATAGTTTTGATCCAAGTTAGCTCTTTGTATTTTGGTCAACTTACCAAAGTACTTTTTCTTAACCTAGTCTTCATCTTGCCTTACAAGCAATCATCATGTTTACCACGTATAGATGCACCATTGCCTTGCTACCGTTAGCAAGTCTCTTACGATACAGTTCCACGGATCATGCTTCACTTGGACTAACCAAGCTACATGGTGCAACCCATCGTCCGAACTTACCTTCAATATTTTTCATCTTTTTCGTGTCATATTTGAGCTCAGTCATCTCACCTAGCATCCTTGATCATTTTGGGCGTCAGCTCCTCCATGAGCGTAACCTCGATTCTCACCATTGAATATAGTTGACTCCAAGCGACCCTGCATATAATCTAAAGACAAAGAAATCATTTTCAGGCACAAGTTCTTCACAACTTGATCCATGTTAGCTTAAACATGCATCGTGCATCAAATATGTACTAATCTAGGTCAAACCAAAACATCCTTCGACCAAAATTCCTAAAATCAATTTGAGCGGAGACAGACCTCCCGGTCAAATTGAACTGGAGATAGACCTCCTGGTCAAACTGCCTGCCCTAGTCAGTTTGACCGCTGGTGGTGGCTGGTCAGATCACCAAGGGGGCTAGCCAGATCGTTGGTAAGGGGCAGTTTGACTATCACCTCTGGCTGGTTAGACCGTTTTTGACCGCCACCTCGACCGTCGATTGCTTAGACTACTGAGCGATCTAGAAAATCAAATAAATCTACAAATCTACATTCTCAATTTTTTTTAAATAGTAATAATTCATCGTAACATAAATATGAGCCTTTTTATATGTTCCTTCGTATTTTAACTCCAGGACTCAACCTTTTGTTTAGTAATAAATGTTTCTACTCGAGCGCATGCCGGTCCTAAGGTAGCGTTCAGTTTGGCGTTGGTTCATGGCTTTTTTTACTGTAGTTGACTTATTTTTTATTGTAGTTAAGTTGACTTATTTAGCATAATTAAATTTTAAAAAAATATAAAAATAGAAAAAATATGTTAACCCATCATAGACAATGCAAAGGAATACGGGGAAAAAAAGAAAAGGCAAAAAAATCTAAAAAAATCTAAAAAACCAGAAAAAAACAAAATTACTGAATAGTGAAAAAAATAGAAGTAGAAATTGGCTTTAAGCCATTTTGAACGTCTAAGGTTGAGGGGACCATATGTGTGCGTATTATATATGAACACGTTGTGTGTCGATATTGAACATTTCCAAGACAATGGTTGGGGACACTTCACTCCGTTCAATAATCCAACGACTTGGACGGACCAGGTCGTTGCAACTCATCTCCGTCCGAACTACTAATGTTTAACATCGCTTACATGGCATCTGCCCAGCTAAAACACACATGCGCGAGATCGGAAATCGCTTTCTCTACTTTTGCTTCCTATGGGCAGAGAACATGGCCGACAAGCCAAGGGAGGCGTCAGCGTCAGTGACAAGCTTATGCTGGCTACTGCGCGAGATCGGAAAACAACAACCGATGTATATATTTTGGCGTTTTCACCCATCCAATCATCAAGTGGGAAACTAGACAGGACGTACAGCTCTACGAAACCTGGGTCGTTTCACATAAATTACGGTGCTATTCTACCAAAGGCATGTGGAACAGCAGAGAAGTACATCTATCATCTAGATACGTTGAAATCTCATATCAAATTGTTATTAAGATCAGTGTACCTTCCGATTATGAATAATTATCTTATTTCATTTTCTCGCTTTCAGGCAGAATCAACATAAAAAGAGAGAGTAGAGTAGGGAGATGATACGATTCCGTTCGACTGTGTCCTGCATATATCCGTGTCTACTTTGCATTTGATTTGGCTGACCAACACGCATTTGCAGGTATTGCTTCGCCACGTGGCGTCGATCCTTATGGCCATCATGCAACATGTAACTCGAGAGAGCAGGCTTTATTCTTGGATCTTTTATAGTGGATGATTGATCTTTGATCTTGGTAACTATTAGAGCGAAGAGATTTACTTTCATCTTTTGAGGAAATAATTTGAAAAAGCTTTTAGACCAATTGCCACATAAAAAATCCTAGCAAAAACTGAGTAAAACGACCCTCGATGTGCCCGGTCATACTACTAAGTAAAACTAGCACAAGAATAGTAAAACAACACTATTTCAAAATAAAAAATCAATAAAACTTTTAATATGCTAATCCAAATAATATGAAACTTGGCATGCATCTTGTCTAAGATATCACGAACCTATTCCAACTAATGATCGAGAAAAAACATTGTCAAAATTGGACCTTTTTCAATTTGAAGAAAGATTGCACCAAGGTAGGATAAAAACAAAAAAAAGTAAATATGACTTGCTTCTGGGTAGATGATGGCTATAGATGTATTTTCACATATCACAGCAAGCAAAAATGCCAAAAAAATAAAGGCAAAAATAATTGATTCAAAAAATCACTCAAAGAGGTCAAATTAAGCAAAAACCAGATAACTTTAGGAACTTTTCAAGCTTAATACCTAAATGGATGGAGATTGATTTATATAAAACATCTCTATCACTAACTCATTTTAGACATCCAGTAAGATCAGGAAGAAGAGAGATATCAAAACCAACCAAATCAAAAGCAAATAAACCAAAACAAAAGGATCCAGAAGAGATAAACAAAATTGATATATTGCTACTTGAGAATAAATGTTTACCGTCACTCCGCCTAAGGATAAGAGAGTACACCACAATACTCACACTTCTCTAACAAAACCCTGGAACTGTAGGATTTAATAAGCAAGGTTAGATGGTTAACTAGCAAGTCTCTATCCCAATCCGTTACATAGACATGCCAACCAGACTTCATCTAACCTAATAGATACTACCTATTTAGCACATGTAGGAAAGCCCGTTAATCCCACACAACACGGGTTTTACCACACTACGCTTTTTAAAGACATAAGATTGAATCCGCTAGGCCCTTAGCCTTTGATCCACTTAATTATCTCAGCTCCTTGTTGACTTAAACCACCTTCCCAAGCGCCATTCAAGCGTCGCGGTTTTGATCTAAACTAGTTTTCGGTATTTTGGTCAACTTAACAAAATACCATTTCTTAATCTGGTCTTCATCTTTCTTTGCAAGCAATCATCATATTTACCATGTGTAGATGCACCATTGGCTTCTCACATATTGCAAGTTTTTCATTCGGTTCCACCAAACTACGGATCATTTAGACTAACCAAGCACATGGTGTAACATGTAAGCAGAGCTTCACTTCAATATTTTCTACCTTTCTCATGCTATGCTTAAGCTTAGCTATTTCACTCGGCATCTTTAATCATTTTAGGCCTCACATTCTCCATGTGCATAGCCTCGATTCTCATCATTGAATATAGTTGACTCTAAACGTCGACCCTACACATCCAAATATAAGAAAATCATTTTTAAACATAAATTCTTTATAATTTAATTCATATTAATTAAAACATACATCATATAACATATATATACTAACCTAGATAAAATCAAAACATCCTTCGACCAAAATTTTTAAATACTCAAAATCGATCGTACTAAAGACAGATCTGCCGATCAAACTGTCTACCCTAGTCAGTCTAACCACTGGTAATGGCTTGTCTTTTAACTCAAGTACTCATCCTTTTGTTCTGTAATAAATGTTTCTGCTCGCGTGCTTCCTGGGCCTAAGGTTGAGGGAATCATATGTGTGCGTGTTATATACAAACACGTTGTGTGTCGACATTGAACATTTGCAAGAAGATGGTTGGGGACAGTTTACTCCGGCCAATAATCCAACGACGACTTGGACGCAACAGGTCGTCGCATCTCGTCTCTGTCTGAACAACTACTGATTAACCTCGCTAACAGGCATCCATGCATGCAGCATTTGATTATTAAGAACTGTTCCATCGCTTTCTCTACTTTTGCTGTCTATCATTCCATCCATGCATGCAGCATTTAATTATTAAGAGATGTCGGGAAATTGTTTCGCAGTGCGCTTGGTTTTTGATCCACTTGATCATCTCAACTTCGCCTTAACTTAAATCACCTTCTCAAGTGCCATTCAAGCGTCACGGTTTTGATCTAAACTAGTTTTCGATATTTTGATCAAGTTACCAAAATACCATTTCTTAATCCGGTCTTTATCTTTCTTTGTAAGCAATCATTATATTTACCACGTGTAGATGCACCATTGGCTTCTCACGTGTTGCAAGCTTTTTTCGTTCTGGTTCCACCAGACCATACATCACTTGGATTAACCAAGCCACATGGTGCAACCCATCATTGAACTTCACTTTAATATTTTCTACCTTTCTCATGCTATATTTGAGTTTGCCATCTCACCCAGCATTCTTAATCATTTTGGGCATCAGGTCCTCTATGTACATAGCCCCGATTCTTGTCATTGAATATGGTTAACTCTATGCGATCCTACACCTCCAAATATAAGAAAATCGTTTTTAAACACAAATTCTTCGTAATTTAATTCATATTAACTGAAATATGCATTATACAATATATATATTAATCTAGGTCAAACAAAAACATCTTTAGACCAAAATTTCTAAATACTCATAATCGATCGAGCTAAAGACAGATCTGCCGATCAAACCGTCTATCCTAGTCAGTCTAACCACTAGTAATGGCCAGTCTTTTAACTCAAGTACTCGTCCTTTTGTTCTGTAATAAATGTTTCTGGGCCTAAGGTTGAGGGAATCATATGTGTGCGTGTTATATACGAACACGTTCTGGACCTAAGAAGAAGATTGATGGTTACTCCGGCCAATAATCCAACGACGACTTGGACGGAACAGGTCGTTGCATCTCGTCTCCGTCAAGAACTGTTCCATCGCTTTCTTGAACCGTTCCATCGCTAGAAACAAAACGGGAAATTGCTTCGCAGTGCACGTGGTACTGGCCCATACGTCATGTATATATTTTGGCGTTTTCGCTCATCCGATCATCAAGTGAGGACCACGTAGAGCTTTCGGCCATCAGGTGGACTCTTTTAATCTTATAGTTTATAGATTAAATATTTAAATTTTGATTGTTCGCGAGAGCTATCGTACAAAAAATAGTCTTATGTAATTTTGATCGATCTTGCTGAACTCAATACAGTTTTTACTATACTTTTTTATTAGCTTTATCTTAAAAACATATGCTATTTAAAAACTAATTACTTTAATCCATATAAACTTGAACTGGAGTGAAAGTGAAAAAACCAACTGTCTTCGTCCAACCAATCGAGGAAAGTAGATAAGCGGTGGGGGCACTTGGACTGTTCTTGCTAGGAATATCATATCACTCATCCATTGACTCAGGTCAACCAAGTCAATCGGGATTCTTCGACCAGTTCACACAAATTATGCTTTGTTTGACCTGAATCAAGGGCGAACAATACAACAATACACTCATTTCTTCCTTTTTAGATGAATCACCGCTGATTCCATTAACACGAGGCACGAGCTAAATCGTCGCGATTGCAACTTGAGGAAATGGACACTCGTTTCATTTCACATAGCATAGTTCTAGAAGAAGTTAGTTACTTATAGCGATCTTTTGTCTTTACGGCGGAGAAGCTATTTTCTAGCCTTTTTTTGGTGGCTAGCTGCTTAAGTGTGGATGACAGTTGAAATATCTAAAATACTCTTAAGGTTTTGAAGACATTTTTCTGTCTGATTTAGTATAAATCGATTGTTTTATTCTTTTGCAGAAATATTGTTGAACCGACTTAATTGTACTAAGTTACAGCAATTAAGCAACATTTTGCAACTACCAAAATTTTCAACAATACAATACTACCCACAAAAGGAGCAACATCCACTATCACATCCGAATGGTGAACTTAATTCTTCACAAAATCTTTTCCATTGGCAAAACAGATACATGGCCAATTTCACCCTCTCTAGTCTCTGTATGCAACTCAATTTACAATTAGGCACTGAAACATGTGCGTTTCATAAAATTAGATCCATTTAGACAACCAGCAATTCCAGAACTTGACCTTTGCAATAATGAATTCAACATATCTATACAACTCAATTTGCACTTGATCACAAGATTTGAATCTTGCATGTCTGTGTATATCACACAAGAATCTGAATTCTGAGACCGCTAACTATCTTTGTCGACCATGAAATTAGCTTTAGCACCTAAAAACTACAATGTCTAAGCAACAAGATGTTGCCTACAAGAGCAATAGAATGCCTACAAGAGCAATAGAAACCAAGCAGTTCATCGCGTCACTGCCGATGCCGACTCTCCATGTGTACAAGCATTGTTTTAGCTGCAGCTACAAGAACACGAAACATATGCAAGATCAGATATGTGCATAAGTGTCGGGACCGAATTTCTGAATACAAACTTTCTATGTATTTTTGCACTAGTTCCAAATCAAAAGTTAGTGCACATAGTTGAGACAATGATGATATTATATCCATAAGATAAATCACAATAGTAATTAAATACCATAGTATATCATCCTTATAGCCACTTGTTGCAATAGCGATCGCACGACCTTGATTCTGTGAGCGAAACAAAAGTAAATCGAAAAAGCTAATCACCTTACCACACGTAAGCAACCGGGAACACACCTTAGTACTCGGTTGTCCTTTGTCAAATCCATAGCGGTGGGGGCACGGGGAAAGATAGCGAGAAAGAAAGCGGCTTTATTCTCCATCCAACCAATCTAGTGAATAAAGTAGATAAGTGTTGGGAACCTTTGGGACTGTTCTAGCTAAGGAATATCCTTAAGATTACGAAGGCATGTTTTAAGCTGTGAGTTAAGGTTAAAATGTCTGAAATATCCTTAAGATTCTGAAGGCATGTTTCTATGTTGATTTATCTTAAATATGATTTTTTATTCTTTTTGCAGAAATGTTGAAGCAACAACTTAATTGTATTAAGTTACAGATAATTGAGCAACATTTTGTAACTGCCAAAATTTTCAGCAATGTAATACTACCCACAAAAGGTGCAACATCCACTATCACATCCAAATGGCGTCTTCACAAAATCTTTAACATTGGCCAATCGGATACATGGTCAATTTCACCATCTCTAGTCTGTGTATGCAACTCAATTTACAACTAGGCATGAAACATGTGCGTTTCCGAAAATTACATCCATTTAGACAATTAGCAGCTCTAGAACTTGACCTTTGCAATAATAAATTCAACATATCTATTACAACTCAATTTGCAATTGATCACAAAGATCTGAATTTTGCATGTATTGTATATATCACACAAGAATATGAATTTACGAACTCCTAACTACGCTGTCAGCCATGAATTTAGCTTTAGCACCTAAAAACAACAATGTCTGACAACAAGATGCTGCCTACAAAGAGCAATAGAAATGAAGCAGTTCATCGCCCCACTACCGCTGCCAACTCTCCATGTGTACAGGCGTTGTTTTAGCTACAACTACAAGAATAAGAAACACATGCAATATCATATCGTGCATAAGAAAATGCGTAAGTGTCGGGACCGAATTTCTAAATCTGAACCTGATCTGTGTATTTTGCACTATTTCCAGATCAAAACTAGTGCATATAATCTGAACCCTTTGAATATCAGAGTACCAACCTTATAGCTACTTATTACAATAGCCGTCACATGACCTTAGAGTTTACATCAGCATAAACAGAAATAAATCAGAATAAAGCCCATCACTTCACCATAGACAAATGACTGGGGGAACATTCCTTGCAGTGTTTGCTAACGTTTCCATAAATGCTACTGTACTTTGCTTGGCCGTGTTTTAATCGGCCGGCGCAGGGACATGGCGGCTCGGTTGAACTCCATGCGAGCAGAAAATAGAGCAGCAGCAGTGCAAGACAGGGAGAAGTACAGAGAGAGAGGAAGAAGAGATGGGCCGACTCGGTTGGCCAGGGGCTCGGCCTGGGAGAAAAGTGAATTGACAAAAGAAATGGATTGGGTGATAAATTTCATATTCAAAATTTGAAATTGGAAGTTAAATTTCAATTTGGGTTTTCATAAATAAATTTGTATTTGATTTATTTTTGAAGTGTTTCTCTGTATTTTTTTTGTTGAAGTTTAAATTTTTAGAGTAATTCAACTGAATTTGGATTTTGAGAGTAAAATTTGAAGTTAAATTAAAATTTGGATTTAAATTTAAAATTTACATCTGGATTTATTTTGGATATATTTTTTCTGGAGCTTGAATTTAAATTAAACTTTGGTTTTAGTTTTTAATTTTCATTTAGATTTATTTTGGAGATCTTTTGGGATTTGAATTGGATCTTGAATTTCAAGGTTTGGATTTTGAATTTGGAATTGGATATTGTTCTCGAATTTAGGATTACACAAAAAACCAAATAAAATGCAAATGATTTAAAATAACTAATTTGAAATTAATTTCTGAAAGAAATTTGGGATGTTACAAGAAAACACTGACAAAAAATATACTGAGAAATTTTTTCTTGCCATACACCTTGTGATCGATTCGTTACTATTCATATATGACAGAATATTGAAATTGAAATCAACGAGGTGAATCATTTGCAGGGCCTGTTCACATAGGCTTTTGTCTTTGGTTTATAAATAGTAATAGTTTCAGAGAGAAATATCTGAGAGAGATACTCACGTGCGATTTTGACCAATATAAATAAAGTTCTTGTAGTGTTTACTATAATCGACTAGTAGACCCGTTTTGAAAAGACAATTCATCGAAAGATAGGTACTGTAGAATAGCTATTTATTATAAAAAGCAGTTTTAGAAGCCAATACGGTCAGGGCAGCTTATTTCATGAGTACGTCAATTCCACACTGATGCTTGATGAAAATTGAAAATTAATTCCCATTTGTTCATCCATGCAAATATTTAGCATCAAACGTTGATTAAAGAGACTGAACCTAAGTAGTAGTTGTCAAATTTGTTTGTCCAACTTTTATCCAATTATTTCCAAATACCAAATAAAACCCATAGATCTGAGACGGAGGGAGTTTTGGGAGGAGAAATTACATTGACGGTGGCGGCACCATTCAGGACTAGCCGGAGATCGCGGTGCTCGAGATTGGAGGAGGAGGCGATGTCGGATCTAGCAGTGTAGGCAGCGGTGGTGCTCGGGTTCGAGAGAGGAGGGACTTGGAGGAATTCAGCGGCGTCCGACATAGCAATGAGGAGGTGCAGCGGTGCTCGGGTCCATACTGCGGAGGGTGGTGGTGGCGTTTGGTGCGGCGGGTAGGCAGAGGAGAGGGGACGGAGAGATGGTGGCGATGGGGCGGGGTGGGGAGCGATGGGGACATGGAAGGAGATGAACAGCAGGGCACCGGCACCCAACTTGCTAGTGCGGTCGGTTAGGGGCATTGCGTCGAGTCGCCCTAGGCGAAGGACAAAGGGATCGGCGATTGGAGTCGTGAGGTGATGCAAATGAACAGGAAGGCTGTTTTTACATGGTGGCATTTAGTGAATAATTTGCACCAATTTTTAGTGGCAAAGTCCCAAGTTCAACCCACGAAAACACCTCAAGCCTAGCTTTTGCCTTATAGTACAAACTAGCTTTTGGCTTCCACCTAAAGCTGCTTCGAAGCAAGGCTGTTTGTGGAAGCAGAAATTGGCTTTAAGCCCTCCAAACAGGACCTACATTTTACAACATTGACCCTATGAGGGAAAAGGCCCATGTGAAAGAGACCCCAGCAGCCGAAAATCACCAGCCTGTCAGCCAGGATCTGGTCGAGGCGGCACTCCACTGGCCGGCGGCTGCAGCGCGCGTTTAGCTTTGCGATCAGAAAATGCCGCCCCGCATGCTGAAAGTAGGCCCACACCGTGGCCCGGAGTTCACTTCAGCATGCCACGACTACGAAATGGTGGTGGACGAGCGCGCGAGCGCTCCGTCTCACGCGCCCGCGTACGGCGTGTACTGGTGTGGAATAAGCGACAACCCGGCTCGGCCGCGTGGGTCGTTCCGCACGCACGAGTGCACAGCACGATGGCACGAGGCCGTGGAGCACGGCGCCGAGGCTGCGCTTGGCCTGGCAGGCTGGCGGTCGAAGCGATGGCTGTTTCCCCTTTGCTCACCGTCCTCGGACCTGATTCCAGCCGCGGAACTCAAGTGAGCCGTCGCAGTTCCATTCTTCATTACACATTTCTCTTAATAAAGATGTGCACGTGTTTAAATAGCAATGAACGGTATACAGTCACTGCTCAAGGTTCTCTAGTTTCTTTTCTATCCTTCGAAGCGAACTGCCACATCTTTGATTGTCAAAGGCATTACTTATACCTATGGTTTTTTTTAACTCAAATTTCTTCCACCTATGTTGAATGGTTTTGGGAATGTATAACCCTCCAAGATGGAAATACCTCCCTATATCATGCAATATTAGTCCAAACTCACCATACGCACAGACGAACGAATCATTAAATCTAAAAGTATTAATATTATTTGACTATAAATATACATCTTTTTAAATGTCATACTATAACGACTCAGCCACCTTTTCTATATTAAAGCAGAAATATAAAGTGGAATTATTATATAACTACAATTTTATTTTTTAATGGACTTATATTATGAGATGCCACTTCCTAAGAGAATGAAATTGTATTATAGAACGAAGGGAGTGGTACGGTTCCCAAGAGAACATAAGACTGAGAAAACCACAAATTAAAATACTCCATCTGTTTACTATATTTGCCCATGACCTTGGCAGTATCCATTTCACAATATTTAATTTATCAATTGAGTAAATCAAGAGTATAGTTATTATATTGTTTTAACTCTGTACCCCTAATAAAATACTTTGGAACATGTTAACCGGTTGTGGTATACCATTTAATAGAGATATATATGATCATTTCTTATTAATTTATTTTTAGATTTAGTGCTTTCTTGTCTGTGCATAAGGTAGGCTAATAAGGTTGGCTATGGTGAAATATAGTGAAATGGATGGAGCAATGACTATCAGTACGGAAATAATTGACACAAGGTATTTTGACTTTTCAGAGAACACTCTACAGAGATAAGAGAATATGGTTACGGCTGCTTGTGGTGATTATGCATAATATACATCACTGTTTACCCTATGTGCAATACCTTTTTCATGGGATAGTGCGATTTACACAGAGAGACTTGGAGTTATTGTTCCGGCTCCCGACAGTTAGCCATAAAGGTAGCTTTCTTGTACACTATAAAATATGTGGACGAATATGAGCGATCAAGATAGAATTTGCCAATCATCTTTAAAAGGAGAGATATCTCTAGTCCTTCGATGTGATTGGATTAGGGAAGTGCATGACCATTTCCAATATGGTTGAGGAGTCAACTACAAATAAGTAATCCACAACAAGATTGAGCAAAGGATCAATTTATCATAGGATGACACGCACCTTACCTTGAATTCGATATGGTATCATGAAGCAAAGGGATCAACACATGAGCACTATACAAGTTCTTTCGATGTGATCTTTATGTGCATTTGAGGGGTCATTATGTTCTGCTAGGGACCACTACCGACTAGAGGATTGAAAGGTGTTTCTGGATCACGACCGGATACATATGAATCTACAAGGTCACACACCTAATATGCTTAAATAAACTGGTTCAGATACGATTCGTCTGAATGGGCTTTGCACCTTAATAGACCCCTAGCGCATGATTCTACTAAACGAGCTCTTTATAAGGGGAGACGTGGGGCTTTTAGAAGTATATCATACCAACCACTGAAATCTTAGCCACCTTCTTAGAAGGCCTTGCCATGCGTTCCACCTCTAGGCGTGTGGATACCATAGAGGCGTTATTGCGATCATTCTTTGTCTTGATCGAGAACGATCTACGATGTAAGTGAGGAACACGAGGGACTACTAGAGGAGATGATCGGCAGCCAAAGATGTTGGACGATCGACTACTTTTACTATATTGGCGTGCATGGCGTCGGACCGGCTGCACCAACTTTTATTCCATTGCACTGCGCGTCCAATGGTAACGATCTATGATTTTCTACTCACATGGCTTCCTGTTTTACGTGGTAGAAGAATTTTATTGCGCGCTATTAGCCTACCAATATCCCTACACTTTTGTGCCGTAGGTTTTGGTAAAGATGATGCTAAATTTTGGGATGTTGACTCAGTCGGTTGCCCGTAGGTTTGTGACATGCCACGAAGACCCTTTTATCTTATATATCATTTATTTCCGCTATAAGTACTCTTTCTAGTGATCTATTTAGCTAGTTGTCCCTTTGTGCAAAACTTCGGTCATATAGACCTATGTCAAATCTTCTAATATTATGTGCTACTTTGCTTTATTTACTCGTGTATAGATACAATGTAACAATGTACTATATATGTACTAGTTATTTTTTTATGGAACTAGCATAATAAATATATAAGATTTAAAATTGAATTTTCAGATCCGTCACGCAACTTTTCCTAGCATTTCGTTGGCCTTAAAGCAGACCGCTCGCCTTTTTATTCCACTTATCCCGTTGATGCTTTTCTTATCTGTTAAGCACCACTGTCTTTTTGTTTCTTTCCTCACTATCTCGTACTGGCCCTAACCTGTCTACTGGTCTAAGCCGGCCGCGCTCAGCTTCAAAAAATGCTGGCGTTCGGCGTTCAGCAATAGGTTTTTTTTACTGTTTATATTTTTATTTTTTCTATTTATTTATTTTGTGTTTTTTCTTTATTGTTTTGTATTGTCCGTGATGGACTAACATATTTTTTCTATTTTTAAATTTAATTATACCAAATAAGTCAATTCAGTTACAGTAAAAAAATCATAAGCCATCGCCATTTCAAATGCTACCTTTATCTTTCCACAATGGCTTCTGCTTTTCTCCGGGGAATATGACCAGCACTCATCTCCAGCATTAATGGAGATCACTCACACCACACGTGTATATATATATATACATATATATCAGCTACAGTGAAAAAATTATAAACTATCGTTATTTTAAACGCTACCTTTATCTTTCCACAATGGCTTCTGCTTTTCTCCGGGGAATACGACCAGCACTCATCTCCAGCATTAATGGAGATCACTCACACCACACGTATCTTCTATATATATAATAGAAAATTGATGGGAGATTCCAAAATCTTCCTAGCATAAATACACACTGTTGTATTTAACGCCCATGTATATATATCCACAAAAAGTTATCGGTGAGTGAGCACATGCGCGGAAGGCCGGGACGCACGACAGTGTTCCTGGCATCTGAGCAACGCTCAGTTCTCAAAGCACCGGTCACCTTTTTATTCCACTTATCCCGTTGATGCTTTTCTTAGCTCTTAAGCACCACTTGTCTCTTTGTTCCACTTCCTTCCTCGCTATCTCGTACTGGTCCTAACCTGTCTGTTGGTCTAAGCCGGCTGTGCTTTTTCATCTTCTTTCCATGATGGCTTCTGCTTTTCTCCGGGGAATACGACCAGCACTCATCTCCAGCGTTCAGTGGTCATATCATCTCTATTTCTTCCCGGCCTTCCCTCACTATCTTCTCTGCCATTATTGATTGCGCGGTTGCGCCCCTGAGGCCCTGACAAGCACATCCACATATAGCCAAGAGACCTAAACTACTCATGTCGAAGACAGCCGTGCCATCCGTCGGCGATGGCAGGCCGTCGTGCTCTGCCTCGACCATCGTGGCCAGCACGGCGAGTGGGTACCACCTGCTCAAGATTGACGGCTACTCGCGCACCAAGGACGTCCCCAACGGTGATCGCATCAAGTCTCGCCCGTTCAGCATTGGCAGCCATACCTGGTATATCGAGTACTACCCTAACGGCATCTACTCAGAGAGCGCCGACCACATATCCTTTTTTCTTAACCTTGAGGATCATGTCGCCGAAGCCTTGAAGGCGCAGTTCAAGTTTAGTTTACTCGACCAGGCCGGGAAGCCAGTGCCATCCCACTCTGAAACCAGCGAGGTACGTGGCTTCCGTAAGCAGGGTTGGGGGTATCAAAAATTCATCAAGAGGGAGGCCCTGGAAGAATCTGGGCATCTCAAGGACGATAGCTTCACAGTCAGGTGTGATGTCACGGTCATCAATGACTTCCGCACAGAGGATGCCAAGGCCTCTACTCCATTCGTGGTGGTGCCACCATCAGACCTACAGCAACACCTCGACGGCCTCCTCTCAGCCGGAGAGGGCGCAGACGTAACGTTCAACGTTGGTGGCGAGACGATCGCCGCGCACCGCTGCTTGCTTGCAGCCCGGTCTCCGGTCTTCAAGGCCGAACTCTTCGGTGCCATGAAAGAGGCACCACCACAAATGCCATTCGCATAGATGACATGGAAGCGCAAGTGTTCAAGGCTTTGCTCTATTTCGTATACACAGATTCACTGTATGAAATGGCAGAAGAAGATGTCTTCTTCCAGCATTTGCTCGTCGCGGCGGATAGATATAACCTCCCAAGGCTAAAGTTGATATGCGAAAGTAAGTTGTGCGAGTACATAGACGTGAACAGCGCGGCGACCATCCTAGCTTTAGCTGAGCAACACCATTGCCGTGGGCTAAAGGAGGCGTGCATGGATTTCCTCTCTCTCCTACAAATCTAAAAGCTGTCATGGCAACCGATGGCTTCGAGCATCTAGCTACAAGCTGCGTCTCTCTTGTGAAGGAGTTAATTGCTAAGCTAATAACGACGGTACGTTGTTAGATTGAGCTTGTGTTTTAGTTATTTCTAGTTTCTATTTTCTTGTCAAAGGCAAAATGATGACCTTGTTGTCATCAAGTTATGTAAAAGCTTAATTCACAATTTATTGGTCCCTCTGCTTGAGGTACCTGTGTGCTTCCTCTGTTTTTTCTTTTTTCTTTTTACTTAAGAAGAAAGAGAGTTAAGGTACAGGCGACCAGCTGAGGGAGGTAGCGCACCCAGCGCATACATGCATAACACTTTATATTTCTGATCACAGCATTCTCTCTCTCTCTCTCTATATTGTAATTTTCAGTTGTAAGTGTATATATACACACCCTTGACTAATATATACAAGTCAGAGAGAATTCCTAAACTATCTTGGTATCAGAGCACAAGATTCAGCCCCACCCCAAAGCCAATGGCCAGCACCACTCCTACTCCTACGGCTGGCATTCTACCGGCGTCTCTCTCGGGACCATGCCCGCGACATTCTTTGACATTGCACCAGCGTCCCTCTCCGGGACAATGCCTGTGACACCCACCTCCATTTTTGGCACTCTCCCGGCACCCATCTTCCACACATTACCTGGT